>CM040796.1:44949737-45227237 GCA_022829025.1 Squalius cephalus | reverse complement strand
TGTGTGTGTGTGTGTCTGTGTGTGTGTCTGTCTGTCTGTTTTCAGAGAACTTCTGGCAGTTAAACCTGTTTTCATCACAAATCTCTCACACACACACACACACACACACACACACACACACACACACACACACACACACACACACACACACACACACACACACACACACACACACTCCAGCTGTCAACAGATCTTTACAGCTGGAATCTTGAGTCTTCCTGTACGTATGAAAACACACACACACACACACATACTCAAACACACACCAATCTAAATGAACATCATAGTCTTCTATTGCTTTATATAAAATCCATTATGACACAAACTGTATAAGAAAAGCTATATGTAGTTTATGTCAGATTTAACTCACTCTTGGATACAATTTCTTCCCCAAATATAGCTAAAGACACACTATATATATACAGTAGTCAACATTTGAAGTGCATAAAAAAAAAGTTCATCAAAGTTTGTCCTAAGACAAGAACGGGTATTGTTCAGAATTATATAAAGTATAACTTCGATGAAATGTTTTGATCCACTTAAAATGTTGACTACTGTATATATAAATATATATATCATTTTCTGTTGAGGTACTTCTGAAATTCAGATGTGTCTATCAAGTTTGGACATGTTTACTGTGTGTGTGTGTGTGTGTGTGTGTTTGAGCATCCAGGTGTGAGAGAGCTGTTATCATCAGGACTGTGTGTGTGTGTGTGTGTGTGTGTGTGTGTGTGTGTGTGTGTGTGTGTGTGTGTGTGTGTGTGTGAGTGTGAATATTTGCAAGTTCCAAATGTTTGAAAATGTCCTGAGAAATATAATAAAACATGTAAAAGTGTGTCTGATGGCATTAGAAGAGCTCCTCGCTGGAAGCTCGTTTCGGTCACAGAATTAAAAAAACAAACAAAAAAAACAAACAGTAATTGCTACTTTTTATCTCACAATTCTGACTTATTTTCTTACAATTTGGCGTCACAATTAACTTTAAAATGTTTTATTGAGTGTCAGAAACAAACTTGCACAGGTTTGTGTGAGGTTTACTGATTTATACTATTGCATCTAAGAGCTGTCCTCACTAATAAAGTCAAACCAGCGAGTGTGAGTGTGTGTGTGTGTGTGTGTGTGTGTGTGTGGTTGGTGCTGAGGTGTGTGTTTTGAGATCACAGATGCATTAAGGTGGCGTCTAGCTAGTCGACTCAAAACAACTTAATTGTGGTCGGTGAGTCTCACCGCCTGAGATCTCTTCAACCGGATCCAGGGTGATTCTGCCGGAATAAACCAGCATCTCAAGACTCTGACTCCCGCTCAGCTGAATTAGCGAATCTCGGAGGAACCTTACGCTTCACACTGAACGTGTTTGATGTAGAAAGACAGATTTCAGTCGATGCAGGGAAACTGCAGAAACACAGCATCATGGATGATGGTGTTTGAGAACCGTGAGAAAGCTGTGAGAGAGAACTGATCTCAGACTCTGGGTTTGGGCTAGTAGGGTCATGACGGGCGGACACCTCCCTGGGATGATGTAAAGGAAGCTCATGTGTGTATTAGAGGTCGGTGTGTTAATGCGGGTTTGCAGACACTCATCAGGAACACAGAGACAGCTCTTCTGCTCGACAGTGACGCGCCGTCTTTCTGTTTGAGATCAACACTTATAAATATTACTTAAAAATATATAAACGGACGAGCATGACAAAACGCAAGCGCTCGAGTTGTGCCAGAGCAGTAATATCTGACCAGGACTGTAATGCGTTTATAATGGCTTTGTGCAATGACACATGACAGAGTTAATGTGCTTCTACATCTTTAAAAGCGGTTGCGCTTTATTTGCAGAGTCCACCTTAGACATTCTACTGACTACAAGTGACTTTCCAACTACATGTCAACTAACCGTCATTAGAGTATTAGTAGAGTATTAGCAGAGTATTAGTAGAGTGTAGTACAGTATTAGTAGAGTATTAGCAGAGTATTAGTAGAGTATTAGTAGAGTGTTAGTGGAGTATTAGTAGAGTATTAGTAGAGTATTAGAGTGTAGTAGAGTATTAGTGGAGTATTAGTAGAGTATTGGTAGAGTGTTAGTAGAGTATTAGTAGAGTATTAGCAGAGTATTAGAGTGTAGTACAGTATTAGTAGAGTATTAGCAGAGTATTAGTAGAGTATTAGTAGAGTATTAGTAGAGTGTTAGTAGAGTGTAGTAGAATATTAGCAGAGTGTAGTACAGTATTGGTAGAGTATTAGCAGAGTATTAGTAGAGTGTAGTAGAGTATAAGTAGAGTATTAGTAGAGTATTAGCAGAGTATTAGAGTGTAGTACAGTATTAGTAGAGTATTAGCAGAATATTAGTAGAGTATTAGTAGAGTATTAGTAGAGTGTAGTAGAATATTAGCAGAGTGTAGTACAGCATTGGTAGAGTATTAGCAGAGTATTAGTAGAGTGTAGTAGAGTATAAGTAGAGTATTAGTAGAGTGTAGTGGAGTATTAGTAGAGTGTAGTAGAGTATTAGTAGAGTATTAGTAGAGTGTAGTAACTAGTTTAAAACTAGATTAAAGACGCATCTTTTCGGCCAGGCATTCATATAATATTTTTAATCTTACAGTTCAAACTACAATCCGGCCTCTAGTTCATAAACGCCAGAGGAGAACTGGCCCCCGACTGAGCCTGGGTTCTCCCAAGGTTTTTTTTTCTCCATTAGGTCGCCTGATGGAGTTTTTCGGTTCCTTGCCACTGTTGCCTTTGGCTTGCTCAGTTGGGGATATTTTGGGGATATTTAATTTAATTTTATCAATCAATAAATTCCACTTGAAACACACCTTGTTGTATTATTTTAATTTAATACTGTGAAGCTGCTTTGATACAATCTGTATTGTGAAAAGCGCTATAAAAATATTTTTTTTAAAGTATTAGTAGAGTGTAGTAGAGTATTAGTAGAGTGTAGTAGAGTATTAGTAGAGTGTAGTAGAGTATTAGTAGAGTATTAGTAGAGTGTAGTAGAGTACAAGTAGAGTATTAGTAGAGTGTAGTAGAGTATTAGTAGAGTGTAGTAGAGTACAAGTAGAGTATTAGTAGAGTGTAGTAGAGTATTAGTAGAGTGTAGTAGAGTATTAGTAGAGTATTAGTAGTGTAGTAGAGTGCGGTAGAGTATTAGGAGAGTGTAGTAGAGTATTAGTAGAGTGTAGTAGAGTACAAGTAGAGTATTAGTAGAGTGTAGTAGAGTGTTAGTAGAGTGTAGTAGAGTATCAGTAGAGTATTAGTAGTGTCGTAGAGTGTGGTAGAGTATTTGGAGAGTGTAGTAGAGTGTTAGTAGAGTGTTAGTAGAGTGTAGTAGAGTACAAGTAGAGTATTAGTAGAGTGTAGTAGAGTATTAGTAGAGTGTAGTAGAGTACTAGTAGAGTATTAGTAGAGTGTAGTAGAGTATTAGTAGAGTATTAGTAGAGTACAAGTAGAGTATTAGTAGAGTGTAGTAGAGTATTAGTAGAGTGTAGTAGAGTATTAGTAGAGTATTAGTAGTGTAGTAGAGTGCGGTAGAGTATTAGGAGAGTGTAGTAAAGTATTAGTAGAGTGTAGTAGAGTATTAGTAGAGTGTAGTAGAGTACAAGTAGAGTATTAGTAGAGTGTTAGTAGAGTGTAGTAGAGTATTAGTAGAGTATTAGTAGTGTAGTAGAGTGTGGTAGAGTATTTGGAGAGTGTAGTAGAGTGTTAGTAGAGTGTAGTAGAGTACAAGTAGAGTATTAGTAGAGTGTAGTAGAGTATTAGTAGAGTGTAGTAGAGTATTAGTAGAGTATTAGTAGTGTAGTAGAGTGTGGTAGAGTATTAGGAGAGTGTAGTAGAGTATTAGTAGAGTGTAGTAGAGTATTAGTAGAGTATTAGTAGAGTGTAGTAGAGTACACGTAGAGTATTAGTAGAGTGTAGTAGAGTATTAGTAGAGTGTAGTAGAGTATTAGTAGAGTATTAGTAGTGTAGTAGAGTGTGGTAGAGTATTAGGAGAGTGTAGTAGAGTGTTAGTAGAGTGTTAGTGGAGTGTAGTAGAGTATTAGTAGAGTATTACTAGAGTGTAGTAGAGTATTAGTAGAGTATTAGTAGAGTGTAGTAGAGTATTAGTAGAGTATTACTAGAGTGTAGTAGAGTATTAGTAGAGTATTAGTAGAGTATTACTAGAGTGTAGTAGAGTATTAGTAGAGTATTAGTAGAGTGTAGTAGATTATTAGTGGATTATTATTAGTGTTGTAGAGTATTAGTAGAGTATTAGCAGAGTGTAGTAGAGTATCAGTAGAGTATTAGCAGAGTGTAGTAGAGTATTAGTAGAGTATTAGTAGAGTGTAGTGGAGTATTAGTAGAGTGTAGTAGAGTATTAGTAGAGTATTAGTATAGTGTAGTAGAGTACAAGTAGAGTATTAATAGAGTGCAGTAGAGTATTAGTAGAGTGTAGTAGAGTATTAGTAGAGTATTAGTAGAGTGTTAGTAGGGTATTAGTAGAGTATTAGTAGTGTAGTAGAGTGTGGTAGAGTATTAGGAGAGTGTAGTAGAGTATTAGTAGAGTGTAGTAGAGTATTAGTAGAGTATTAGTAGAGTGTAGTAGAGTACAAGTAGAGTATTAGTAGAGTGTAGTAGAGTATTAGTAGAGTGTAGTAGAGTATTAGTAGAGTATTAGTAGTGTAGTAGAGTGTGGTAGAGTATTAGGAGAGTGTAGTAGAGTGTTAGTAGAGTGTTAGTGGAGTGTAGTAGAGTATTAGTAGAGTATTACTAGAGTGTAGTAGAGTATTAGTAGAGTATTAGTAGAGTGTAGTAGAGTATTAGTAGAGTATTACTAGAGTGTAGTAGAGTATTAGTAGAGTATTAGTAGAGTATTACTAGAGTGTAGTAGAGTATTAGTAGAGTATTAGTAGAGTGTAGTAGATTATTAGTAGATTATTATTAGTGTAGTAGAGTATTAGTAGAGTATTAGCAGAGTGTAGTAGAGTATCAGTAGAGTATTAGCAGAGTGTAGTAGAGTATTAGTAGAGTATTAGCAGAGTATTGGTAGAGTGTAGTAGAGTATTAGTAGAGTATTAGTAGAGTATTAGTAGAGTATTAGTAGAGTGTAGTAGAGTATTAGGAGAGTGTAGTGGAGTATTAGTAGAGTGTAGTAGAGTATTAGTAGAGTATTAGTATAGTGTAGTAGAGTACAAGTAGAGTATTAATAGAGTGTAGTAGAGTATTAGTAGAGTGTAGTAGAGTATTAGTAGAGTATTAGTAGAGTGTTAGTAGGGTATTAGTAGAGTATTAGTAGAGTGTAGTAGAGTGTTATTAGAGTGTAGTAGAGTATTAGTAGAGTATTAGTAGAGTGTTGTAGAGTATTAGTAGAGTGTAGTAGAGTATTAGTAGAGTATTAGTAGAGTATTAGTAGAGTGTAGTGGAGTATTAGTAGAGTATTAGTAGAGTATTAGTAGAGTGTAGTAGAGTGTAGTAGAGTATTAGTAGAGTATTAGTAGAGTATTAGTAGAGTGTAGTAGAGTATTAGTAGAGTATTAGTAGAGTATTAGTAGAGTATTAGTAGAGTGTAGTAGAGTATTAGTAGAGTATTAGTAGAGTATTAGTAGAGTGTAGTAGAGTGTAGTAGAGTGTAGTAGAGTATTAGTAGAGTATTAGTAGAGTATTAGTACAGTGTAGTGGAGTATTAGTAGAGTGTAGTAGAGTGTAGTAGAGTGTAGTAGAGTATTAGTAGAGTATTAGTAGAGTGTAGTAGAGTGTAGTAGAGTGTTATGGTTTAGGTGTTAGGGTTCGGGTTAGGAGAATAAGTTTACTTGTAGTTGCCAAGTTGCTTATAGTCAGTGGAATGTCTGTTGGGAGACCAACACAATAAAGTTTTTTCAGATATTAAGCAGATACTCTACTAATACTCTAATGACTGATAGTTGACATAATTGTAGTTGCAAAATTACTTCTAGTTAGTAGAATGTCTAAAGTGGACTATTGAAATAAAGTGTTACCGTAAAAGCAGCTAACAGGATCTTTATTTTAACAGAATTATGACTTTTCTTTTCATATACAGTCAAACCAAAATTTATTCAGACACCTTCAACATTTCTCACATTATCACAGTTTATTCGCTATAGTTTAGAGAATGGTGATAAAATATGAGCAGAACTCAGTTGATATTTGACTGGTTTTGTCCGTCCTTCTGTTAGACTGTCTCACACATGAATTATGTTGAATATCTGTCAGCTGTTAAATTTAACTACACAATTAGATAATACCAGTTTAGCTCAACCAATCACCAAGCAATGCTTCATTGTGTTCAGTCTGTGTGTAAAAAGAGCATTAGCAATTAAAGACAACACACTTCAGCAAAACATGATCAGCTCAAAGTGTCCGAATCATTTTTGGTCCCAAATTTGTATACATTTGACTGGAATTATTGGGTATAATATGCCTCAGTTTACTTTATTTTGCTCTCCTCACTTACATAAATTAACTATAGTGTCAAGCACACACTAGTGAAAAAATGTCAAAAATTATATCTGGTGTCGGAATAGTTTTTGGTTTGACTGTATCTCGTTTTTGCCCATGTCTCCTTTTTGAAGAAGGCAATCCTGTAATGAATTTCAACAAGCTTAGAGAAAAAAATGTATTCAAGATAGAGGCAAGAAAAATGTTGATAAGTGAATATTTTTATGACATGAGATGTAGTAGTTTGCTTGAATTCACTTCAGTCTCTCAGCTGGTGCTGGACCCCAGAACACGTTAAAAATGAGTGTCATCGTTCAGCTCAGCTGATCTCAGTCTTCCATTCAGTCAGGAACGCTATCATCAAATACGATTGACAGTTAGCATACAGTTTGGGTTGGCGGATTGGTTCTGTTCTGGGCAGCCTAGCATGGATAAGAGCAGCAATAACCCTCCTTAGAGTAAACAGAACAGAACCAAGATGAATGTATGCAGATATCATTAATTCATTTTAATGTACAACATAATTCGAGAATTTAGTCTGATTCAGGGGGAATCAGAATGCCGAATCCTGAGGTGGAGCTGGAGATGGAGGAGGGTAATCCACCCCTGAGAAACGCGATAGCTGCTGATAATACTGAAGGAGCTTATATATGAATACAGTGATAGGCGTCGCATTCCTATAGGTAGACGTGGATCAGCTGAGAGTCACTGATGCGAGCTTGACTAATGTGAGCTGCCAGAACTGACGCTACGCTTGATGTGACTAATGAAGGCAGAATCATTCTTGAGTCATTCAAACGGATGTGTTTGTGTGTGTGTTTTTCTGACTGTGATGTTCTGTGCTTTTGCAGGTGATATCAGATTCCCATTCACAGTCATGTGGTGATACGGTGTCTCTCTCTCTCTCACACACACACTCACACACACCATGGCGCACCCGTACGACCCCTGGTTGCGCGCCGGGCCACCGCAGGATGAGGTGAGCGTGTCTGGCTGGTGGGACGTGCACACTGGAGCCGCGGCGGGTTGGATGGACCTGCAGGGGGCGGGTCTGGGGGCGGGGCCAGGGCCAGGGCAGGGCGGGGCCATGGGCTCCTACGCGGTCGACCCTCAGATGTGCTGCCTGCCTCCCTCCGGCTCCGCCCACTCCGGCTCCGCCCACTCCGGCCTGCACTTCCCGCCGGAGGGCTTCAAGATGGAGCCGCTGACGCAGGATCTGCTGCCGCTCCCGCAGGCCTCGTCCTCGTACTCCCCGGAGGAGCCGCTGGACGCCGCGGGTTCTTCCGCTCGGCCCAGATCGCAGCGGCGCGCGGGCGGGCGCGCTCCCGGTCAGGCCTCCTGCCGCTGCCCCAACTGCCTGAGCGCCGAGTCCCTGGGAAGCAGCGGCGGAGACAAGCGCAAGCACCTGCACAACTGCCACATCCCCGGCTGCGGGAAGGCGTACGTGAAGACGTCGCACCTCAAAGCGCACCTGCGCTGGCACAGCGGCGACCGGCCCTTCGTCTGCAACTGGCTGTTCTGCGGCAAACGCTTCACCCGCTCGGACGAGCTGCAGCGCCACCTGCAGACGCACACCGGCGCCAAGCGCTTCGGCTGCAGCTCGTGCCCGCGCGTCTTCCTGCGCGCCGACCACCTAGCCAAACACGTGCGCGTGCACGAGTCGCCATGCCAACCGGCCGAAGAGACTCACCCGGCGTCGGGGAGCAGCGCCAGTGCGACGTCGCTGCTCAGAGTCAAGACGGAATCAGAGACTGGCGATGACGACACACCGAATGGCTAATCGCTCAGCGGTTCTGATAAACGAGACTCACTGATGTGCTGTTCTGAAACCGACTGATATGAACTATATTCACATCTGTAAATGATCTGTAGAAGGTGGCATTATCATTATCATTATCATTATCAACATAATGCTTTTATTTCTTCAGTTTTATTTATATTTGTACATTTTGTGTTTCATTCACTGTTGATTAACTTAAAGATATTGTGTGTGTGTGTGTGTGTGTGTGTGTGTTTATGTTACTGTAATCTCGAATTTTGTAGTGAGAATATGTAATTAGTTTGAATAAATATAAAGCATTTTGATAATTTTTTTCATATGTCTTGTGAAAGTGCCATAAAAACATCAAACAATAAACAGATTAGGCAAAATCTCATTCAATTAACTCATTTATTATACTATGATTGATTATTTTTTCTCTTGAACACCAATCTTCTATACAAAGGTTATACTTACAGAACACTTTGATTTGAGATTAAAGAAAAAGTAAATATAAAAATAAATAATACAGTATATCATAAAAAGGGTTATTTAAATAAAGTACAAATTAAGTCAGTAGACAAAAGACAGAAAACATTATCATACAACATCATTAAAAAATGTAAAAATCCTCAGTTTTAAAGTCTCCTTCAAAATGACCATACTCAGATTCCTTTGTTTTCTTGAATTTCGTCAGAACCACCATCTTATTTTCATACTCTTCAGGATGTTTTCGGGTATAAAACCCACTCTACACACAAACACACATAGAGACTTTGAGAGGCTTGAGACTTTGAGAGGTGAATGATGACATCAGGTGTGAGGTGATCTGATTGGTTCTTACGTTCAGCAGCAGGATCAATATGATAATGAGCAGGATGACCCCGCCCCCTGCACCAGTGCACACGATCAGCATTTCACTGGGTGGAACGACAAACTCCGCCTTCACTGCAATCTGAGAGGAACAGAGAGAAACTCATCACCAACTGTACAAACGATGATCATCTTTAAATGATGGATGAAGGAGTGAGATACCTGTGATGTGTGAGGGTCGTCCTGCAGAGTGAAGAAGAAATAGTTAGAAATATGGCGGAACAGTGTCTGTATCTGTAATACTGTAAGAGTGACGTCAGCAGGGACGTGCACAGACATTTTGAGGGGCAGGGGCTCAAGTGAAATAAAGGGCACTTCTCATAATTACGTTTTTTTTTTTTTTTAAACAAAAAAGTATATATATTAACGCAACTCTGACTTCCTTTTTAAACATTTTTTTAAAAAGTTAATTAATTTTATCTTCCTCAAACTCACGCAATTGTTTCATTTTCAAAAGATGTCTACAAAATAATCAGTTCACACAGAAACCATGGTACCAGATGCAGTTACTCAGATTTACTACATTTTTTTGAGTGTATCCTCCATCTGTTTGCATCTGTAGATTTCTTCTAAATTCACCAATTTAGATTTCTAAATTTCAAGGGGAAAGACTCTTGATGTAAGTCATTAACTGGGGACGTTCTGTATGCAAATTAGGCGTCAACTAGTTAAAATGTGCACATTTGCATCTAATTGACAGGGCAATGCAGGTAAATAGGATAAACAAAATAACTAAAGCATATCACCTGGTGGTGATATATGCTTATTTTATTACTAACTTATTTTATTACATGGCTTGGTTGAATTCCAATGTAGAATGCGGTCTGTTATTTCTTGATAACAGACCGCTGTGCGGAGTATAACAGACCGTTGCCATGAAAAACAGAGCGTTGCTATGGACTCACAGGATTCTAACCGTAGAGACGGAGCGTACTATTTTCTTTAACAATCGGGGGAGAGGGAGCGCTTCAGAACTCCTGACCTGATATTTAGATATACTATTCTTCAATAAATATATTTGTTTGACAGGGAAGCTGTGCGCAAACAGAAATATGTATTATTTTTCAAAAATAAAAAAAAAGCACCCCAGAAAAAAGGGCACTTTCTCTCCAGGAATAAAAAGGGCAGGTGCTCAAGCCCCCTTTTATGTCTATGTGTGCACGTGCCTGGACGTCAGTCATGGACTCCTGCAGGTCTGTGGTGTGAGTTCAGGCCGACACTGACAATCACGCGCTGATCAGCACAAGCACAACATCAGTTATGGCAAAGGTACAGATTTCTTTCACTCATCACCTTCAGGCCGGTCGACGTCTGGTTGTATATATATATTTTTTTTTTTTTTTTTTTTTTTTTTTTTTTTTCACACAAACAGTCTTTTTCAACCTCATATATCCTTATTTCTGTGATACAATAGTTAAAATTATCATAGAAGTACTTGGATAAAAGTTTAAAGTTCAAATATGAACACTGATGCCTACGATAGTGATCAAAAACAGCTTTTGATAGAAACTTGGTGCTTAAAACAACGCATTTATCGATTACATTGTTACATTATACATCATCTACAGTCTGTATAAGTGTATGATTAAACTTTTCCCGATGGGCTAGTGTTAAAAAAAATTTGCAATATATTTCATATATTGAATCGCAATACTTGTAGAATCGCAATTCTTAAAAAAAAAAATATCGTAATGTTGCAATACATATCGTATCGGCACTCAAGTATCATGATAGTATCGAATCGGGAGATAGGTGTATCGAGCCACCCCTAATTATTCACACCCCGATGAAACTTACCAATTCACAAAATTAATGGAATGCCTAATTGATATAAAAAACTGGATGACTAGTAATTTCCTACTACTAAATTCTGAAAAAACTGAGATTCTAATTACTGGACAAAAAACGTCCTCACGTAATAACCTAGAATACTGTCTAACACTCGATGGCTGCTCTGTTAAGTCTTCGTCGTCGGTTAGGAACCTGGGTGTGCTCTTTGATACCAATCTTTCATTTGAAAGTCACGTGTCTAGTATCTGTAAAACCGCATTCTTCCATCTTAAAAATATATCTAAATTACGCCATATGCTCTCATTGACAAATGCGGAACAATTAGTCCATGCGTTCATGACCTCAAGGCTAGATTATTGTAATGCTCTACTGGGTGGTTGCCCTGCACGCTTAATAAACAAACTACAGCTACAGCAGCTCGAGTTCTTACCAGAACCAGGAAGTATGACCATATTAGCCCGGTTCTGTCAAAACTGCACTGGCTCCCTATTAAACATCGCATACATTTTAAAATATTGCTGATCACTTACAAAGCACTGAATGGTTTAGCTCCGCAGTACTTGAGCGAGCTCTTAACGCATTATAGTCCTTCACGTCTATTGCGATCTCAAAATCCCAGCCAGTTACTAATACCTAGAATATCAAAATCAACTGCAGGCGGTAGATCCTTTTCCTATTTAGCACCAAAATGCATAATTTTCCTGTTATCACTGCTTTGAAACAATATTGTATAAAGCGCTATATAAATAAAGGTGACTTGACATGAGAGTGAGTAAATGATGACAGAACGGTCATGTTTTGGGTGAACGATCACTTCAACAGCAGCTGTAAAAGGGTCTATGATCTCTTACCTGCGGTTTGATGAATCCACACGGCACTGAGTTCTGTAGAGAAGAACAGAAGATGTTTATTCAGCAGAACACATGCTGGTCTGATGGTATGAGCTGATGAACGAGTGACGCACCTCCTGCATGCTGAAGCTCTGAGGAGTTAAAATCACATGTGTAGTTTGACAGGGCAGGGTGAGCTCGAGCGACACCGGCAGACCTTTAAGACCCAGATTCTCCACCTGTGGACACAAACACACAGACACACAGCAATCTGATCACGAGAAGCCCAGAAACAACACGATGAAGCTGTAGATGTGTGTTTGACTCTCTGACCTTGTAGACGATGCTGAGAGGTTTTGGACCTCTGTCCTCCAGAGAGAAGTTCAGATACGTCACAGATTCTTCAGCCGCTCTGACAAACACACAATAACTCAATAACTTCTCAGTCAATCATATGGTTTTCTGTTATTTTAATATAATGTTACTGTCTCAGTGTATTAACTGCTAATAATAAAACAGAACAGAAAATGATCCGAACAGAAAGACATTCAGATGTTGAGTTTCCAATCATTCAGAGATGAAGAGCAGATCAAACTGAAACAGAAGAAAAGAAGTTAAATAAATGCCACTCACAGACTGATGGCCAGATCAACAGCGAACTGAACCGGGACGCTCCTCCTCACCTCTGCATCGCTGATGTTTCCATTATTATCACTGTGAACAAACATACAGGATTTACTCATGATTGAACATGTGCTTTGGCTCTCAACGAAGGCGGTCGCATTTTCTTCCCCTCCTCCCCCTTATCTCCCCTGCTTTGCTGCTCTCGTCTCGTCTACTGTCTTGTACTTTGAGAGACTCTCTCCGCACTGCTCTCCAAACTAAGAAATTATGGATTTGATCAACTGGTCTCTCAACGCAATTGACACCATCTTCTCGACGAGAAGCTTGGGTTCGGGGGAACCTGACTGCCCTGCCGGAACGTTTGCAGCTGGCTACACGATGGACGCGTGGGAGAGGTGGCGGGTCGTGTGTCTGGCGGCTCTTTCCGTGGAGGACATTGAAGATATCTACCTATTCGGAACCATGATAACAGGTTTTCTGCTGTTTGGATTAGGCATTGCCCTGGTTTATCGAGGAATTAAGAAGACGGTGACAGCTGTCCAAAGCCCCACACGGCTGCCCGTCATGATTGAAGCAGTGGGCAGAGCTGTCAGCACTCAGACTGTGTCTATGAACCACAATATGGATAACATCATGGAGAAGCTCACAGCTTTGCAAAGGCAAATGGATCATTTCGGAGACCAAAATGGACCAGGAGCTGTGTAAATTGGAATGCGGCTACTCGTCCCAAGACCAAACAACCCCAATCTTATCTGCTTTCGGCCCCCCTCAACCAGCACTGGCCTTGGCCTTGGCTGCTGCTGGAACAACAACTCCCCCGGAAGAGCACTGTTGGGTGTTCATGTTGTGTACTGATTATGTGCTTATGTTGCTGAGGTGTTTTTTTTACTGTTCCCAAACTGTACTCCTACAGGAGAATAGTCTGGGGGTTGCCTTTTTTTTCTCCTCACTTCTCCTCATGTTATGCTGTATTTGTTTTTCCTAAATTCTCTGTCTTCCTGTTCTGTCTACCCCCTTGTCATATTGTATGTATGTATGTTTGTATGGACAGGTTAATGGCTAATTTCGCTGGTACTTGTGACTAAGTGACAATAAAAGGCTACTACTACTACTACTACTACTGTTAAATCATTCTTCATAACCTGGATCGCGAGCACACATCTCTGCTGAACATTACTGATATGAAACAGCCCTGAAAACAAACAAATCTGTCAAATTCATCCTCATTCACCTGTTAGCGGTGATCATCATCTCCATCCTGTCGGACCAGTCGTAATCCCATTTCGCCATACGAAAGGTTGCCAGAAACTGAGTCTAGAAGACACAGATGTTGGTAGCATTGGCAAGAGAATGATTGAGAAAATTCATTATATATACACTGAACAAAATGATTTGTTCATTTGCACATTATAGAGTGGCCTTTTTATAGTGGACAGCCTAAGGCACACCTGTGCAATAATCATGCTGTCTAATCCGCATCTTGATATGCCACACCTGTGAGGTGGATGGATTATCTCGGCAAAGGAGAAGTGCTCACTAACACAGATTTAGACAGATTTGTGAACAATATTTGAGAGAAATAGGCCTTTTGTGTACATAGAAAAAGTTTTATCTTTGAGTTCAGTTCATGAAAAAAGGGAGCAAAAACAAAAGTGTTGCATTTATAATTTTGTTCAGTGTATATGTAAACACTGTATAAAAGACATCTTTAGATGTACACGTTACATTGGTAGTTGGTTGGACATTGTAAACAAACTGGTCACAATTATGATTATGGGACTACTGAAACAAACTTCTGATTTTTTTATATGTACAATGAGCGTGTCTGTGTGTCAGTTTGTTTGTCTATTAGTGTGTCTATCTGTCTTTTCAGTGTGTCTGTCTGACTCTGTGTCTGTGTGTGTGTGTGTGTTTTACCGTGGTGCCGCTGCGGTACACTGGTAGATTGATACTGCAGGTGGTTCTGTTCATAGCACCGCTGTCATGATCACCACAGCTGCTTCGAGTCCGGCTGGGCTGAACACACACACATTTATAAAATCCTTAAAACAACACACCATAAGATATTTAGACTTTCAGAAAACATTTAGAGTCTCTATATTTCTTATTTTTAAGTTTTAAAAAATATCTTAAAGGAACACGCCAGCATTTTTTGAAATAGGGGTTATTCACTGTTTCCTCTACATTTAGATAGGTGGGCAAACGCATTTTTGTCTCAGTGCATGCGTTGTCTTAGTCTGGCAGCGCCGCCACTAGCTTAGCTTAGCATAATGAATGGAATCCTTTGTTGCCGGAAACAGCCCTATTTCAAAAAACGGTGGGGTGTTCCTTTAATAACTGTGTAGATTTGGCTTCCTTTTGGAATTTAAACTTGCCACATCTCACAGGAAGTAGAAATTACAGGAATACGAATTTATTGAAAGAAATTAAGTACGGGCAATGCATTCTAGGAATCAAAGGGTTGTTCTACCATATTCCACAGAAGTTAATTTATTAATTATGATGAATTAAATAAACTAAACACAATTTGGCTCTATAGTTGGCAATTATTATATAGTTAGCATTTGAAACAAAAGTTGAAGCAATCTATCCATCTAATTAAAATTTTAAAGAAAAAACACTTTCGAACAAGACTCCAACATTCAAGTCTGTTTTGACCTTGTAGTTAAAAATAGACAATTTAATTTCTTTGAATTTAATTTTTTTCGATTCTACTTTCTTATATTCAAATTTGAATTATAATTCTGTATTTCTACAATTCTGTTGTTTGCTCTCAACTCAAATTCAACTCAAATTCACTCAAATAGTTTGATGTGTGGACAGCGGTACCTTAACGGTGTCAAATTTTGAGAGCGAGAGGCCTTCTGGGTAGTGCAGCACTATGCTGGTGTTGAAGGAGTCGTCGCCTGGGTTGGCCAGCGATACGAGGACAGTGAAATGAGCTTGATTCACCACCACTAATGTGTCGTTCCTGAAGAACAAACCAAACGCAGAACCTTCATCACATTCTCATGTTTATTTCAAATCAAGAAGAAGGGAAATATTCAGAATCATTTACAGACATTTAACATTAGTCATTATTTATCG
Organism: Squalius cephalus; assembly: GCA_022829025.1. NCBI lineage: Eukaryota > Metazoa > Chordata > Actinopteri > Cypriniformes > Leuciscidae > Squalius > Squalius cephalus. The sequence goes on along the minus strand of CM040796.1, from coordinate 45,211,853 downwards.
GTTGTTACTCACATAAAACTAAAGTTCAGCTTCAGATCGGTCACACAGCGGTTGTTTGAATTACAGTTCCATTGAAACGGCACCTAATAACATATAAAACAGAAACTTTCATAGAGCTTTTAAAACTTTATACAGTAAATTGGAAGAATCTTATATCCTTAAAGGCCCCGATATACCATATCAAAGTTATTTTTTGTTCTTTGCTTAGGGGTTCATTTGAAATACCTCTAACTGTTAGTAAACATCCTGAGAGTGATGTTTTTTATGAATATGAACCAGAGAAGATTTACACCTCAAAGAAGGCGGATCCTCAGAGTCACATCCACCTATAAGGTCATTACCACAGATCACTGGTAGTCCGAAAGGTGTTTACCAGCTGGAGAAACATTTCTGGAAAGTTCGCTTTGGCAAGCTGTTTCAAACTCCAGAAATTAAGTTAATTTTGGCCGTATTTTGTTAGAAATGACGTCAACATAGGTGTAATTTGCGTGTGGGACATGTCCCCACTACTTTTTGCCAGGGTCGATATTTTCCCCACCACTCTGAAACATCTTGCTACATCAATGTACCTCATGCAAATTAAACATATCAAACTGACGTTCGTTTGTGTTAAACAAGGCAATCTGGCATGGAATGGGTTGCTTTTGAAGTCATGCTGAGCAAAGGAACTTTCTCTTCACTCTCAGATGAGCACTTCAGTTTATTGCTTTTCGCTGTTGCAGAGACTCTATTCTTGCCAATGAAATCACAAAACAAAATGCACACAAACGTCCCTGCTCTTTACTTCTTAGATTTTAATGACAAAAAATCTAGGGTGGATTAGAGCCCAGAACCTCTGACATGCTTAACCCTCTGGGGTCTAAGGTGTTTTTGGGGTCCTTGAGATGTTCTGACATGCCCTGACATTTGTGCTTTTTTCAGTTGCTTATAAACATATTAATGGCAAAGGTAAAATTACACTCTATTTAGCACAAACAGGGTTACCATAATATGTGAGCAACATGAATGTACATGTTTGTATTTTTGAGAGAATAATGTTTATGCATGGTTATTGAAAAAACTAAAAACTAAAGTTTCTGAAATAAGGCCACAAAACACATACTAAATATGTGTCAATAAGACTTTTGACTAATGTCGTCGCCTAGAGTTTTTTCTTCAAAATGATGTGAAAATCATCCTGCCTAATCATTCACATAACACAATACATTGATTTAAATTTTGCAAAACACTTTCTGTTTGGAAAGCCAATATGCGAGTGGGCGTCAACGATCCAACACCATCAGGCACATTTAGTGGTTCGCACCTGAGGAGACAATGGGGCCCGCATACTTAATGAGCCATTCATTCAGGTGTGTCACTGAGCCACAAGAAAGAATGCAAGAGCAACAGTTGGAAGCATCTCTTTTTTTTTTTTTCACAAATTGTGCTTGCAAATTGGCTTATAGTATTCAAGGAAAACATGTCTAGAAATTGTGCAGTTAATTCTCATACTGTATTTTCAGTTTTGGAATATTTATCCTCTCCCCAAATTTGTCACTAATAAAACACAATAAAAATTATTTAAAGAAAAGGCTTATATTTACCTTTTAATAGTTTGTTTACATCTACCTTGTAAATATATATTTTTTTTATTAAAAAGGTTACAATTACAACAACAATTCAAGTGTAATCTTTCTTTGTAAAAACTAAAGTATACATTTTATCATACATATTTCAACGTTAAGGATTCATTACTTGAATATAGCCAAGGCTACATTGGAATAAAAATTATAACATATTATTTGATTACTTTATTTTTGACAAAACATACTATATTTAACATATGAGCAAACATTGGCAAACAAAAGCTTATTTGAGGTGGCAGATATTTTACAGTAAAAATGTATAATCTATCCAAAACTAATCAACGAAATGTTGTCTTTCATATGTCTGTAACATAGGTCTTTCGTTTTTATTATAAGAAATATAAATGTTAATTTGCAGTTTAATACGTTGCTTATACAAATACATTTTATTTCAGCATATTTCAGTCCATTTTTACTCAATATAGCAATACAGTTTGCTAAAAGCGAAACATTAATTCCCACACAGAAACGCGATTCAAATTTAAACCGTCTTTTTGCCAGTTGTGGTAAACAGCGCGCATCTCTGCCGTTCATTCATTCACACACAGAAACGCGATTCACTTGAGAATGAAAAAAAAACTTACTACAGTATTCCTCAGCTCAGCGGCATCCGTTGCTCCTCGAAATACCCGCACTTCTGAGATACATTTTCCATTATTATTATTACGATAGTATTATTCCTCACAGCGCCGCGAGACAGTGTAAACAAGTACAATGATCTGAATACACCTCTTGACACTCCTCTGGTGATTCTGTGTGTGGTTGTTCTAAGTTTGACAAAATCACCAAGGGGTGGCGGGGCCATTCCATGTAAGATTTTGTAATGTTTCACGAGTTTGTTTGCCCATATAATCTTTAAGATAATAAGTTTAATTAATGTATTTGGCTTGCTGTCTGCAGTGGAGGGGCTCAAGGTTAGATCTCTAAGATCAACTCGAGCTTAGATATACCCCCCAGTGGGACTACTAATGCTTGGAAGATGAGTCTGGTAGCAAGATGCCTAAATTATGTTGGTGGAGTTGGGGAGGTAGAGGGATGCCAAAACAGCTGATACCAGAGCAAGGTGAGTGGCTGCTTATATGCTCCGGCGGTTAATTGAAAGATTAGATGGGTTCACTCCTCCTGAAATTACGTTTAGGAACTAAATAGGCACCATCCTTCGGATGAAATGTTATACCGAGGTCATTAAACCAACTCTGTGTGGTCATAAAAAAATTTGTAAAGAGTAGGGGTACAACCTCGGTGTCCTGGCCAAATTCCCTCATTGGCTCTGATCAGTCATCTTCCACAAAATGGGCTCTATATCTATACTGGATGACCTCCTCTCCACCTATAGTGGCTGCTGTCGCATCATTCAGCTGGATGCTGCACACTGGTGGTGACTGAGGACAGATACCGATCCCACTGTAAAGCGCTTTAAGTGTACAGTATTATCTAAAAGCATTTATTGCATCTATATACACTGTAAAATCGAATTAGTTAGACTTACTTAAAAAAGCATGCAAACCTATTGCCTTAAAAAAAAAGTGAAATAGGAATAGTATGTTGTACTGAAAAATGCTTAGTATAGTTCACTTACACAAGAGTTCTAGTAACTAAAAAAGAACTGAGAGTACTTGATAATGTACTTTAAATAAAATGTAATTGTTACCATTTTTTTTTTTTTTTTTTTTTTTGCATGCTAAATATTTTGAAATAAAAAAACTGTGATTTCTTGTTGCATCGCTGCATCATTAGGACGAGAATTACAATAATATAAATAAAGTTCCAAGTTTCCAACCAAAGGTAACACTGATCACCATAATGACGAGTTCAAGCAAAAACATTAAGAAAATCAACATCAATTTATGAAGTCAGCTTATATGTTCTCTCAAATTTTATTAGTTGTATTGACAATTGAACATTAAGATGACTTTGGGAAATGAGTGAATGCAAATAACTGCAGAAGTGGAGAAATTAGTTTGAAGTCTATTAAGAATTGGCCCACCTCAATTATTATTATTATTATTATTTGCTTGACAAAATAGCAGTCAAACCAATCAATTAATCGTAACTTGGGTTTTCTGAGTAAAAACGGCATAGTATGTGAATAGTACAGATTACTAGATTTTTACAATTAAGTTAAGACATTAAGTAATGGTAACTAAAAAGTGTTAGTTAGAATAACTGTGGGATTTTGCAGTGTACTGTAAGTGACTTTCATTCGAAATCACACAAGCCTAGAGTGTATAAATTGTGATGTCAGATGTTCAGCTCACCTCAACATACTCCTCTGTCCTGCTGTGGATGTCAAGTATAGCCATGGAGTTTCCAAAAAGCATCTTGGTTTGTGAGAAATTCATTTGTATCTTTAGCGGAGACACGGTGTCTCTAATGCAGATCTAAAACAAACACAACATTTGCTGTTAAACTGAAGCTGCTGGGATTGGCTGAAGCTGTGATAGATGAAGCGTACCGGCATGAAGATTGGGAATCCAAAACAGGAGATCCCAGAATCCAGCAGGATGAACTTCTGCAGAGTCCCGGACGACGTATTAGTCTGATCGAAGAATCCTCGATTGATTCTTCTCATCACATCCACATTCAGGTTCAGAGAAACATTCAGGTTCTTCTTGAGAGATCCTGAGAGAGATGAGAGGGTAAGACATACAGAGGCCATACTCTTCATGTGACAGAGACTCGGAGATGTCTTTGACGTTACCACTGCTACTGGTCCGCTCGTTCACTGTGAAACACGAAGTGAGATTAAACGCATTAAACTTTTCTTCACCCGGGCATTCAAAGTCGTTCGTACTGATTTCATTGGGACTGAAACTGAGCTGCGCAGATACAGACATCACAGGCCGAGCCCTGAGAAGAGAGAGAAAAGAGTAAATAGCTAATGATACAGTGAGACTAACTGGGCCTACAACAACTTGACCAACTCAAACTGATAGTTAGTTTTGTGATGGATTTTAATTAATCAACTATAATTAATCAACTAACATTTGTTTTTCTTGCAGCAACAACATTCATATGCTTTTAATGTGTCAAAACTCTTTGGGGAAAAACTTGTGACTTTGAGTATGTGTGTAAAAATAACATAGTTTTGGGAAATGAAACTAGACAGTCTGTTAGAATCTTGTGATTAACAAATGAAGTCATCATTAAAACAGAGTTTGCTTTACCTAGTAACAGAGGGGTTTGTATATGAAGAACCAATCAAATAGTGGGGAAATTATGTAATGCAGCCTGACATTTATGCCATACCTCTATACTATAAAAACTGTTGTATATGTGTTTTACGGTGGGATTCTTAATGGAATTTGTCTGAGATCCTCCGGCCTTGCTTCTTGGGGAGAGATTCCCTGAGAACTGCTCGGGAAGATCTCCTGGCCGTGATTAAAGCATTTAAAGGACATTTGCAGGTCTGTTTGTCGATTTATTCATGCGCAGGAAGCTAGTTTAGGGAAGCAAGTTAGTTAGAAACTCGGCCAGTTGTCGACTGAAGACGCAAGAGCTAGAGTATAAAGGTATTGGGTGTCGATTAGTAGATGCCCCAGTTTAAGGTATTGGGTGTCGATTAGTAGACGCCCCAGTTTCAGGTATTGGGTGTCGATTAGTAGATGCCCCAGTTTCAGGTATTGGGTGTCGATTAGTAGATGCCCCAGTTTAAGGTATTGGGTGTCGATTAGTAGACGCCCCAGTTTAAGGTATTGGGTGTCGATTTGTAGACGCCCCAGTTTAAGGTATTGGGTGTCAATTTGTAGACGCCCCAGTTTAAGGTATTGGGTGTCGATTAGTAGATGCCCCAGTTTCAGGTATTGGGTGTCGATTAGTAGATGCCCCAGTTTCAGGTATTGGGTGTCGATTAGTAGATGCCCCAGTTTAAGGTATTGGGTGTCGATTAGTAGACGCCCCAGTTTAAGGTATTGGGTGTCGATTTGTAGACGCCCCAGTTTAAGGTATTGGGTGTCAATTTGTAGACGCCCCAGTTTAAGGTATTGTTGTCGATTTGGAGACGCCAGAGATATTAAGATCAGTTGGGTGTCGATTGGAGACGCCCCAGATAGTTAGGTTTAGGGAAAAATCTACTACAGTTTGTATGGATGTAATGGTGAGGAAATTATCCCACCGGTTAATCAACGTGCGACACATTCCCTTTTTTCCATTTCTCTTTTAATTTGCTTATGAATGCCCATGCGGCCATGTGCACTTTACTTTCAAATTAGCGGCAACTCGGGGTGGCAATTGCTTAAATGGTGGGATCATTATTATTCTAAATGAAAACACAACAACAAAAAAGTACAATGACAAACTCACTTAAATTAAACATAGAACTTTTATGAACAAAACAAATTAGACAACTGTATTAACAAAATTAATAAGCATTGCAATCTACACAAGGTGTGTGTCAATTAGAAGTGTTACCTCCGGCTGCTTCAACCTTCATCAGGGAAAGTTTACAAATTGCCTCATTTAGCATTGGGTTAAAATACAAAACACTGACATTTAGATTTCGCTTTGAAACCAAATATTTCGCTATCGTCTTGTCAGTCAGCTGCTGATCAGTGCTGAAACTCCTGTTCGGCTCACGCTGAATTGATTAGACGCAGTCAGTTTTTAATATAGTATCTGTTCTCTAAATGATTATTGTATTACTATTAAAAAAAAAAATCTAAACGAGGGTGGGGGACGGTGCCGTGGTTGGAGAGTGATGTAACGGGTATGCGGCTGAACATTGTGTTACACTGACAACCGCAGCAAGCCTTTTTTATTTTCTCAAATCATTGCATTAATTCTCCAAACTAAAGGTTCAATTACAAACTGGCCACTGAAGTGACTGTACTCAAGCAGAGCCAGAGGTCATAACTGAGACCTCGTGTTTAGACTGTCAGAGAATCTTTCCATTATTTTGTGAATGTGTTGTGAAATGTCCTACTTGAGCAGCACGATCCCTCCTTTAGCTCCGATCACGACATCTGTCAGATTATCATCGCTCATGTCCATCTGACCGGACAGAGACACTCCAAACTGCTGCAGACCGGGCAGAACCGAGCGCGCTGGGATCCGCTACACACACACATACACACACACACACACACACACACACACACACACACACACACACACACACAGATCTACTGTGCTAAAGAGGTTCATCATTGTGCACGTTTATCCTGCCATGTCTGTCTGTTTATCTGAGAACATTGGGCTCATCTGGGATTCTGGGTTAAACTGGGCACAAACACAGTGTTTGGGATTGAGGGAACTAAAGCAGACTCTCACCTGAGGAGCGTGTTCGGTGTTTATTCCTTGTGTCCTGTCGCCCAGGTAAATGTAGACGACTCCCTCCCCTTCGTTCTCAAGCGGCGCCCCGACTGCCACATCTGACAGGCCGTCCCCATTCAGGTCCTTTAGTGAAGCCAGAGATGCAGCAAATCTGCCGGTGTTTGACTCGTTCAGTGTCTTCTGAAAACTCTACAGAGAGAGAAAGAGGACATAATCTTTATTCCTCTGCAGAGGACCCGTGCCAAAACAATGTATTTCCATGACTTTAATGCGATAGTCCGTCACCGGGAACCTATTACAATGGCAATCCCCTCGGAGCAGGGTTGGGCAACTTCGTTCCTGGAGTATAATATCCACAACTCCAACCCTAATCAAACACACCTGAACCAGCTCATCAATGTCTTCAGGATAACTAGACAGCTCCAGGCAGGAAAGTGTTTTATCAGGGTTGGAGCTAAACTCAGTTTCCCTCCAGGACTGAAGTTGCCCATCGCTGCACTGGAGTAACTCAATAGCCGCTTTCCGACCAAGTAGTTCTAGGAAATTAGTTCTAGGAACTGTCCACTTCTAAACAGTTCTAAGAACTACTCTCCCCCAAACTCGGGTTTGCTGTTTGCGTTCGCACTGGCCAAGTGGCCATAGGAACTGGTAGGAGGGGTAAGGGAGTGACGCAAGCACGGTGACTTTTATTTTGACGGCGCGACGGACCTTTATTTTGGCGGCGCTGAGAACGCCAGAGCAAACAATGCTCGCATTCTCTGTGTTTATTAGTTAGCGATCTGTCTAACAGTACTGTTTAATATCATAGAAAGTAGACAGTATATGAAAAAAGGTTATTAGCCTGCATAATCATGTTTGGATTGGTCCCCTCAAAGTTGCGTTGGATTTTCTCTTCAGCATTTAAGGTTTAGAGACCCACTGTTTTCCATGTTTGTATAGTTAGTTTATGGAGTAAATATATAGGCTACAATGTATTTACATTCTAGCTGTTTTAAAAATGGCGGGTGCTGGTGTTCCGCGTGCGTTCGGTCATCAGTGTACACTAACGTCACGGATAGTTCCTATAGCGCTGGTTTAGACCCTACTCTGAAGTAGGACCTAAATTAGTTCCTACAAATGGAGTTCCTAGAACTAAAATCGTTCCTAGTTCCTGCGGTGCGAGCACGCCGACATCCGGGTACTATAGCCAATAGTTCTAGGAACTGTGAAAAGGTTCCTCCGGTCGGAAAGCGGCTAATGGTGATGACTAGCAACCTTCCAGTCACAGGCCCTGAACATTAACCACACTGTACTTACTAATGGAGAATGTTGTGAACCTGTCCATACCTCCTCTGATAAAGCGTAGACGTACAGCCTCCCTTCTGCCCTCGGCCGAGACTGGTGAAATAATGGAGCTCCGACCAGAAGGAAATCTGACTCTCCATCCGAGTCCACATCCAACAGACTCAGAGACGCGCCAAAATACGAGCCAATCTGATGCCAGAAATTAATCAAAATGAATGTAATTGCATTCTAGCATATGATCTTTATAGCCTGATGTTCACAAATTGCAGTTGCTAGGGGGTGTTACTAGGGTGTTGCTAGGCAGGCACTGAGTGGTTGGTAGGTGGCCGGTGAGGTTTTCGAGATGGTTTCAGTGGTTTTGCAAGAGTGTTTCTAAGTGGTTGCTTCTTCCGTAGGATTTGGGAAGCCCTGCACTTGCTGATGGAGAGTGTTAATATCGTGTCAGAGGGTTCTTCTTCACTAACTTGTTCTCCGGTGATGTTCCTCGACACTGGCCATGTGCTTTCATTCTTGGTGAAGAGGGTCACCAGACCCCTGTGTTCGGCCCGCGGTGCCCCAGAGAACAGAAGAGAGACGCCGCCTCTCATTCCCAGAACAGAAGAGTAACCTGAACATCATCAGCATCATTAAAACATGCACAGACACTTCACATCAGACAAGGAAGGACCAACAGCTTCAACACACCCATGTACGAGTCTTTACTGACAGATGGATCCTTAATCTCGGTCTCGTTAAATCCAGATCCTGATCCCGTCACTTCATACAGAGATCCACGCCAGTCATTAGATCCAACCAAACCCACAATCGCAGAGTCCTGAAACAAACGCAGCAGTCTCGCATTTTCCAGGAGTTTGTGTGCGCAGGTTTATATTTGCGGCGTGGTTAGTGGCATTGACTCTTTGAAAGATGTCCAGAGTTTTTGTTTGTTATGTTTAGCAGCAGATGAAGCAGATCAGTGGTGCTCTGGTTTTACTTCAGGACCCAGGTTTTACATCAAGTGGCAACCCAGTATTGATTATTGTATTGTACATTTCTCAATCAGCTTGCTATAGTGTATCACCCGTTTCTAAGGCCGTCACAGAGTCGTAATTGTTCCAGGGCACTTGACGCATTCACGACCTACACATCGCCACACTGCACCAATCAGCAGCATTTTATAAGATTCTATAAACTACTTTTATACAATAACATGAACTATTCCTTATAAGAAATTGTCTTTTTTTAACTTATATATGATATTTTGGTAACAGTTCATAATAACTGCATGCTATTAATCATTAGTTAAGCATTAGCAACAGTTAATTCGTCATTTATAAAGCATTAATAGACATTGATAATCAGTTTATAAATACAGCTATAAATGCTTTGTTCTTGATTTATAAGCATATCTATAATGTGCTTAATAATTGTATTTTCATACTTTATTAATGATCAATTTATCATCTCTAAATTAAGTATTGCATTATTTTCAAACCGGTTATTTAGGAGTTGTCAGTGGTTCATAAGATCACTTAGAAAGTGTAAGTAAATGATTAATAAACTGTTTAAATACATATTATTATTCAGACATATAGTAATAGTTACTAGTGTGTACTAATGTATTTCTACTGTAATTCATGGTTAATTCAGGTAAGGTTGTTAAATATTTCTATGTTCTGTATCACTGTGTTGTGTTTGTTTCCATTTTTCTGTTTAGAAGAAAACTGAGTCTTTAAATCTCCTTTAAAAATGCTTTACGAGGCATAACTAGTTCTCACTTCAGATGAGCTCACAAAAACAGTTCACTGACCACTACTAAATGCTTTATAACTCCCTGAATCTACTACATTTACTTACACTTTCTAAGTGATCTTATTAATCAGTGACAACACCTAGTTTGTAAATAATGGTAAATAATGTAACTGGTTTGTAAATAATGCTATACTTAGAAATGATAAATTGATCATTAATAAAGTATGAAAATACAGTTATTAAACACATTATAGATATGCTTATAAATCAAGAACAAAGCATTTATAGCTGTATTTATAAACTGCTTATTAATGTCTATTAATGCTTTATAAATGATGAATGAACTGTTTAGTAATGCTTAACTAATGATTAATAGCATGCAGTTATTATAAAGTGTTACCGATATTTCTGACCTTGTGGTAGAGAACACTGAATCCACTCTGCGATAACTCTTTCTGTCTGTCTTTGCTGTGTGTGTCCGTTGACCCTGAAACCACAGAAGAAGAACTCTTAAATCATCAGTGGATTCTTCATTAGCTGCTTTTATTTTAAACGTTATACAGTATGTCCATTTTCTTTACGCTTGCATTTTACCTTCAATGTTGTAGATCGTTTTTTGCAGGTCGTCAAGAAGTCCTTGGAGTCCATTGTAGTTTTGAATGTAGAAGGTGTTGTTTGTTTTTGGTTCTGAAGCCAGTTGATGGAGTTTGTCTAACTTAACTTTTCCCACCTGACAAACAAAACTGTCATTAAGTCTGTCTGTGCAAAAACTGAAGTGTACTCTCAGTAAACTACTAGTTTAGTAGTTGATACTGCAAGTTATTATTATTATTAATCTTTATTTATCACAAGATATAAAAAGGGGACAAATCTCAATCAAATTCGATGTCTTCTAGGCCTTCATCGTCATGGAGAACTCTCGTCGGTGCGCAGTAGTTGGATAATGTCTCAAGGGCTTACTTCGTCAGCAATGCAGTCTTTTCCTCAGGACTCGGTCAGTAAGTAGGAAGGTAAGGATTCTTCTCAGTACAGAGTACTTTCGTCGGTGCACAATAGTGAGAGTGTCACAGTGTTGGGTTTGTGTTCCCCGGTTGTCCAGTAGATGTCCTCCTTCCCCGGTGTTACTTACATCATGAACTACGTTTCCCATAATCCTGTCTGGCTATCACAACCTTGCACTCAGGTGTTCCCCATCATCATTGCACTCAGCTGTTTCCCCTCACCTTGTTAGTGTCTGTGTATATATATCCTGTTTGTTTCAGTGTTTGTTACGGAGTCCTTGTTTAATGTCCACCACTTCTGAGGTCTGTTTTCACTTTGTTCCGAGCCTGTTCTTGTTTCTTGTTTATTGGATTGATTATATGGATTGTGACCCCTACCTGATGACTACGATTTGGATTGCCCATTAAAATACATACTGCTATTGGATCTCTTTGTTTCCCGTGTGTGGTTCCGTGACAGAAGGACTCCGTCAACAAGAATCCAGCGGTATGTTTTTTAATGTTTCTTCCCCAGCCATCGAGCGGGAGAAGAGAGAGGGTTTTGAGGGAACCCGTCTAGTGATTTTTCGTGGGACCCGGGGAGGTCGCAGAGGAGTGGTGGGTCGAGAGGGAGTCCAACACCACTTTCCACTCTGGCCCCTCTTCGACCCTGGGTTGGTGATGTCCAGCCCAAGGCCCCATTCGCCGCTGGTTCCGTCCAGCACAGAGCCTGTTCCGGTGGTCCCGAAACGGAGGAGGAGAAGGAAGACCTCCTCCATGCCTGTTCCGGTGGTCCCAGTTCCGGTGGTCCCATTTCTGGTGGACCCAGTTCCGGTGGTCCCGAGTCCGGTGGTCCCGAGTCCGGTGGTCCCAGTTCCGGTGGTCCCGAGTCCAGTGGTCCCAGTTCCGGTGGTCCAGAAATGGAGGAGAAGGAAGACTTCCTCCATGCCAGTTCCGGGGGTCCCGAGTCCGGTGGACCCAGTTCCGGTGGACCCAGTTCCGGTGGTCCCAGTTCTGGTGGTCCCAGTTCCGGTGGTCCCGAGTTCGGTGGTCCCAGTGCCAGTGGTCCCAGTGCCGGTGGTCCAGAGTCCGGTAGCTCCAAAACACAGGAGGAGGAGAAAGGCTCCCTCCGTAACTGTTCACGTCACGTCTGCCCAGCCAGAGACTGTTCACGTCACCTCTGCCCAGCCAGAGACTGTTCACGTCCAGCCAGAGACTGTTCACGTCACGTCTGCCCAGCCAGAGACTGTTCACGTCACGTCTGCCCAGCCAGAGACTGTTCACGTCACGTCTGCCCAGCCAGAGACTGTTCACGTCACGTCTGCCCAGCCAGAGACTGTTCACGTCACGTCTGCCCAGCCAGAGACTGTTCATGTCACGTCTGCCCAGCCAGAGACTGTTCACGTCACGTTTGCTGAGCCTGTGTCACCGGACAAGATGGCCGCCGCAGAGCCTGTGTCCCCTGACAAGACGCCTGCTGAAACGTTGTTGGATTATTTTTCGACGCTATTCAAGATCCTAGATATTCCCAGGAATGTTCACGTCACGTCTGCCGAGCCTGTTTCTTCCGACAAGATGGCCGCAGCCGAGCCTGTTCACGTCACGTCTGCCGAGCCTGTGTCTTCGGACAAGATGGCCACCGCCGAGTCTGTGTTTCCGGACAGGATGGCCGCCGCCGAGCCTGTGTTTCAGGGCAAGATGGTAGCCGCCGAGCCTGTGTCTCCGGACAAGATGGCCGTCGTCGAGCCTGTGTCTCCGGACAAGATGGCCGCTGGGCCGGTGCCTGTGTCTGTTCCTGAGCCGGTGGTGTCTGTTCCAGTTCTTGAGCCGGTGGTGTCTGTTCCTGAGCCAGTGGTGTCTGTTCCAGTTTTTGAGCCGGTGGTGTCTGTTCCAGTTTTTGAGCCGGTGGTGTCTGTTCCTGAGCCGGGGGTGTCTGTTCCAGTTCCGGAGCCGGTGGTGTCTGTTCCAGTTCTTGAGCCGGTAGCGTCTGTTCCAGTGCCTGAGCCAGCGTCTGTTCCAGTGCCTGAGCCAGCGTCTGTTCCAGTGCCTGAGCCAGCGTCTGTTCCAGTGCCTGAGCCAGCGTCTGTTCCAGTGCCTGAGCCAGCGTCTGTTCCAGTGCCTGAGCCGGAGCCAGCGTCTGTTCCAGTGCCTGAGCCGGTGGTGTCTGTTCCTGAACCTGAGCCGGGGGTGTCTGTTCCAGTTCCGGAGCCGGTGGTGTCTGTTCCAGTTCTTGAGCCGGTAGCGTCTGTTCCTGAGCCGGAGCCAGCATCTGTTCCAGTGCCTGAGCCAGCGTCTGTTCCAGTGCCTGAGCCGGAGCCAGCGTCTGTTCCAGTGCCTGAGCCGGTGGTGTCTGTTCCTGAACCTGAGCCGGTGGTGTCTGTTCCAGTGCCTGAGCCGGTGGTGTCTGTTCCTGAACCTGAGCCGGTGGGGTCCGTGCCAGTTCCAGTTCCAGTGCCTGAGCCGTTGGTGCCAGTTCCAGTGCCTGAGCCGTTGGTGCCAGTTCCAGTGCCTGAGCCGGTGGTGCCAGTTCCAGTGCCAGTGCCGGTGGTGCCAGTTCCAGTGCCTGAGTTGGTGGTGCCAGTTCCAGTGCCTGAGTCGATGGTCAAGTCAAGTCATCTTCATTTATATAGCGCTTTTAACAATGTAGATTGTCTCAAAGCAGCTTTACAGAGATAAGCGTATAATTTAAGGTAACAGAGATTGTTTCGGCTTTACAGCAGAGTTAAGTTATTTCCATCTAAAGTTAGTTTTAATTGATTTGCTTCCGTCGCAATGATCATTTGTTATTAAATTAGGGGCCGCTAAGACGACACCATTCTCTCTACACAGACTTTAAACGCGAACCTGTGAGAAACACTGATGGCATTCACATGCGCATTTAGAATGGGTTCTATAGTTATGTGCGTTTGAATATACGCAGGTTTGGAATTCCCTACAAGCCAAGCCTAAACAAAATACTTGTCTTTCCTTATAAATTTTGATAAGGAATTTTATTTTATTTGTTGCTTTGTGGTAGGACCGCGAGACGAATTTTCCCGACAACGCCTTATCTGTAGAGTGGTAGTGGGATCCTCCATAGGGAGAGACTAGTTGGCACTTCAGCACTGCGTTGTCATCGGTCCAGGCGAAGGTCCTTCGTCAGATCTGGATACGGCCTGGATCCGGCAGGCTGCAGGAAAACCTCGGGATAAACAGACACTAAAATTAGCGTAGATGCCATTCTTCTCATGATGTAACGAGTACATCAGGATTTTTGGGAAGTGTTCCCGGTTCCGGCTGACCTACTATATGCAGCCTAACATTAAATTATAGAAGTCTATAATGTATTATGTGAAAGCTAGGTCAAAGAGATGTGTCTTTAATCTGGCTTTGAACTGACAGAGTGTGTCTGCTTCCCGGACAATGGTAGGAAGACTGTTCCAGAGTTTTGGTGCTAAATAGGAAAAGGATCTACCGCCAGCAGTCGATTTTGATATTCTAGGTATTATCAACTGGCCGGAATTTTGAGATCGTAATAGACGTGACGGACTATAATGCGTTAAGAGCTCGCTCAAGTACTGCGGAGCTAAACCATTCAGTGCTTTGTAAGTAATCAGCAATATTTTAAAATTGATGCGATGTTTAATAGGGAGCCAATGCAGTTTTGACAGAACTGGGCTAATATGGTCATACTTCCTGGTTCTGGTAAGAACTCGAGCTGCTGCGTTTTGAACCAGCTGTAGTTTGTTTATTAAGCGTGCAGGGCAACCACCCAGTAGAGCATTACAATAATCTAGCCTTGAGGTCATGAACGCATGAACCAATTGTTCCGCATTTGTCAATGAGAGCATATGGCGTAATTTAGATATATTTTTAAGATGGAAAAATGCAGTTTTACAGATACTAGACACGTGACTTTCAAATGAAAGATTGGTATCAAAGAGCACACCCAGGTTCCTAACCGACGACGAAGACTTAACAGAGCAGCCATCAAGTGTTAGACAGTATTCTAGATTATTACGTGAGGAAGTTTTTTGTCCAATAATTAGAAACTCTGTTTTTTCAGAATTTAGAAGTAGGAAATTACAAGTCATCCAATCTTTTATATCCGCTATGCATTCCGTTAATTTTGTGAATTGATAAGTTTCGTTAGGTTTTGAAGAAATATAGAGCTGAGTATCATCGGCATAACAGTGAAAGCTAATGCCATGTTTCCTAATGATATCTCCTAAGGGTAGCATGTACAGAGTGAACAGCAGCGGTCCTAGTACTGAGCCTTGTGGTATGCCATACTGAACTTGTGATCGATGAGACATCTCATCATTTACTGCTACAAACTGATAACGGTCAGATAAGTATGATTTAAACCATGTTAGTGCATTTCCCGTAATGCCAACATAATGTTCTAATCTATTTAAAAGAACGTTGTGGTCGATGGTGTCAAATGCAGCACTAAGATCGAGTAACACTAATAGCGAGATACAACCACGATCGGATGATAAGAGCAAATCATTTGTGACTCTAACGAGAGCTGTTTCGGTACTATGGTACGGTCTAAATCCTGACTGGAAATCCTCGCAGATATCATTTCTTTCAAGAAAGGAACACAGTTGTGAGGATACTGCCTTTTCTAATATCTTTGACAGAAAAGGTAGATTCGAGATCGGCCTGTAATTGACTAATTCTGAAGGATCAAGTTGCGTTTTTTTAACAAGCGGTTTAATCATAGCCAGCTTAAAGTTTTTTGGTACGTATCCTAGAGACAAAGACGAATTAATGATATTAAGAAGAGGATCTATGACCTCTGGAAGCATCTCTTTCAGTAGCTTAGTCGGTATAGGGTCTAACATACATGTTGTAGATTTAGATGATTTAACGAGTTTAGTAAATTCTTCCTCTCCTATAGCAACGAATGAATCAAATTTTTCCTCAGGGAGGCTACAATGCACTGCCTGATGTGATACTGTAGTAGACGGTTGCATAGTTATAATTTTGTCCCTGATATTATCAATCTTATAAGTGAAGAAGTTCATAAAGTCATTACTGCTGTGTTGCTTGGAAACTTCGGTGCTTGAAGCTTTATTTTTCGTTAGTTTAGCCACCGTTTCAAATAAATACCTAGGATTATGTTTATTTTCTTCTAATAGGGTTGAAAAATAAGCAGATCTAGCAGCTTTTAAAGCCTCTCTGTAAGTAATTGAGCTCTCTTTCCATGAAATGCGAAATACCTCTAGTTTTGTTTTCTTCCAGTTGCGCTCCATTTTTCTGGCTGCTCTCTTAAGGGCCCGAGTGTGCTCGTTGTACCACGGCGTTGGACTATTTTCTTTAATCTTCTTTAAGCGCAACGGAGCAACTGTGTCTAAAGTGCTGGAAAAGAGAGAGTTAAACGTTTCTGTTGTAATATCTAGTTCTTCTAAGCTATCTGAGATGCTGAGATGATGAAACTGATTAGGAAGATTATTGATAAAGCAATCTTTAGTAGCAGAAGTGATAGGTCTCACATATTTGTAACACGGAGTCGGCTTTGCAGCCTTGGCTAAATGGAAATTACACGAGACTAGGTAATGATCTGAGATGTCATCGCTCTGCTGCAGAATTTCAACGGCATCAACATCCATTCCATGTGATAATATTAGATCTAGAGTATGATTACGACGATGAGTAGGTCCTGACACGTGTTGTCTAACTCCAATTGAATTTACAATGTCTTTAAATGCCTGTGATGGTGCCAGTTCCTGTTCCAGAGCCGGTGATGCCAGTTCCTGTTCCTGAGTCGGTGGTGCCAGTTCCAGTGCCTGAGCCGTTGGTACCAGTTCCAGTGCCTGAGCCGGTGGTGCCAGTTCCACTGCCCGAGGGGTCGTCTCCGCCGTGGCCGCCCGAGGAGTCGTCTCTGCCGTGGCCGCCCGAGGGGTCGTCTCCGCCGTGGCCGCCCGATGAACAGTCCGCTCCACCCTGGCCGCCCGAGGGAGAGTCTCCGCCCTGGCCGCCCGAGGGAAAGTCTCCGCCCTGGCCGCCCGAGGGAAAGTCTCCGCCCTGGCCGCCCGATGGGTCGTCTGCTTCGCCCTGGCCGCCCGATGGACTCTCTGCTTCGCCCCGGTCGCCGGCTAAGCTGTCAGCTCCTGTTCCTGTTCCCCTCCATGGACCTGGCCCCCCATCCCTCCCCCTGATCCTCCCCCGTTCCACCTCCCGCCTGGACTCTTGTTTTGTTGTATTTGTCATCTTGGAGCGTCTGGTAGCCGCTCCGTAGAGGGGGGGTTGTGTCACAGTGTTGGGTTTGTGTTCCCCGGTTGTCCAGTAGATGTCCTCCTTCCCCGGTGTTACTTACATCATGAACTACGTTTCCCATAATCCTGTCTGGCTATCACAACCTTGCACTCAGGTGTTCCCCATCATCATTGCACTCAGCTGTTTCCCCTCACCTTGTTAGTGTCTGTGTATATATATCCTGTTTGTTTCAGTGTTTGTTACGGAGTCCTTGTTTAATGTCCACCACTTCTGAGGTCTGTTTTCACTTTGTTCCGAGCCTGTTCTTGTTTCTTGTTTATTGGATTGATTATATGGATTGTGACCCCTACCTGATGACTACGATTTGGATTGCCCATTAAAATACATACTGCTATTGGATCTCTTTGTTTCCCGTGTGTGGTTCCGTGACAGAGAGTGGTTTAAAAGCTTACTTTACCAGTGATGCCGCATTCTTCGGGGATCAACGGTAAGTAGGGAGATAAGGATTCTTCTCAGTACAGGATACTTTCGTTGGTGCACAGTAGTTTAAAAGCTTACTTCGTCAGCGATGCTGTATACTTCCAGACTCAGACATTGAGCAGAAAGGTAAGGGTTCCTCTCCGTACAGGATACCTTCATCAGTGCACAGTAGTTTAAAAGCTTACTCCATCGGTGATGCTGCATACTTCCAGACTCAGACATTGAGCAGAAAGGTAAGGGTTTCTCTCAGTACCGGATACCTTCATCAGTGCACAGTAATTTAAAAGCTTACTTCGTCAGTGATGCTGTATACTTCCAGACTCAGACATTGAGCAGAAAGGTAAGGGTTCTTCTCAGTACAGGATACTTTCGTTGGGGCACTGTAGTTTAAAAGCTTACTTCGTCGGCAAAGCTGCATACTTCAAAACTCAGACATTGAGCAGAAAGGTAAGGGTTCCTCTCAGTACAGGATACCTTCATCAGTGCACAGTAGTTTAAAAGCTTACTTCGTCAGCGATGCTGTATACTTCCAGACTCAGACATTGAGCAGAAAGGTAAAGGTTCTTCTCAGTACAGGATACCTTCAAGACTCAGGCAGAGAAGAGGTTAATAATACTTCACCAGTGTATCTGTACGCTCACAGGGCTCTGGCAGAGAAGAGGTTAATAGTACTTCACCAGCGTAGCTGTACACTCACAGGGCTCTGGCAGAGAAGAGGTTAATAATACTTCACCAGTGTATCTGTACGCTCACAGGGCTCTGGCAGAGAAGAGGTTAATAGTACTTCACCAGCGTAGCTGTACACTCACAGGGCTCTGGCAGAGAAGAGGTTAATAATACTTCACCAACGTAGCTGTACACTCACAGGGCTTCTAATGGAGAGCAGGTATCATAACTTTTCACACAGGTGTAAACAAGGGTTGGGCCGCTTCTCAGCAAAAACACACCACACTCGTGTTCACTTCAAATCCACAGCGATGTATCCATGTGCATCAATAAGGCAAAAGCACTGCAATTCACTCACACGATAGGGCTGATCAGAGGTCTCAATCCATTCATTACACTTCCGTGGGGGGGTATTCAATCCTCAGTTCCTCTTCAACACACTCTGAAACACATAGCTTCCCCAACAGTCAGATTTACATTCACTGTATCCTCTTCAGGCTTTTCAAATGCTTGTAAGATGAAATCAATTCACTTATCTTTCTCTCTCTCCCTTCACAGTGCAGATCCAATTGATAAATCAGTCCAGCAGATTCCCACAAAAGAAACTCTGATCCAGCAGACTTCAATGGGCGATTTTCCCCCCAACAAGACTTCCCCACAGCCGATTATAACTCCCAATGCAGACACTTTCAACGGGAGACCTTCCCACCCAGACAGCTTCCCTGAGCCAACTTGCGCCCAAAACTGCTCAGAGAGAACCAGCTCCCGCTTGCAGAAAGAACCCCAACGAACCACGTCCAACTTCTCTCAATGGCTCTTTTATGTTTGATTTGTAAAGCGGAAAGCCTATGTGGAGGCTGTATCTCTCTCTCTCGCACCTGCAGTGCATCAGTGCTAATCAGGCCGGGCAAAATTCCTGCCACACCCGGAACCGGAGCAACACGTGTTGCGTACAAATCGCTCCCTTGGGAAACTTGTGGCTCAGAAGAAGGGTTCCGCTCGCCAAGCGCTTTTGTCACCCGTGACATCCCCCCCTGCCAATCGGTTCTAGTCCCTAGAACCGGTGTTCTTTAGTTCCATTCGCCATACCTCTCGGGTGGCTGTCCTCGGGTGTCCCGCTGCGGTCGTTGGGATGGCGAGGGCGGAGCCACTCTTCCTTCAATTCCAGGGTCCCTCGGGACCACAGCCCACCTTCGATCCTGGCCCTCCATAGCGCTGCAGGGAGCTCCCATAAAGATCGGCATGACTTGCGGACTGGCTACTGGTGCCGCGACGTCCATCATCACGTACCTGTGGCCGCTACAACTCACTGTGGTAATCCTGCCGACTACGCCACTTTATGTCACCGGGGCGGACCTCGGAGCGGATGGATGGCCCCTCCGCCCCGGACTCTGGGAAAACGCACCACCACCGTAAGGAGCCGACACCACAGGCCCGCAATGGATGGACGACACAGACACAAGATAAATTCCAAAGAATGACAATCTTTATTTATCACAAGATATAAAAAGGGGACAAATCTCAATCAAATTCGATGTCTTCTAGGCCTTCATCGTCATGGAGAACTCTCGTCGGTGCGCAGTAGTTGGATAATGTCTCAAGGGCTTACTTCGTCAGCAATGCAGTCTTTTCCTCAGGACTTGTTCAGTAAGTAGGAAGGTAAGGATTCTTCTCAGTACAGAGTACTTTCGTCGGTGCACAATAGTGAGAGTGGTTTAAAAGCTTACTTTACCAGTGATGCCGCATTCTTCGGGGATCAACGGTAAGTAGGGAGATAAGGATTCTTCTCAGTACAGGATACTTTCGTTGGTGCACAGTAGTTTAAAAGCTTACTTCGTCAGCGATGCTGTATACTTCCAGACTCAGACATTGAGCAGAAAGGTAAGGGTTCCTCTCCGTACAGGATACCTTCATCAGTGCACAGTAGTTTAAAAGCTTACTCCATCGGCGATGCTGCATACTTCCAGACTCAGACATTGAGCAGAAAGGTAAGGGTTTCTCTCAGTACAGGATACCTTCATCAGTGCACAGTAGTTTAAAAGCTTACTTCGTCAGCGATGCTGTATACTTCCAGACTCAGACATTGAGCAAGAAAGGTAAGGGTTCTTCTCAGTACAGGATACCTTCATCAGTGCACAGTAATTTAAAAGCTTACTCCATCGGTGATGCTGCATACTTCCAGACTCAGACATTGAGCAGAAAGGTAAGGGTTTCTCTCAGTACAGGATACCTTCATCAGTGCACAGTAGTTTAAAAGCTTACTTCGTCAGCGATGCTGTATACTTCCAGACTCAGACATTGAGCAGAAAGGTAAGGGTTCCTCTCCGTACAGGATACCTTCATCAGTGCACAGTAGTTTAAAAGCTTACTCCATCGGCAAAGCTGCATACTTCCAGACTCAGACATTGAGCAGAAAGGTAAGGGTTTCTCTCAGTACAGGATACCTTCATCAGTGCACAGTAGTTTAAAAGCTTACTTCGTCAGCGATGCTGTATACTTCCAGACTCAGACATTGAGCAAGAAAGGTAAGGTTCTTCTCAGTACAGGATACCTTCAAGACTCAGGCAGAGAAGAGGTTAATAATACTTCACCAGTGTATCTGTACGCTCACAGGGCTCTGGCAGAGAAGAGGTTAATAGTACTTCACCAGCGTAGCTGTACACTCACAGGGCTCTGGCAGAGAAGAGGTTAATAATACTTCACCAACGTAGCTGTACACTCACAGGGCTTCTAATGGAGAGCAGGTATCATAACTTTTCACACAGGTGTAAACAAGGGTTGGGCCGCTTCTCAGCAAAAACACACCACACTCGTGTTCACTTCAAATCCACAGCGATGTATCCATGTGTATCAATAAGGCAAAAGCACTGCAATTCACTCACACGATAGGG
This sequence comes from Squalius cephalus, assembly GCA_022829025.1. Lineage (NCBI taxonomy): Eukaryota > Metazoa > Chordata > Actinopteri > Cypriniformes > Leuciscidae > Squalius > Squalius cephalus. Next base: position 45,190,721 of record CM040796.1, on the reverse strand, counting down.
CTGATCAGAGGTCTCAATCCATTCATTACACTTCCGTGGGGGGGTATTCAATCCTCAGTTCCTCTTCAACACACTCTGAAACACATAGCTTCCCCAACAGTCAGATTTACATTCATTGTATCCTCTTCAGGCTTTTCAAATGCTTGTAAGATGAAATCAATTCACTTATCTTTCTCTCTCTCCCTTCACAGTGCAGATCCAATTGATAAATCAGTCCAGCAGATTCCCACAAAAGAAACTCTGATCCAGCAGACTTCAATGGGCGATTTTCCCCCCAACAAGACTTCCCCACAGCCGATTATTACTCCCAATGCAGACACTTTCAACGGGAGACCTTCCCACCCAGACAGCTTCCCCGAGCCAACTTGCGCCCAAAACTGCTCAGAGAGAACCAGCTCCCGCTTGCAGAAAGAACCCCAACGAACCATGTCCAACTTCTCTCAATGGCTCTTTTATGTTTGATTTGTAAAGCGGAAAGCCTATGTGGAGGCTGTGTCTCTCTCTCTCGCACCTGCAGTGCATCAGCGCTAATCAGGCCGGGCAAAATTCCTGCCACACCCGGAACCGGAGCAAGACGTGTTGCGTACAAATCGCTCCCTCGGGAAACTTGTGGCTCAGAAGAAGGGTTCCGCTCACCAAGCGCTTTTGTCACCCGTGACATTTTCTTTAAGTGAACATAACATTATACTTATAGGTGAATTATTTTTGCACTTGCAGGATACTACTATGTTCAAATGTAGATATTATTTTTATACTTGAAAAATGCCTTTAACTGTACTTTAATTTTAAAAACATTTTATTAGCTTCATGCATCTTTTTTTTTTATCAACACTTTAATGTCGGTAAGTTTCATAAAGAAAGGCAACATTTTAAACAAACAAGTTGAGAAAAATCACATTTTTGTCAAAGACTACGCCTTGATCAGATTCAGAACGATGATCAAAACACAGATGGAGGAGATCGAGTCCGACACCCCCAAAGCTTCAGTCGTTTTCTCTTCATGGGTTCGACATTTCATTTGGAAACATTAAGCAGTTTTGATTTACACGCCGTTTAATGTTTGATGATCACGTTATTTTACATTTGCGTGAGCAAACTTCACTTGTTTCAGCTTCTTATCCTGTGTTTTGATCCGGAGATTCTGTACTAGAATATGTGTTATAGCGCCCCCTACCGTATAACAGTGAAAACATGGATAGCTGGAAATTCGATCAATGGAGGGGAAAGAGTAAAGTAGAATTAGACTAAATTCCTATACACTACCAGTGGACTAGCCTACACAAAAATCCAGATATGCAGAATTAGAAACATATCTGTTTTATATCAATATTCGATCAGCGATCAGACTGCTCTGATCGCTCCAGACTGCTCTGATCGCTGATCGATTGCTCCTGTCTGCTCCTGTCTGCCTCGCTGCCTGCTGTGAGTGTGTTTGTTTGTTTCGGTGCGGTAAGCTCCGTCTTAGCCTTGTATTTCTTTGTTTTGAACCATCATTTACTACCATTTCTAGTTGTTTATACTACTACATTTTACCCAACATCTCTGATTAAACTGACATCGCTAGCTTCTGCTATTAGTACTACTAGTACTAGCACAAAACGCTAGTAATTCGCTAGGCTGTAAACGCGCCACCCGTGCGCTCAGCTATTTTATTTATTTATTTTTCTCTCGCGCGTCCACACGAGTTCATAAAAGCTCAGGTGAGTAAGAATCAGTCAACAAACACGGTGAGTAATGTCTTGTCCTGTTATTGTCACCTGCACTTCATGTCACATGTTTAGCATAGCCTTCTCTGTCGGCAATATAGGATTTATATGTGATAAATATAAGGAGACAGTTAGGCTGACAGAGAAGATTTCAGAATTAGAAACATGCATCCAAACTTTAATTGAGGATAGTAAGAGTGCTAGAGCTTCAGATGTTTTGGATGCGCATAGAATAGTGAATACTCTACATGAGTCGGTTCCGGCTGAAGAAGAGCCTGTGCAGCCGGGCAAATGGGTGACAGTGAGGGATCGCTCTAGTCGCGGATCTAAAAACCACTCTTCCGTTCCGATTACCATAACAAATCGATTTGCCCCGCTCAGTGAAACACCCACTGAGAATGATTGTGCCCTAGTTATTGGTGATTCGATCACACGGAACGTGAAAATAGAGACACCAGCGACCATAGTCACATGTTTGCCAGGAGCCAGAGCGCCTGACATCAAAGCAAATTTAAAAGTGCTGGCTAATGCTAATCGTAAATTCTCTAAGATCATTATTCATGTCGGCACTAATGATGTTCGACTCCGCCAGTCGGAGATCACCAAAATTAATATTAAAGAGGTGTGTGAACTTGCAAGTACGATGTCAAGGACTGTAATTTGCTCTGGCCCTCTTCCTGTTCGCAGGAGTGATGAGATAGTTAGTAGATTGTGTTTGCTTAACGGTTGGCTGTCGAAGTGGTGTCCGCTTAATAATATAGAATTCATAGACAATTGGAAAAGTTTTTGGGGCAAACCTGACCTGTTGAAAAGAGATGGTATTCATCCCTCCTGGGATGGTGCTGCTCTTCTCTCTAGTAATATGGCACATAGTCTTAGAGCTCAAACATGACAATCTGGGGCTCAGGACAGGAAGCAGACAGACTGGCTAAACCGACCGTCTGCTAGCGGCCTCACGTCACCAAGGTCAGATTAATCCCATCACATAGAGCCTCTTTCACCTAGCTATCATCATATAGAGACTGTGTCTGTTCCCCGAATTTGGAAATCCAAAAAACGTTTTAACCCATCTAAGGTTAACAATTTAATTGATGTTCAACAAATAAAAAACAGCTATAATACAGACGAGCAAATGCTAAAGCTTGGGTTGCTGAATATTCGATCGCTTACTTCAAAAGCACTCATTGTTAATGATATGATTTCAGATAATAACCTAGATGTGCTGTGTTTGACAGAAACCTGGCTAAAACCAAACGATTACATTACTTTAAATGAGTCCACCCCGCAAGATTACTGTTATAAACATGAGCCTCGTCTTATACGCAAAGGGGGTGGTGTTGCTGTAATTTATAGTAATAGTTTCAAAACCACTAAGAAATCAAGTTTTAAATATAATTCTTTTGAAGCATTGGTGCTTAATGTAAAAATATATAGTGTAAACGATAAATCACGTTTGAGATTTGTGCTGGCTACTGTATACAGGCCACCAGGGCACCATACAGACTTTATCAAAGAATTTGCGGACTTTCTATCAGAATTAATATTGACTGCAGATAAAGTACTAATTGTTGGTGATTTTAATATACACATCGATAATGAAAAAGATGCATTGGGATTGGCATTTAAAGACATTGTAAATTCAATTGGAGTTAGACAACACGTGTCAGGACCTACTCATCGTCGTAATCATACTCTAGATCTAATATTATCACATGGAATAGATGTGGATGCCGTTGAAATTCTGCAGCAGAGCGATGACATCTCAGATCATTACCTAGTCTCGTGTAAACTTCATTTAGCCAAGGCTGCAAAGCCGACTCTGTGTTACAAATATGTGAGACCTATCACTTCTGCTACTAAAGATTGCTTTATTAATAATCTTCCTAATCAGTTTCATCATCTCAGCATCCCAGATAGCTTAGAAGAACTCGATATTGCAACAGAAACTTTTAACTCTCTCTTTTCCAGCACTTTAGACATAGTTGCTCCGTTGCGCTTAAAGAAGATTAAAGAAAATAATCCAACGCCGTGGTACAACGAGCACACTCGGCCCTTAAGAGAGCAGCCAGAAAAATGGAGCGCAACTGGAATAAAACAAAACTAGAGGTATTTCGCATTACATGGAAAGAGAGCTCGATTGCATACAGAGAGGCTTTAAAAGCTGCTAGATCTGCTTATTTTTCAACCCTATTAGAATAAAATAAACATAATCCTAGGTATCTATTTGAAACAGTGGCTAAATTAACGAAAAAGAAAGCTTCAAGCCCAGAAGTTTCCAAGCAGCACAGCAGTAATGACTTTATGAACTTCTTCACTTATAAGATTGATAATATCAGGGACAAAATTATAACTATGCAACCGTCTACTACAGTATCACATCAGGCAGTGCATTGTAGTGTCCCTGAGGAAAAATTTGATTCATTCGTTGCTATAGGAGAGGAAGAATTTACTAAACTCATTAAATCATCTAAATCTACAACATGTATGTTAGACCCTATACCGACTAAGCTACTGTAAGAGATGCTTCCAGAGGTCATAGATCCTCTTCTTAATATCATTAATTCATCTTTGTCTCTAGGATACGTACCAAAAAACTTTAAGCTGGCTATGATTAAACCGCTTGTTAAAAAAACGCAACTTGATCCTACAGAATTAGTCAATTACAGGCCGATCTCGAATCTACCTTTTATGTCAAAGATATTAGAAAAGGCAGTCTCTTCACAACTGTGTTCCTTTCTTGAGAGAAATGATATCTGCGAGGATTTCCAGTCAGGATTTAGACCGTACCATAGAACCGAGACAGCTCTCGTTAGAGTCACAAATGATTTGCTCTTATCATCCGATCGTGGTTGTATCTCTCTATTAGTGTTACTCGATCTTAGTGCTGCATTTGACACCATTGACCACAACGTTCTTTTAAATAGATTAGAACATTATGTTGGCATTACGGGAAATGCACTAGCATGGTTTAAATCATACTTATCTGACCGTTATCAGTTTGTAGCAGTAAATGAAGAGATGTCTTATCAATCACAAGTTCAGTATGGCGTACCACAAGGCTCAGTACTAGGACCGCTGCTGTTCACTCTGTACATGCTACCATTAGGAGATATCATTAGGAAACATGGAATTAGCTTCCACTGTTATGCCGACGATACTCAGCTCTATATTTCTTCAAAACCTAACGAAACTTATCAATTCACAAAATTAATGGAATGCATAGCTGATATAAAAAATTGGATGACTCGTAATTTCCTACTTCTAAATTCTGAAAAAACAGAGTTTCTAATTATTGGACAAAAAACTTCCTCACGTAATAATCTAGAATACTGTCTAACACTTGATGGCTGCTCTGTTAAGTCTTCGTCGTCGGTTAGGAACCTGGGTGTGCTCTTTGATACCAATCTTTCATTTGAAAGTCACGTGTCTAGTATCTGTAAAACTGCATTTTTCCATCTTAAAAATATATCTAAATTACGCCATATGCTCTCATTGACAAATGCGGAACAATTAGTTCATGCGTTCATGACCTCAAGGCTAGATTACTGTAATGCTCTACTGGGTGGTTGCCCTGCACGCTTAATAAACAAACTACAGCTGGTTCAAAACGCAGCAGCTCGAATTCTTACCAGAACCAGGAAGTATGACCATATTAGCCCGGTTCTGTCAACACTGCACTGGCTCCCTATTAAACATCGCATAAATTTTAAAATATTGCTGATTACTTACAAAGCACTAAATGGTTTAGCTCCGCAGTACTTGAGCGAGCTCTTAACGCATTATAGTCCGTCACATCTATTGCGATCTCAAAATTCCGGTCAGTTACTAATACCTAAAATATTAAAATCGACTGCTGGCGGTAGATCCTTTTCCTATTTAGCACCAAAACTCTGGAACAGTCTTCCTACCATTGTCCGGGAAGCAGACACACTCTGTCAGTTCAAAGCCAGATTAAAGACACATCTCTTTGACCTAGCATTCACATAACACATTATAGACTTCTATAATTTAATGTTAGGCTGCATAGATTAGGTCAGCCGGAACCGGGAACACTTCCCATAAATCCTGATGTACTCGTTACATCATGAGAAGAATGGCATCTACGCTAATTTTAGTGTCTGTGTTTATCCCGAGGTTTTCCTGCAGCCTGCCGGATCCAGGCCGTATCCAGATCTGACGAAGGCCCTTCGCCTGGACCGATGACACCGCAGTGCTGAAGTGCCAACTAGTCTCTCCCTATGGAGGATCCCTCTACCACTCTACAGATAAGGCGTTGTCGGGAAAATTTCGTTTCGCGTTCCTACCCCAAAGCAACAAAATAAAATAAAATTCTTTATCAAAATTTATAAGGAAAGACAAGTACTTGTTTAGGCTTGGCTTGTAGGGAATTTCCAAACCTGCGTATTTTCAAATGCACATAACTATAGAACCCATTCTAAATGCTCATGTGAACGCCATCAGCGTTTCTCGCAGGTTCGCGTTTAAAGTCTGTGTAGAGGGAATGGTGTTGTCTTAGCGGCCCCTAATTTAATAACAAATGATCATTGCGACGGAAGCAAACCAATCAAAACTAACTTTAGATGGAAAATAACTTAACTCTGCTATAAAGCCAAAACGATATCTGTTACCTTAAATTATAAGCTTATCTCTGTGAAGCTGCTTTGAAACAATCTACGTTGTTAAAAGCGCTATATAAATACAAGAAACAAAAAAAAATCTAATAAATATCAAACAATGTAAGTTTCATAAGACTCTATATGAAAAACTATGTAAAAAAGTATACAGTATACAAGTACAGGCCAAATATTCTTGGACTTTGCACTCAGTATAAGTCAAGTACACTAAAGTGTCATTTTAAGTATATTTCCGAGAAGTACAAAAGTATATTTCTGAGAAGTATATAAAATGTAGACTGATAGTATACTTTCTTATTTTTAGTTTAAAAGTATACCAATAGAGCCCTTGAATAAACTTCGTAAGGGCACGTGTTTCAACCCTTAGTAATCAAACTACCAGTGACTGATTACAGTGACACACCACAAACTGTAAATGACAAGCTTGAGCTTTAAGGAAACTCACCCCAATGACGTAGCGGAGGATATTTTGCTCATCGCTTCTGTTGAGGGCCTTTTCATCATCAAAATCAGTGGGTTCTCCATCTGTGATGATCACCAGGGCTTTCTGAGCGCTGAGATCGGCTCCAGACGACACGCTATTCAGGAGATTCTTTCTGGTGATGTGATCAATCAAAAATAATGACACAAACATTTGTTTCTACACCAATGTGTTTTTAACTTCTAATTTATAGAACGACAAATGTCCAACTCCAGTGTGTTTAACAGACCTGAACAAAAGAGCAAATCTACAGAAAGAGCCATCTTTAATTTTCATTTATGTGCATTTCAAGACTGTTTCTCTTAAAGTGTAAATTCAGTGAACATTCATAAACATATGAAGGTTTCACTCACAAGACATAGTTGATTGCTCCGTGTGTGTTTGTGAGTTTGTTCATGTGTGGCTCTTTCATGAGTTTGTCCTCAGCGGAGCCGTCCTTATAGTCGTTGAAGTCAAACACAGTTCCGAATGCAGTTGCAAACTGGACAGCAGCAAACTGACCCACAGAAGGACAAACAACAAGCACACGTGCCGTTAACATCATTAGCAAACCATAGACCATTACATGTCCATATTTCCACATTAATAGTGCTGGGCTGATTTACCTTTATGGATGAGTTTGAAAGTTTTCTCATAACATCTAAAATGAATATTTTGTTCATTTCAAACTCGACTGATTTCATACTTCCAGATCCGTCAAAGAGAAACACCAGATTGACTTCTCTCTCCGTGCATTCTGCAGAAATACCACAAGATATGGAAATCTGTTACGCCAACTTCTTTTAGCAATCAAACCATAAATTATTGACAAGATGGCCAATAAATCCATATTTTTCCCAAGTATTTAACATAATGCCTTTAATCATGTATTTAGTCTTTAATTGAGTTACCAACTGGAATGTTACTAAGAACCCAACACATGGTGTACAGTATTAAAGCCTGAAATAGTTAAACTGCATTCAGTGCTAAAAGTGTGGTTATCGGCTGGTTTCTGTGTCAGACTCGTCAGACCTTGGTAAGCGGCGGTAAAGTTTGAGACGGCCTGTAAACGGCTGTTGAACTGGACGCAGACGCCGTTCAGATACGAGTTTCCGTCACACTCATGAGGAAGATACGGACTGCAGCTCTGAGAAAGAGACACAATATCTGAGACAACAGGAGGATCAAATCACACACAAGATGAAGCAAAGACTCCAGTGCTAAAATGAGGAGGCAGAGAACATTCCCATTCTTCAATGGACACAAGTACAGAAGAGACAGTGATGAGAAGTCAAACACTGAAGTGACTAATGAAGCAAGCAGTTGAACTTACAGTCAAGCGTCCGACAGCATCAGACGACACATCAGAAGACATGCCGAAGAACCGAACGCTCTCTGAGCCTGTCAATCATCACCAGAGAGAGAGAGAGAGAGAGAGAGAGAGGGAGAGAGAGAGAGAGAGAGAGAGAGAGAGAATTTTAGAATTTTAACAACATACACCACTCAACACAATTCCAATATAATAATAACCACAATAATACACATTACATTAGTAATACCCATTGTAACACACAAGAAAAGAAAAAAAAAGTTGTACACTCCATAAAACAATGAAAAATTGTGTTCACATTCTCTGGACACGCACAGGCAAGATGCCCTCCTTGTCCACACTCGAAACATTTCATTGTTTACGATGTGGCGTAAATCACGTAATCCAACTGATCAAGCCTAAACTTTATTGCAAGATTGAACTCCGCGCTCTCACTGTTTAAAATCATGTACACTTGTCTTCGGAAAAAGAATTTACAGTTTAAGGCAATTTTTTTTAAACTGTGAAACAATTTGTCCATGTCTGGCCAATTCTCTCTGAATCATTTCATCTATTATGAAAGGTGGAACATTTGACAACAAGATCTTTTTCGCCGGTTGCATCAAAGGCATTACAGGTGAGTAAGAATCATTAATCACAATTCCATTTGCAACGATCTCATTTACTTTGTTCACATCATCTAAGAACAAAACAACTGCACTGTTCATTCTTGATGCTGACAAAATGCTTTTGTAACCAACAACTTTCGCTGCAGTTATGCTGCACTCCTCTATTGAGCAGCGTGGATAACTTAACATTGACCTGGATTACCTTTCTCCTTCTACTTCATCATGCATTAAGAACTTAGGTGTTTTCTGGGATCAGAACCTCAAATTTGATAAACAAATAAATGTGGTGATTAGTTGTTGTTGTTTTTTTCCAGCTACGTCTTCTCTCTAAGATCAAATCCTCTCTTTCTGAGAAAACCTTAGAGATTGCTATCCATGCGCTCATTACATCGCGGTTGGATTATTGCATCTCTCTCTACTATGGCATCTCCAAATACTCTATTGCTCGTCTTCAATTAGTACAGAATGCTGCTGCAAAGTTCCTCAAAATAAAACGTAAATTTGATCATGTTTCTCCTATCTTAAAATCGCTGCATTGGCTATCTGTGCATTTTAGAATTGAGTTTAAAATTCTTCTCCTTGTTTTTAAATCCTTAAATAATCTGGCACAGATCTATTTGTCCAAGCTACTCTGTCCACACAATCCCACACAAAACCTGAGGTCTGGTAATAAGAGTCTTTTGTCCGTCCCCAGATCACGTTTGAAGAATAGAGGAGACAGAGTCATTGCTATTGCCGGCCCTAGGCTGTGGAATAGCCTTCCGGTTTACATCAGAGCGGCTCAATCTTTAACTGCTTTTAAATCTTCACTTAAATCTTTTTTTTTTTTGTCATTAATGTGTGTTGTCATGAAATTTTAAATGTGCTATATAAATAAATTCTTTGTAGAACCAGACCTGGAACTCTCCAAGGTCTAGACGTGGGTGCCATCGTGCTCCATCCCTGAGAATGTACTCAGAGGAAGGAGTCAGGAAGGCTGTCGAGAGGAGAGGTCGGTTGGGGCAATGAGGGGCAACTAGCAAGACCTGCTCCATCTCTTCCTGATTTTAGCACCGTAGTGCAAGAAGGCTCACTGGGGAACACATTTCTGCGGGGACCCCAGGGCCAGCTGTGGCCAGAGTTCTTTCTGTGTCGAGGGATATCCGCTCAGACAGGAGAAGAAACAACTGGCGGAGGGACGAGTCTGGAGAGGCAACAGACGTGGCTGTGCGAACACGTGATACAACCATTGTGACCGTCCATTTGGGGGGACAGGGAACGATCACATCCAGAAACGCACAGGTGGAATAGCATCTTGAAAAAGACGCAAACACACCCATGTTGCTCTTTCAGGTAATGGGACCCATCACCAGTGCCAGATAGTGTGTGTGACAATTATCATAACAGATAGTGTGTGTGACGGTGATCATGACAGATAGTGTGTATGACGGTGGTGATCATGACATATAGTGTGTGTGTGCCGGAGGTCATGACAGATAGTGTGTATGACGGTGGTGATCATGACAGATAGTGTGTGTGATGGTGGTCATGACAGATAGTGTGTGTGACAGTGGTCATGACAGATAGTGTGTGTGACGGTGGTGATCATGACAGATAGTATGTGTGACGGTGATCATGACAGATAGTGTGTATGACGGTGGTGATCATGACAGATAGTGTGTGTGATGGTGGTCATGACAGATAGTGTGTGTGACAGTGGTCATGACAGATAGTGTGTGTGACGGTTGTGATCATGACAGATGGTGTGTGTGATGGAGATCGTGACAGATAGTGTGTGTGACGGTGATCATGACAGATAGTGTGTGTGACAGTGGTCATGACAGATAGTGTGTGTGACGATGGTCATGACAGATAGTGTGTATGACGGTGGTGATCATGACAGATAGTGTGTGTGACGGTGATCATGACAGATAGTGTGTATGACGGTGGTGATCATGACAGATAGTGTGTGTGATGGTGGTCATGACAGATAGTGTGTGTGACAGTGGTCATGACAGATAGTGTGTGTGACGGTGGTGATCATGACAGATAGTATGTGTGACGGTGATCATGACAGATAGTGTGTATGACGGTGGTGATCATGACAGATAGTGTGTGTGACTGGTCATGACAGATAGTGTGTGTGATGGTGATCATGACAGATAGTGTGTGTGACGGTTGTGATCATGACAGATAGTGTGTGTGACAGTGATCGTGACAGATAGTGTGTGTGTGACGGTGATCATGACAGATAGTGTGTGTGACGGTGGTCGTGACAGATAGTGTGTGTGACGGTTATCATGACAGATAGTGTGTGTGACAGATAGTGTGTGTGATAGTTTCATTTGAAAGTCACGTGTCTAGTATCTGTAAAACTGCATTTTTCCATCTTAAAAATATATCTAAATTACGCCATATGCTCTCATTGACAAATGCGGAACAGTTAGTTCATGCGTTCATGACCTCAAGGCTAGATTATTGTAATGCTCTACTGGGTGGTTGCCCTGCACGCTTAATAAACAAACTACAGCTGGTTCAAAACGCAGCAGCTCGAGTTCTTACCAGAACCAGGAAGTATGACCATATTAGCCCGGTTCTGTCAAAACTGCATTGGCTCCCTATTAAACATCGCATTAAAATATTGCTGATTACTTACAAAGCACTGAATGGTTTAGCTCCACAGTACTTGAGCGAGCTCTTAACGCATTATAGTCCGTCACGTCTATTACGATCTCAAAATTCCGGCCAGTTGATAATACCTAGAATATCAAAATCGACTGCTGGCGGTAGATCCTTTTCCTATTTAGCACCAAAACTCTGGAACAGTCTTCCTACCATTGTCCGGGAAGCAGACACACTCTGTCAGTTCAAAGCCAGATTAAAGACACATCTCTTTGACCTAGCTTTCACATAATACATTATAGACTTCTATAATTTAATGTTAGGCTGCATAGATTAGGTCAGCCGGAACCGGGAACACTTCCCAAAAATCCTGATGTACTCGTTACATCATGAGAAGAATGGCATCTACGCTAATTTTAGTGTCTGTGTTTATCCCGAGGTTTTCCTGCAGCCTGCCGGATCCAGGCCGTATCCAGATCTGACGAAGGACCTTCGCCTGGACCGATGACAACGCAGTGCTGAAGTGCCAACTAGTCTCTCCCTATGGAGGATCCCACTACCACTCTACAGATAAGGCGTTGTCGGGAAAATTCGTCTCGCGGTCCTACCCCAAAGCAACAAATAAAATAAAATTCCTTATCAAAATTGATAAGGAAAGACAAGTATTCTGTTTAGGCTTGGCTTGTAGGGAATTCCAAACCTGCGTACATATATTCAAACGCACATAACTATAGAACCCATTCTAAATGCGCTTGTGAACGCCATCAGTGTTTCTCACAGGTTCGCATTTAAAGTCTGTGTAGAGAGAATGGTGTCGTCTTAGCGGCCCCTAATTTAATAACAAATGATCATTGCGACGGAAGCAAATCAATTAAAACTAACTTTAGATGGAAATAACTTAACTCTGCTGTACAGCCGAAACAATCTCTGTTGCCTTAAATTATACGCTTATCTCTGTAAAGCTGCTTTGAGACAATCTACATTGTTAAAAGCGCTATATAAATGAAGATGACTTGACTTGACTTGACTTGTGACGGTGATCATGACAGATAGTGTGTGTGACGGTGGTGATCATGACAGATAGTGTGTGTGACGGTGGTGATCATGACAGATAGTATGTGTGACGGTGGTCATGACAGATAGTGTGTGTGACGGAGGTCATGACAGATAGTGTGTGTGACAGTTGTGATCATGACAGATAGTGTGTGTGACGGTGGTCATGACAGATAGTGTGTGTGACGGTGGTGATCATGACAGATAGTGTGTGTGACGGTGGTCATGACAGATAGTGTGTGTGACGGTGGTGATCATGACATATAGTGTGTGTGACGGAGGTCATGACAGATAGTGTGTATGACGGTGGTGATCATGACAGATAGTGTGTGTGATGGTGGTCATGACAGATAGTGTGTGTGACAGTGGTCATGACAGATAGTGTGTGTGACGGTGGTGATCATGACAGATAGTATGTGTGATGGTGATCATGACAGATAGTGTGTATGACGGTGGTGATCATGACAGATAGTGTGTGTGATGGTGGTCATGACAGATAGTGTGTGTGACAGTGGTCATGACAGATAGTGTGTGTGACGGTTGTGATCATGACAGATGGTGTGTGTGATGGAGATCGTGACAGATAGTGTGTGTGACGGTGATCATGACAGATGGCAAACACACCCATGTTGCTCTTTCAGGTAATGGGACCCATCACCAATGCCAGATAGTGTGTGTGACGGTTATCATGACAGATAGTGTGTGTGACGGTGATCATGACAGATAGTGTGTATGACGGTGGTGATCATGACATATAGTGTGTGTGACGGAGGTCATGACAGATAGTGTGTATGACGGTGGTGATCAGATAGTGTGTGTGACGGTGATCATGACAGATAGTGTGTATGACGGTGGTGATCATGACAGATAGTGTGTGTGATGGTGGTCATGACAGATAGTGTGTGTGACAGTGGTCATGACAGATAGTGTGTGTGACGGTTGTGATCATGACAGATGGTGTGTGTGATGGAGATCGTGACAGATAGTGTGTGTGACGGTGATCATGACAGATAGTGTGTGTGACTGGTCATGACAGATAGTGTGTGTGATGGTGATCATGACAGATAGTGTGTCTGACGGTGATCATGACAGATAGTGTGTGTGACAGTGATCGTGACAGATAGTGTGTGTGTGACGTTGATCATGACAGATAGTGTGAGTGACGGTGGTCGTGACAGATAGTGTGTGTGACGGTTATCATGACAGATAGTGTGTGTGACGGTGATCATGACAGATAGTGTGTGTGACGGTGGTGATCATGACAGATAGTGTGTGTGACGGTGGTGATCATGACAGATAGTATGTGTGACGGTGGTCATGACAGATAGTGTGTGTGACGGAGGTCATGACAGATAGTGTGTGTGACAGTTGTGATCATGACAGATAGTGTGTGTGACGGTGGTCATGACAGATAGTGTGTGTGACGGTGGTGATCATGACAGATAGTGTGTGTGACGGTGGTCATGACAGATAGTGTGTGTGACGGTGGTCATGACAGATAGTGTGTGTGTGTGACGGTGATCATGACAGATAGTGTGTATGACGGTGGTGATCATGACATATAGTGTGTGTGACGGTGGTGATCATGACAGATAGTATGTGTGACGATGGTCATGACAGATAGTGTGTGTGACGGTGGTGATCATGACAGATAGTGTGTGTGACGGTGATCATGACAGATAGTGTGTATGACGGTGGTCATGACAGATAGTGTGTGTGACGGTGGTGATCATGACAGATAGTGTGTGTGACGGTGGTGATCATGACAGATAGTGTGTGTGACGGTGGTGATCATGACAGATAGTGTGTGTGACGGTGGTCATGACAGATAGTGTGTGTGACTGTGGTGATCATGACAGATAGTGTGTATGACGGTGGTGATCATGACAGATAGTGTATGTGATGGTGGTCATGACAGATAGTGTGTGTGACAGTGGTCATGACAGATAGTGTGTGTGACGGTGGTGATCATGACAGATGGTGTGTGTGATGGTGATCGTGACAGATTGTGTGTGTGATGGTGATCATGACAGATAGTGTGTGTGACGGTGGTCGTGACAGATAGTGTGTGTGACGGTGATCATGACAGATAGTGTGTGTGTGTGTGATGGTGATCGTGACAGATAGTGTGTGTGTGACAGTGATACCTGTCCAGAGCAGTGGTGTGCAGGACTGCAGATCTACTGTGCAACTGTACATTTCACCCGTTGAGTTTCCTTTTAATGGGGCTCCAACGATGATCCTGCCAAAAACACCCTCACAATCAATCAGACCCTCAGAAAAAACATGTAGAACACCCTAGCAACCAGTGTGTGTGTGTGTTTGTGTGTGTGTTTCACTCACTGTTTCCTGTTTTCAAACTCTGACTGATAAACGCTGTAACCAAAGAAATCTTCTGCCGTGCCGTTAAATCTCAGGGGATGTTCAGTGTCGATATTGAAGGCCTCTGAAAGAGACGCTGGAGAAGCGAGAGAGACTGTTGAGACATCAGGAGACGCTTGTGAGACTGTTTCTAAAAGATTCACTTAAAAAGTTAAAAGCTAAAGTGAGCTAAAGCTAAAGCTAGTTAAAAGCAAAAGCTAAAGCTTCCTGTCTGTCTGTCATTCCATAAGATGCAAAATATGATATGTATATAACCACAATAGACAAATATGTATTAACATACAGTATGCAAGGAATGGACTAAGAAGGGCTTGCGTATTGTTACATAAATATAACCATAAATAGTTTGGTATTGCACATAGTTTCTATTGCAACAGTTTAAAGGTTGTATCAATGATTTCAGGCCCAAAAAAAAGATCACATTCATCTAATCTTTCCTAACGATCCGCTAGCTGCCCGCCCCATAAGCATGCCGTCAAAAAACGTGACTCTGTAGGCAGCCTAGGCTCTGAGATCTGCACACAAAAACAATTGGTTTTCACCAACCACTCAAAACCAAAACAAATAGTGTTCCAACCAATCACCGACAGGGGGAGGGTGTTGTGAGGTTTTGTGCTCGTGCACGGCTGCACGCGAAGTCGGAGCTGAAGAAGAAGCTGGCTCTAAACCTCACAACACCCTCCCCCTGTTGGTGATTGGTTGGAACACTATTTGTTTTGGTTTTGAGTGGTTGGTGAAACCAATTGATTTTGTGTGCAGATCTCAGAGCCTAGGCTGCCTACAGAGACGCAGTTTTTTGACGGTATGCTTATGGGGCGGGCAGCTAGCGGATCGTTAGGAAAGATTAGATGAATGTGATCAAAAAAATTTTGGGCCTGAAATCACTGATACCACCTTTAAAGAGGAAGGGGCCTAGACATGAGAGAGATTTGCTGAGCCCTTTTCTCACTCCGGATCTATCCAGTTCTTGAAGGATGGCCAGCAGAGCATCAGTAATCCTCTCTGGTTTAGTATCTGAGCATCAGCAGCACCTGTGGCTCGATTAACCTCCTCAGAAACACAAGCTCTGGAGTCTCTGTGTTTGTGCCACTTCTCTTCCATCTGTCCGGACCTGAAGTGGCTCAGTCACAGAGACTCCAGAGCTGGTTTCCCCTGAAGACCTCAATTCAATTCAATTCAATTCAAAAAGCTTTATTGTCTATCCCCACAGGGGTAGAAAATTGTCTTTAGACAAGAGGCTCAACAAACAATATACAACTAACAATACACAGCTAACAACAATACAATACAACAGACAACCACATAATTTAAGATAAACCCCTCCCCTATTTCCTATTTAAAATATCAACGGCCGTCGGGATAAAAGACTTCTTATATTTGACCTTATTCGCCAAAGGTACTTTGAATCGTCTACCAGACGAAAGTAAATCAAATGAGCTGTGCAGAGGATGGGCAGAATCTGACACAATAGCAGATGCTTTCCTTTTTACTGCCACAATGTAAAGATCAGACAGGGTAGCTTGTTTCTCACCAATAATTTTACCAGCTATATTTATAATCCTTAGAAGTCTATTTTTGCATTTAACGGAAAGAGAGTTATACCAGGATACAATGTTGAAAGTAAGCACAGATTCGATAAGGGATTTATACACCACAATCAGAATATCTTTTTCCACATTAAAGCTCCTCAATTTCCTCAATAAGCCTAGACGTTGATATGCCTTCTTAAAGACACTTTCTGAGTGCTTGTCAAATTTAAACTGGGAGTCAATTTCTGTACCCAGATATTTAAAAGATCCCACCTGCTCAACTTCCTCTCCATTAATTATCAAGGGTTTAAAAAATGTCATCATCTGCACTGGTTTGAGTGTGTTCTGCTGCAGGTCATGAGCAGATGACCAGTTTCACCAGTTTCACCAGCACAAACCAGCCTTATTCTGGAAAATCTGTCAGTGTGTGTGTGTGTGTGTGTGTGTGTACCTACTTGATATTACTTGTATGACACATTTGAGCTAAACCTGACAAAACCTAAGTTTAAGGGCATCCTCATTTGTAAAAACTTGATTTAAAAAAAAAAAAAATATATATATATATATATTTATTTTAGCTGTCTGGTTTGCTGAACTGGTATTTGATATCATATTATTTTAATTTAATTGTCATAATAAACACACTGGTTTGTAGTGACTGCACTTCTAACACACTGTTCTGTACAGGTATTTGAATGTTTTCTATGGCCTCGCCCATTCACAGGAAACTGAAACGGAAACTTCTTGCTTCTGCATGGAAATTAAAACAATAGAAGTATGTGGAATATCTGTGTGTGTGTGTGTGTGTGTGTGTGTGTGTGTGTGTGTGTGTGTGTGTGTGTGTGTGTGTGTGTGTGTCTAAGTAAGTCTAGAGTATTTGCATTCAAGTCCAAGTCAAGTCTCGAGGCAAGATAGGCAAGTCCAAGTCAAGTTGCAAGTCCTTAGTGGTCAAGTCCTTAAACAAGTCATTAGTGCTTTTTACACAAATAAGTGTCTCACTATTGATTACTTTAGTAAATTAAATGAATACTAATTTATTTCAGGAAGGCTTTTAAAATATGTATAAACAATTTTCACTACGGGCACCCATCGATCCCAAAGGGGCTGGATGTGTCAGGGAGAACCAGATCATCCAGATCAGCTCAGTGTGTTGTTTACTGAGACTCAAATAGATGCACTTCTGCCTTGCTACAGTATATTCCCTCCATATGAGCTCCACCACTTCTGGGTGGAGTCTCCATTTCCTGGGCCTCAGCCGCTGCCTCGACAGGATGGGATGGGTTGCCCCTCAGGGAAACCCCTTGGTCTTGAGCCACCACTCCAAAGGTCTCATGTACAGCAGGCCAAAAGGTATCTCATTTGACACAGCTGACATTAGACCTAAGAGTCTCCAAACTGAGTGACTGGCCTAGCTTTATCTTGCTCACGGCTGTGAGGATTGAACCGCTATGAGCAGGAGACAGACATGCCTGCATCGTCGTCGAATCCCACACAGCCCTAAAAAAGTGGTCCTCTGTAATGGAGAAAGCACACTTTTCTTTGCGATCAGCCTTAACCCTCGGGGAACTGAGGTGGTTTCTGGGCCTGGAGGTGTTCTGACATGCTCTGACATTTGTGCTTATTTCTGTTACTTGTGACATTTTCATGGCTAAAGTCTGATTACACTGTATTCAGCACAAACTCTGCTACAATAATATATCAGCAGCATGTATGTAAAAGTTTGTAGTTTTGAGATAATGACATTTATGCGTGGTCTGTGAAAAAAAAATGTGTCACTTAAATAAGGTCATGAATCCCATACTGATTATTTCTTCACAAGACTTTTGAAAATTGTATGACGTAGCCTAGAATATTTGCTCCAAAACTATGTGAAAATCACCCTGACTGCTCATTCAGAGAAGACAATATATTGATTTAAAATTTGTAAGATGTGTTTTGTGTAAGAAAGCGTGCATCATCATGAATGAGGCGTGTGAAGAGGCGTGCATCATCATGAATATTGATGTTTTCACACCTGGGAAGACAAAGACCCTCCCATAATGGCCCTATCAGGTGGGACTGTGAGGGAACTAGAACAAAGAATGTGGAGAGATTAAAAGAATGGCTTTTTGATTGTTTGGATTTATTTACAACACAACATAATCCAAAGATACATAACAAAGGACAAAAAACACATTATTGAACACACTGATCTAAAGACTTGAACAGTCACACACCTTTGTGCCATTCCTGAAACATAGTACATACCTGTCATTTCCAAGGTGTTTGATTTTTGATTTTACCATGTTCATGTACAGAGACTCATGTGAATGTTGAAGTCAGCAGGACTAATCAAGTCAAGTCAAGTCAAGTCAAGTTTATTTATATAGCGCTTCTCACAACATAGGTTGTATCAAAGCAGCTTCACAGTAATAAAACAATACATCAATGTTTGTTTCTAATGGAACGTCCATGTTTGGTAATGCTGATCAATAGTATCGTTGATTGATTAGTTAAATTAAATATCCAAATATCCCCAACTGAGCAAGCCAAAGGCAACAGTGGCAAGGAACCGAAAAACTCCATCAGGTGACCTAATGGAGAAAAAAAAACCTTGGGAGAACCCGGGCTCAGTCGGGGGCCAGTTCTCCTCTGGCGTTTATGAACTAGAGACCGGATTTAACTGTAAGATTAAAAGTATTATATGAATGCCTGGCTGAAGAGATGCGTCTTTAATCTAGTTTTAAACTGGGAGAGTGAGTCTGAGCAACGAACAGTATCCGGAAGACTATTCCAGAGTTTTGGTGCTAAATGTGAAAATGCTCTCCCTCCTTTGGTGGATCTGGATATCCTAGGTATGACCAAAAGCCTCGAATTTAGTGACCTTAAAGAGCGCGATGGATTATAGGGCGATAGAAGATCGGTTAAATAGACTGGAGCTAAGCCGTTTAGGGCTTTATAAGTCAGTAGCAATACCTTGTAATTAATACGGGACTTTATAGGTAACCAATGTAGTGATGATAAAATCGGTGTTATATGATCATATTTTCTTGATCTAGTTAGAACTCTAGCGGCAGCATTTTGGACTAACTGTAGCTTGTTTATTGAGGATGCAGGACAACCAGCTAATAAAGCATTACAGTAATCTAGTCTCGAGGTCATGAATGCATGAACTAACTTTTCTGCGTCAGAAACTGATAGCATATTACGTAGCTTAGCAATGTTTCTAAGGTGGAAAAAGGCTGTTTTTGTAACATATGAAATATGATTTTCAAAAGACAGGTTGCAGTCAAGTATAACACCCAGGTCTTTTACTGTAGAGGAAAAAGTAACAGGACATCCTACTATGTTAAAGTTGTATTGTGAGAGGTTTTGTGGGTGGTTTTTTGAACCGATAAGTATTACCTCTGTCTTATCTGGATTTAATAAGAGAAAATTGCGCGTCATCCAATCTTTTATATCTTTAACACACTCTGTCAATTTGGATAATTTAGCGTTTTCATCTGGCCGTGATGAAATATAGATTTGAGTGTCATCAGCATAACAATGGAAACTAATTCCATGTTTCCTTATAATATTTCCAAGTGGCAGCATATATATTGAGAATAATAGAGGGCCTAATACAGATCCCTGTGGCACTCCATAGTTTACTGGAGTTATGATCGATTTTTCTCCATTTAAATAAACAAAATGGTAGCGGTCAGATAAATACGATCTAAACCAGCTTAATGCTTGTCCTTGAACACCAGTATAATTTTGTAGTCGATCTAAGAGTATTGTATGATCTATAGTATCGAATGCAGCACTAAGATCAAGTGTTAATCAGTGTTAATAAACTCATCCACAATCGCCCCATCATCGCAACGGACTTCCGGGCTGTCTGCTACGCTCCATCCCTCCAAGCCTCAGGCTACACCGAGGTCCTCACTCACACAGGCGTTACCTTAGTCCTTGGCCCCTTGGTTCCACCTCGGCCAGTCATCGCCTGGACTCCACCTTGGGCTCCCTGTCCGTCACTGTCACCGGGTCTCTCTGTCCATCGGACGTCGCCTGGGCCTCACCATCTCCCTGCGTCACCTCAGTCACTCTTGCTTAAGGGACTACCTTGGCTCCTCCCTCATCACTACCACCGTAGGTCACCTCCATCATGACCATCTCCTGGGTCGCTCTTGGATCTTGTGTGCCTTGAAAGTTCCTTGTCCACCTCCTGACCCCCCCACCCATCTTCCCTCCAACTATCCATCACGGCGTGAGGATGTGCCTTCCCAGAAGAGGGCATTCTGTCACGATCTGTGTGTTTAAGTTTGTTTGCATGGACTTTTAGTTTTTGCATTCATCACTCACCTGGTTCCTATGTTTCCATTGTTCCTAGTTTCCCACCAGTCGTTAGTTGTCATGGACACTCATTAACCCTCTGGGGTCTAAGGTGTTTTTGGGGTCCTTGAGGTGTTCTGACATACCCTGACATTTGTGCTTTTTTCAGTTTCTTATAAACATATGAATGGCAAAGGTGTAATTACACTCTATTTAGCACAAACAGGGCTACCATAATATGTGAGCAACATGTATGTACATGTTTGTATTTTTGAGAGAATAATGCTTATGCGTGGTTATTGAAAAAACTAAAAACTAAAGTTTCTGAAATAAGGCCACACAACACATACTAAATATGTGTCCACAAGACTTTTGACTAATGGATGTCGTTAAACTTTGTAAGACACATTTTGTTTGGAAAGGCAATATGCATGGGGGCATGATTCACACCTGAGAAGACAATGACCCACATAATGAGTCGCATAATGAGTTGCATAATGACCCGCATAATGAGCCGCATAATGAGTCGCATAATGAGCCTTTCTGTCACGTTTAAATCAAGAAACATAAACGAGGACTCAAATGCAGAAAAACAAAAGTAAGATTTTAATTAACTAACCAAGCAAAAGTACAAAGAATAAACAAAACTCCCACGTGGGGGAAAACACTAGAACAAATACTAAACAGGTTTAAACACTAGGAACAAAACACAAGAACATTAGACAACGTAACAGCACAAGACTACAGACACAAGGAGACTAAATAGGGGAGCAAACAAAGGAGGTTAACGAACACAACAGGTGGGACAAATTAACCAATAACTAGATAACAAGATGGGAGGGGCTAGACAATGGACACGAGCACATGGCTCAAAACAACAAAACACCCAAGTGCAAAACAAGACAGGACAAGCTTGTGACATAACCCCCTCCTAAAGGAGCGGCTACCAGACGCTCCACTAGGACAGGAGGGACGGACCAAGGCGGGACGGGAGGGACAGACCAGGGCGGGATGGGAGGGACAGACCAGGGTGGGACTGGAGGGACAGACCAGGGCGGGACGGGAGGGACAGACCAGGGCGGGACGGGAGGGACAGACCAGGGCGGGACGGGAGGGACAGACCAGGGCGGGACTGGAGGGACAGACCAGGGCGGGACGGGAGGGACAGACCAGGGCGGGACGGGAGGGACAGACCAGGGCGGGACTGGAGGGACAGACCAGGGCGGGACTGGAGGGACAGACCAGGGCGGGACTGGAGGGACAGACCAGGGCGGGACTGGAGGGACAGACCAGGGCGGGACTGGAGGGACAGACCAGGGCGGAACGGGAGGGACAGACCAGGGCGGAACGGGAGGGACAGACCAGGGCGGGACGGGAGAAATAGACTGTCCACCGGGCGGCCAGGGCGGAGCAGATTGTCCATCGGGCGGCCAGGACGGAGCAAACTGTCCATCGGGCGGCCAGGGTGGAGATTCTCCCTCGGACGGCCAGGGTTCAAGAACTGGAACTGGCACCCCCAGTTTGGGCATTGGAATTGGCACCCTCGGCTCGGGCATTGGAATTGGCACCCTCGGCTCGGGCATTGGAATTGGCACCCTCGGCTCGGGCACTGGAACTAGCACCACCGGCTCCGGCTCCGGCTCCGGAACAGACGCTGGCTCCGGCTCAGGAACAGACGCTGGCTCCGACTCAGGAACAGACGCTGGCTCCGGCTCTGGAACAGACGCTGGCTCCGGCTCGGGAACAGATACCACCGGCTCGGGAACAGACACCACCGGCTCAGGGACTGGAACAGACACCACCGACTCTGGAGCAGACACCACCGGCTCAGAAACAGACACCACCGGCTCAGGGACTGGAACCGACATCACCGGCTCAGGAACAGACACCACCGGCTCAAGTGTGTGCATAGCCCACACACACCACATGGCTGTGGCCATAATGGCCAGTGTCGCGGTCACTGAGGGCTCAGGAACAGACCGGCCCAGAAACATACACCACCGGCTCAGGAACAGACACCACCAGCTCAGGGACTGGAACAGACACCACCGACTCTGGAACAGACACCACCGGCTCAGGAACAGACACCACCGGCTCAGGAACAGACACCACAGGCTCAGGAACAGACACCACCGGCTCAGACACAGGCACCGGCTGTACAGCCATCTTGTCCAGGGACACCGGCTCAGCAGGCATGACGTGAACAGTTTCTGGCTGGGCAGACACGACGAGAACAGTCTCCGGCTGGGCAGACGTGACGTAAACTGTCCCCGACTGGGCAGACGTGACGTGAACAGTCTCTGACTGGGCAGACGTGACGTAAACCGTCTCTGACTGGGCAGACGTGACGTGAACCATCTCTGACTGGGTAGACGTGACGTGAACAGTCTCTGGCTGGGCAGACGTGACATGAACAGTCTCTGACTGGGCAGACGCGACATGAACAGTCTCTGGCTGAGCAGGCGCGACGTGAACAGTCTCTGGCTGAGCAGGCGTGACGTGAACAGTCTCTGGCTGGGCAGACGTGACGTGAACAATCTCTGGCTGGGCAGGCGTGACATGAACCGTCTCTGGCTGGGTAGACGTGACGTGAACAGTCTCTGGCTGGGCAGACGGGACGTGAACAGTCTCTGGCTGAGCAGGCGTGACGTGAACAGTCTCTGGCTGGGCAGACGTGACGTGAACAATCTCTGGCTGGGCAGGCGTGATATGAACCTTCCCGGGAACCTCCAGGATCTTAAACAGCGTCGAAAAATAATCCAACAACGTTTCAGCAGGCGTTCTGTCAGGGGACACAGACTCAGTGGCAGCCATCTTACCCGATGACACAGACTCGGCAGACGTGACGTGAACAGTCTCTGACTGGGCAAACGCGATGTGAATAGTCTCTGGCTGGACGTGAACAGTTGCAGAGGAAGCCTTTCTTCTCCTCCTGAGTTTTGGAGAACCCGAACTCTGGACCACCGGCACTGAGATCACTGGGACCATCGGCGCTGGAACCACCGGCGTTGGAACCATCAGCACTGGAACCACGGGAACAGGCGATGAAAGACGCTCGGGGCTGAACCTCGCCGGTCCATGGTCAGAGAATGACCAAACTGGAGAATGCTGTCGGTGCTCACCTCTAGTATCTCCTCCCCTACGTCCTCCACGAGTTCCCCTAAATTTGACCAGCCGGGTTCCTCTAAAAGTCTCTCTGTCCCATGTGGTAGGAGAGAGCCCGCGAGAATCCATACTGCTGAGTCCTCAAATGGCTGTTACGTTCTGTCACGATCGGTTCAAAAACAAAACTGAGGACTCAATTGCAGAAAAATAGGAATTTAATAAAGGAAAAGGCAAAAATACAAGAACAAATACTAAACAGGTTTAAACACTAGGAACAAAACACAAGAACATTAGACAACGTAACAGCACAAGACTACAGACACAAGGAGACTAAATAGGGGAGCAAACAAAGGAGGTTAACGAACACAACAGGTGGGACAAATTAACCAATAACTAGATAACAAGATGGGAGGGGCTAGACAATGGACACGAGCACATGGCTCAAAACAACAAAACACCCAAGTGCAAAACAAGACAGGACAAGCTTGTGACACTTTCAGTCAGGTGTGTCACTGAGAGTACCAGAAGTAAAGAATGTGAGGACTTATTTTGAATGCATGCAAATTGTATAATATCCAAGGTAAACATTTCTAGTAACTATGCAGTTAATTCTCATATTGTATTTTCAGAAAGTTTTGGAATATATCCTCTCCCCAAATGTGTCACTAATAAAAAACTATAATAAATAATTTAACGAGAAGGTTTATATAGACCTATTAAGATGTTACTTACATCTACCATTTTATTAAACAGTTTTCACATATAAATCAACAACAATTACAATTTTAACAATTTCAAGTGTAATCTTTCTTTTTAAAAAGTATACATTAATTTTATTATTTCAAAGTTTCATTGGTTTGAATATTGGAACAAACACTATAATAACATCTTAGTTGATAATTCAATACACCTACTTTATTTTTAACAAAATATCACATACTATATATTTATCATATGAGCAGAAATTGGCAAACAAAAGCTTATTTGATGTGACAGTAGTCTTTTTACAGTAAATCTAAAATTTTACAGTATAATCTATCCAAAACTAATCAACAAAATATTGTCTAAACATTTATATTTCGTCTGTAACATATCGTTTTTATGATATATTTGCATATAAATGTTAATTTGCAGTTTAATATGTTGCTTATACAAAGACATTTTATTTCAACATATTTCAGTCGATTTTTACTTATCTCAGTATAGCAATATAGTTTGGTAAAAGCTAAACTAGTAGATGTGTTCATGTAAAAATAACATGTTTGGGTAACACTTTAGAATACTGTTCCTTCATTAATGAATAACTACACAGGAACAAATGAGTAATGCATTAGTAACACTCTAGTAACTACTATTAACTAACAAGAAACTCTGATTAACGAATTAGTAAGTAATAGCGCTCAGTCGGATGTGGTAGTTCACTATTAGCTAATCAATAACTACTATTTTTCATACCTCACTGAAGACTATAAGAACTACTATATACAGGTTAATAAATATTTATATTTATGTTTAATATAAGGTAATGGTAGCCCATTAGTAATGAATCAAGTGTTACTACATCATTCTAAAGGAACTACTAATATTTTGGATCAGTATCTAAAGTGAAAAACATGATAACAACCTAATATTGACTGAAGTCACTGTAAGCTTTTAAAGCTTTTGTAAGATTTTGGATAGTAATTAATCAAGTGTTACTACATCATTCTAAAGGAACTAATCATTTGGATCAGTATTCTAAAGTGAAGATCAGGGGAACACACTAGTAATGACTAAAGTGTTACCAAATCCGTTGGAAGGAATTGCTATTCAAAATCTTACAAAAATCTCAAAAGCTTACAATGACTTCAGTCAATATTAGGTAGTTATCATGTTTTTCACTTTAGAATACTGATCCAACTAATTAGTAGTTCCTTTAGAATGATGTAGTAATACCTGAGTCATTACTAGTGGGTTACCATTATTACCTTTTATTATAAATTATGCATTATTCATGTTAATTATGAACCTGTAGATAGTAGTTCTCTGGGAGGTATGAAAAAAATAGTAGTTCTTGATTAGCTAATAGTGAACTACTACATTCATCTGAGCGCTATTACTTACTAATTTGTTAATCAGAGTTTCTTGTTAGTTAATAGTAGTTACTAGAATGTTAATAATTCATTACTCGTTTGTTCCTGTGTAATTATTCATTAATGAAGGAACAGAATTCTAAAGTGTTACCCATGTTTGTTGTTTACAGCTGTAGTAAACCTCTGTGCCGTTCATTCATTCACACACACACAGACACGGTTCATATTCAAACAGTCTTTTTGCATTTACCGACACTATTGCATATATATCGTGATTAGGACAAAGCACTTAAGAATAAAGAACTGCTAATTGAAGAAAACCCAGCATCACACAAGTTGCATTAGATAAACTCAGCTAGCACAGACCATGCGCTCCACCGCTTTGAGGGGGTTCTACAATTTCTTGCTGCATCCTTTGCTTTCTTTATTATTTTGACTAAGCTGAACACATTATGGTATTTGCTCAGCCTCATGCCCAGCTGAAAACTTAACACTAACCTGATGGGAAATATATTTCATGTTAATAACTAGAACTTTTAATTACATTGTTAATGTAAAAATACAAAATATAGTTTTTATTTGTTGTTGTTTTCTTGATAGTGTATAGTAATGTTTAGTAGTATAGTAACTTCTGTGCTTTCTGTTTAGATGAGGGCAAAAGTCTATACTTCTCCAATAGACAGACCGTAAATGCTCGAATGTCTCAGAATAAAGTGATAAATGAATGTTATCTTTGCTGAACATCTTGCAGAAGGGACAGATGTCGTGTAGTTGCTCTGTATTGTGTATTGTAATAAGACGAACAACGTTCTGACACATTTGGAGAACGAGACCAGCTTTAGTTTTGGTTTCGATATCTCTCCGCAGAAGAAAGTTTATATAAGAGCCGCCAGTACGACTGAATCTCTCCCGGGACACTGAACTGCATCACAGAGGCACACTGTTTGTTTTTACCCTGGTTATATCAGTGTAAAAACAGTGTTATACACTCACTGTTTATACCGTTAGTTTCTCGGTCGGTTCACAGAACGGGCTCTTTTAGAAAACAATGACTGAAGACCGACACAAACACTACAAGAAAACCGTAGCATTATTAACTTTACGGATGATCTATATGTTATAAATAAACCTCTCACCCCATATGAAGAGAATCCAGCTGTGCGTCTCCATCCTGATGTTTCTGAGCTGGTCTGTGGCAGATTCCTGTTTTATTTCCACAGTCACTCCTTTGGATCAGAGCCAGAACTCCTGCGCTGTGTGTGTGTGTGTGTGTGTGTGTGTGTAATCAGGGGCGTAAATTTCATCTAAATGTTGGGGGGGACAATTAACTTTCAGTGCCTTGAGGAGGGAGAGGGGGGATGAGCTGAAGTCAAACAAGGAGATAAGGAGATAAGTTTGGGCAGGACCATGTCCTGTGCTCTGTCTTTGCTATCTGCTGTCCAGGGTGCATTTTATGGCTTTATTGCAGGGTGAGCTTTGTTTTAGCAGGAAAATCAGTCCTTACAGATGGGTTCTGTCAGAACTCAGAAGGAAACAGTCAAAAGGATTCAGTTGCGAGTGAACAGTAGAATTTATTAACACAATAGTAGAAGATAGTAGTGCGGGTCTGAGTGGAAGCAGGCAGAAGAAGACTCAGGCTTGGTAACGCAGGGACGCAATGGGCAGACGTAGATACAGGAACAGGTCATAATTCCTCCGGGAACCACCAATCGGAGAGGCTTAACATTTGTTTACTGTGTCACTTAATATTATTCACGAAGTTTACTAATAAACTTCTCACTTCTCATCACTGCATTTGAGTCCTCCTCATCTCTACACACCAGGCCAACCCGACAAGGATATACTCAGACAACACAGGTTGTTCTTCACAAAGAGGACTGAGACAGTTCTGACAATTAAAAAATAATTTATTACATAAAATCTTTTCACATTGAGAAACACCACATTCACTAATAAATACCTTCCAGACATTTACCTCTTAATTACCTACATATGTCAATACAAAAAAGAAGGCATTTTAAATAGATAAATAAGAAAGAAAGACAAACAAAGAGGAAATAAATAAAGACTGGGGGTTAATCGAAGACACTAACAGGAGAAAGAATCCCTGACACACCTCGTAAGTAATCACTAACCCTAACCCTAACTACACTAGTGTCCCACACTACAAATCCACACTCAAGTGTGTTTAACACTACAACAAATACAGATGTCCCAGGGAGAACCCACAGCACTTATATTACAGATCCATAAAAATAAATATATTGACAAAACACAGCAAATTTATAAGGGAGACAAAAACAGCAGCGTAGTCTGGGTCCGTGTGTCCTGCTGATGCGCTAACACCGAGCCAGAAGCATGCCGCTAGGCACAGATGCGCTAACACCGAGCCAGAAGCACGCCGCTAGGCGATAGGCATGCCCCAGAACAACGCCCGCATGCTGCAACATGCCCTCACTGCACTGCAGCGACCGAGACTGGACAAATAAGTGACCCAAACTACACAACTCCATCAGGAAAAGGTAGAAAAAGGGAACACAAGGGGGTAGCCAGAAACGGCTAAACACAAGCTCCGCTACTTGTGCGTCTAGCTTTTATTATAAGTGAAATCATGATAACGATTAACCAGCCAGTGTCTGACACAGCTGAGCCTATGGGATTATCCCCGTTCTCCACCAGGGGGAGTGATGGAGGGAAATCCCCAATCTGCTACATTCACATATATGTTGCTGTATAAACAGAGATGGGCATAAACACATAGAGGGCCCTATCTTGCACCCAGCGCAATTGACTTTGTACACCGACGCATGTATCATTCCTATTTTGCACCCGCGCAAAGCGCGCTTTTCCCTCCACAGAAGCACGTCGCTAAACTAGGGAATGAACTTGCGCTCCCTGGGCGGTTCAGCGCAAAAAAGGAGGCGTGTTCCAGCGCAAACGTTCCTTCATGCTATTTTGCAGGTTTAGAAAACAGTTGCGCCACTAACCGAAAAAAACTAGTTTAAAGTCAGTGGCGCGTTGCGCATGTTATTCATATGCTATTTTAAGGGCGCATGCTTGACCATAATCAATGTAGCGTGTCGTGTGCACAACATACACTTATTCTCTCATCTACACAGAAGCAGCCGTTTTCATTTTTGCAAATCATACATTATTACGATAGATAGATAGATAGATAGATAGATAGATAGATAGATAGATAGATAGATAGATAGACAATCTATTATAAAAGCATACATCTAGCTTACACATTTACCCAAATTATCATACACCTGTTTAACCGAAGTTAATTTGGGTGGGTTTCTCCATCCCCAACGTCCCTGACGAGAGCGTTGCTCTCCTCGGCTGTGAACCGCTCCTGGCAAATCCGCCGTTATAATAGGAATCCGCTTTAGAACAAGCGCGCCTGCTCTTAAAGGGAATGTGAGATGACGCTCTGATTGGTTTATTTCACGTTACGCCCAAACCACACCTATGAATAATGAAGCTACTTCAGACCAACACATTTTAGATTTGCGCCTGGCGCAAGAGTCATTTATCCCGCCGGGAAAATAGCAACAGCGCCAAGACCCGCCCACAAAGTTACTTGCGCTTTGCGCTTTGACACTTGCGTTTCAGATCGTTAAAATAGGGCCCAGAAACATAATGTAAAATAAAAATACAAAATACTGTGAGGAAAAATGTATTTACATACAAATACAGTATTTTGAAATTGGCCATCCAGTGCAGGTGTAGGTGAATGAAGAAACCACACAGGCCTACTGACCTTACATTCCTAACCTTATCTCTGCCCTCTTTCTTTCTTTCTTTCTTTCTTTCTTTCTTTCTTTCTTTCTTTCTTTCTTTCTGTCTTGCTGGCAATTACAAATACACTTATGCAAAATAGCAGCCATTTATATACTTAGTTCTAACCAGGTTACAATGTTGTCTATTACTTGTGGTGAACACCATTAACAGATTCATACTGTCTGTAAAACTGTGGGAACCTTTTCTGCTATTTAGCACAGAATATGGATGGGTGATATGACCAACATCTGGACGGCCAGACCCAGTTTCTGCCGATGTCTTCGCCATCGGGTTATGGGGCGGCCAGTCGGTCTTTTAATGTCAAGTGGCAGCCATCCGGTCACGGCCCGCGTCCATCGCCCGTCCGCACTTCTGGCCACGGTCCGGCCCAGCACTTCTTGTTCGGCCTGGTTGACGGTGTCCTTGACCTTGCTCCTCTTCAACTCACTCACAAAAATAAATGTTTTATTCCCTAAAGATATGAAACATGTATTTTTGTGAGTGAATGCAGCACAATCGCGAACATAAATGGACAACTTTAAAGGCGATTTTCTCAATGTTTCGATTAGTTTGCATCCTCAGATTCCAGATTTTCTAATACTTGTACCTCCGCCAAATATTGTCCTATCCTAACAAACTACATCAATGGAAAGCTTATTTATTCAGCTTTCAGATTATGAATAAATCTCAATTGCAATCAATGAATGAGTGAGTGAATGGGTGAATGAGTGAGTGAAT
Organism: Squalius cephalus; assembly: GCA_022829025.1. NCBI lineage: Eukaryota > Metazoa > Chordata > Actinopteri > Cypriniformes > Leuciscidae > Squalius > Squalius cephalus. Next base: position 45,160,424 of record CM040796.1, on the reverse strand, counting down.
GGGTGAATGAGTGAGTGAATGGGTGGGTGAATGAGTGAGTGAATGGGTGAATGAGTGAGTGAATGGGTGAATGAATGAATGAGTGAGTGAATGGGTGAATGAGTGAGTGAATGGGTGAATGAATGAATGAATGAATGAGTGAGTGAATGGGTGAATGAATGAATGAGTGAATGGGTGAATGAATGAATGAGTGAGTGAATGGGTGAATGAGTGAGTGAATGGGTGAATGAATGAATGAGTGAGTGAATGGGTGAATGAATGAGTGAGTGAATGGGTGAATGAATGAATGAGTGAGTGAATGGGTGAATGAGTGAGTGAATGGGTGAATGAGTGAGTGAATGGGTGAATGAATGAATGAGTGAGTGAATGGGTGAATGGGTGAATGAATGAATGAGTGAGTGAATGGGTGAATGAGTGAGTGAATGGGTGAATGAATGAATGAGTGAGTGAATGGGTGAATGAATGAGTGAGTGAATGGGTGAATGAATGAATGAGTGAGTGAATGGGTGAATGAGTGAGTGAATGGGTGAATGAGTGAGTGAATGGGTGAATGAATGAATGAGTGAGTGAATGGGTGAATGGGTGAATGAATGAATGAGTGAGTGAATGGGTGAATGAGTGAGTGAATGGGTGAATGAGTGAGGCTATATGTAAAGCGCTTTGGTGGCCATAGGTCTGTGAAAGCACTATATATATGCAGTCCATTTACCACATACTGAAGACGACACGTTCATACAAAGAATATACAGAGATGAGGGAGTCATTAAAACAATGAAGCAAAAGGTTGATTACTTTTACTTTGATCTTCCAACACTTTTGGCTTGAAACGTTTCAATCCATTCAATCAGTTTCCATCAATTTGTACATATTTTTTGGCCCACGTTTTATTTTGAACTGTTTCCACAAATGTACAGGATCTGTTGTTAACTGATTAAATTACGTATTTCCATATACATGTTATTTGTTTGTGTGTGTTCTGAATTTATACTGTGTGTGTGTGTGTGTGTGTGTGTGTGTGTATACCGTATATAACTGTGTATACGGGCCATTCTACAGAATTGGTGCAAACTGCTGTCCCACAACCAAAAAGCATTTAAGTATTCAACTTTTGGGTGTTTACTAAGATCCCTCTATTATATATTGAATCCCTCAATAATATTTAAAATATCAGTAAGCTTAATATATATATAAATAATCATAATTTATTGATTTATTTATTTGTCACATACATGATCATCAGCAGTGAAATGAAATTACAACACTCCGGACTGCAAATTAACAAGTAATGAAAAGTTAAATACAATTAAGAGTACAAAACATAGAAATAATGTAAAAACAACAACAGTAATTATAATACAGTTAATCAGATTTTTAGTGAATAGATTTTAAGTTTAAACTATGAGATGAATGCTATATACAGAGATTAAATCTAGAGGCGTGTTTAAGATATATGTACAAGGATTAAGAGAGGCACTTCTACTTAGCCCAAGCTTTCACAAGTGGCCCAGTCTGATAGTTTAACAGCAGGCATGCAACTGCATAAAGCTGATTTATGTTACCAAACATGTTTAAGGGGATGACAGTATCAAAGCGTTTAAATTCCTCCAGTCTACGAATGAGGCGCTCAGTGTGCACTCTGAGATGGGCAATAGACTGGGTCTCACTGACCTCGTGCTTCGGCGTCTGAGGTCTCCCAGCGAGAAATGCAGGCCTGTACAAGTGTGTAAGTAGTATAAAAAACCCTGTAGATGATTCTTTGGTTTAAATGAGTCTGGTAGCAAGATGCCTAAATGTTGTTGGTGGAGTTGGGGAGGTGGAGGGATGTGTAACGAGGTTAAAAAAAGAGTATTTAATTTAAAGAGTTTTGATGTGTGAATGTCATAAAATAAGCATTTGGTTATATTCATTGGTGTTCGAAGGCTCCCCTCCTGTGGCTATTAATGGTACTGCAGACAGTGTGTTTTGTCGCTCTTCTTCTCTTGCCGTACCGCAGCAGATTCGAGTGTCGCTGCTGTGGGTATACGATTTATCACGCTCTAACTCAATGACGAATTAATTATGAAAATAATATGTTTTAAGTGAATGTTTTAGATGCAATTGATTGCATTTATGTATTTGAACATGAATGGAATGCATTTAACACTTTAACGCGATTGTTGAGATTATGTGCTGAATTTCCACATGCGTCACACGAGTGCGAACGAGTTCATTTCGAGCGGTTATTGTCTACGTCTCAACATTCTGACAATTATTTGTATTATGAGTTGAGTGTAATTTCTATTTTTCTAGTCTTATGAATGTCTGCAGTAGTTTCTCTTCAGCCAAAGTGATCTGTACCTTTTTTCTATTAAAAACGGTATGTTGCTTTTGTGTTTATTTAGTTATAAACGTTAACTAATTGTATTTAGCAATTTATGGTTTCCTGTTATCGTCGACAAATTATTGTCCTGTATATTATTATAGTACACTGTATTATTAATTACAGGGATATTGTATTAAGTGTTTAATGTGAATCATACGGGTTTGGCTGTATAGCTGAAGCCCAGCTAACAATTTTTGGTTCCCAGAACGTTATTTTTTAAGGTTTGTTTTTAGTTAGCCAGCAAAGTTTTGTTTTAATGTTCCCAGAACGTTATTTCTAACGTTCTACTAACAACAATTCATCTTTTTTTTTAAATAAAATACAACAGTAAATCTATATAAATAATCAGCCTACAGTCCATGTGTTTGTCCATTCATTTTTTAATTGTTGATTACAAAAATAATAATAACACAATCGGGGAAGGCTATGCATCACATTCAGAACATGGCAGAAGAGAAACAGAAACAAACTAACTACTTCAAACTAGAGGTGGGCATAGATTAATTTTTTTAATCTAGATTAATCTAGATTAATTTTGAAATTAATCTAGATTAATCTAGATTAAAATGGCTCATTTGAATTCTGCCGAAGGCATTCAGAATATGTGTGCTACCCAAATAATGACTATAAAAGCAAGTCTTTGAGAACGGGTTTCTCAAGCCAGGTGGCGCATTAGACCAGGTGCTCATCTCCTGTTTCCAAAATGCATCACAAACTGCTTGAGAAAGCTGTTCTACTCATAGCCTGTAAAGGTTACTACTGTACTGTTACCGTCCGTAGGCAACATTAGGTAGGCCTATGTTATTATCAACAACTATAGGCTATTAATTAGGGATGGGCGATATGGCCTAAAATCCATATTGTGATATACATTGCAGCCTCTTGCGATAACGATATTATAATAAAACCATTTCAGAACAGGTTACACAGACCCTGCTAAACAACTGCTAAATGTTTTTTTTTTTTTTTTTTTTTGAAAGGGTGTATGTAGTTTTGAGAACATATATTGTGCAAAACTGTAAGTATACAACATAATTTTGCAGATAAATAAAATTTAAGTACACTAGCTGCAGAGACTTTTAGGTATAATGTTTATTATGGCTTGGAGCTTATGAAACCCCAAATTTAAAATGAGAATATTGTCTAACTGATGTCTTTTCAGTTAAAAAGAAACACAACAAGGTTTCTTAAAATCGGGCGCTTTTAATAAAAAGAGATTGTGTGCTACACCACTCACTAAGATATATTGGGAATAATACGCGCGCGCTGGTATTCAGTGATATGTTTCGTTTTGAATTTGAGGTGGTAGAACGGATTAGTCGTGTGTTTACTTACCAAACTGTTACACCACACAGTCTACGTCGGACGGCTTAAATCCGAACTAATTGTCCAAATAATGGATGTTGCACTGATCTTTTACACCAGCTTTCACTTTCAGCCGTGTTCACTTAAGATGACGACGAATATGATGCGTTGCAGCCGGGTGTTCCTCGCGGCCGCGGGAAGATTGCGTCATCATAGCTTGTGTAGCTTGAGCCAGCTCCCAACCCAATTTGGAGAATAGATTAACGGCGATATTTTTTTTATCGCGCGATAAGAGTCTCGCGTTAACGCAGCGCGTTAACGCCGATAACGGCCCACCACTACTTCAAACACTTTTATTAGTAGTCTAATTGTAGATCCTGCACTTGAAAGCCTCCTCCATCTTCACCACAGTCATCTGTAAATATAACGAAGAATAGTAATATTATAACAAAGAAAAAAACAAAAACAAACATGACAGTTATGTGCCATAAAAACATAGAAATTAACCTAAAGGGATAGTCCCACAGATGAGCATTGCTGTTATTTACACACCCTCATGTTTCTTTAAACCTGCAGGAAGTTTATATGTGTATTTTTTGAGCATGAAGGCAGATATTTTAAAGAGTGCTGGTAACCAAACACTTTATTTTCCCCACTGACGTCCATAGTATATATGTTTCTACACTGTGGAAGTTATAACAGGGAACAGCAACTGTTTGGTTACCAGCACTCTTTAAAACATCAGCTGCTGATCTGACAATACAACAGAAATATAAAAAGACGTCTAGGTTGCTTTGAATTGTGCAAATAAAATGTAATATTACTATCTGTGTAAACTTACATTTAGGTGCAACAGGTTTCGACACCCGTTTCTTCTTTCTAACTCTGCAGTCTTCTGAAATTAATGAATTCTTGTATGTTTAAATAAAAGGCAAAGTTCACAAATGCCTTTAATTCCATAGTTCAATCATAAAAGATCAAATATAGTTGCAACACAGTTTGAACACCTACCAGCTGAAGACATGTCTGTTTCAGAGTGAAATCTCTTTGGCATTTTAATGCGGCCTGCTTTTACTTATGTCCTCAGTTTCAGTATGTGACGGTTCGGCAACAAGCTGGCGTTTCTGGAGGCTTTGGCATAAGAGTCTACATAAAAAAATAAATTAAAAAAAATATCTCCTGGTGTTCTTCAGTCATTACGGCAGGTTTTGTTAGCTGCCGTTCTGGGATCAGTGTCATCTTGGATTGTCTTGACTGCACTTTGAAACAACCAATCCAGACCCCTTGGTTTTCTAGCAAAACAGCTCGGCATGTCTTCTCCGAGTGCCAGCAGCCGTTGGGTCACTTCACTGATTTGTCCGGCTGACATTCGCACATTCTGGTTTCCTCTCATCCACTCTGTGATCAATTGTTTTGTGACCCCCAGGCAGGCTGTGATGTTATCTAAGCTAATAATTTAGCAATTATTCAGTTCAGCGCCGAACTGCGCAGGCCCACACTGAGCAAATCCTGATGAATAATAAATAAAAAAATCCTAATAAATACTTGCTCTGTTACACTGTTAATTATTTCCCTGTTAAATAACAGGAAATTACTGGCAGCAGTGTTACCATTATTTTCCTGTTAAATCACCATTTATTTTGTTTCCATTAAATATTGTTAGTTATTTTTAGCATAGTAACGTGTACCACTGATTGTTATAGACATATTCTAGCTTGAGTTAATACAAGAATAGGCATAATCCATCAGATAACACTTAAGTGAAAGAAAACTAATTGTTCCGTGTTGAAATTAATTTTTTTTTTTTTTATTGTAATACAAATACTGAAAGGTAAATACTTACAAATGTAGGCACACATGGATCAGACCAATCACAGAAATATACTGTATATCATGTTCATTGCTGACATCTGTGGTCGCTGGACGGAAAATAACAACTGCGTCTCTTTGCACTGCGTCGGTGCAAGATAGGGCCATAAACCTCAACATTTAATGTTCCCTGAACTGCTCAAATTCAGCTAAAAAGACTCAAACCAAGGATATACACTGTGACTCCTGGTCACATAAAAATGTTACACATAGGCTCAGATTAATCACAAACAAATCTCATTTTCTCATGTTCATGGCTTAAAAAGTAGCAAATACATTTTTAAACCCAAATACACTGTTCATTATAACAAAATACTGAACCTCAACACTTAGTGTTACCTAAACCACTAAAATTCAACATGTATGAATACATTCAAACCAATGCTTAACACTTAAACACTTAAACTCCACTTTTTTTTGGAAATAGGCTCATTTTACAACTCCCCCAGAGTTAAACAGTTGAGTTTTACCGTTTTCGAATCCATTCAGCCGAACTCCAGGTCTGGCGGTACATTAGCATCTCTCTCAAAAAAATGACCAAAGAGTTTTGATATTTTTCCTATTTAAAATTTGACTCTTCTGTAGTTACATCGTGTACTAAGACCGACGGAAAATGAAAAGTTGCAATTTTCTAGGCTGATATGGCTAGGAACTATACTCTCATTCCTGCGTAATAATGCAGAAACTTTGCTGCCGTACCATGGGTCCAGCAGGCGTAATGATATGACGCAGTGCCTGAAAATAGTCCCCAGCTCGATAGCCTATTATCAGGCGGCAGGCGCTGCGTCATATCATTACACTTACAAGATGAAATGGCAGTGCGAATCTCCGCAGGCACAACGTCCCATGGCACCTTAAAAGACTCTGGCCATGATTTCCTTACAGGCTGGGAGGCAGACGGGCTGTCCTCACTTCCAGATAGACAGTTGCTGCTGACTTCAGTGGTGGAGGATGGGACGATTTCAAGATTTACTGTGATCACTTTACTCTCATGTGAACTTAAAGGTCCCATTCCATGGATTATTTTATTATTTTATAATGTTTCCTGGGGTGCCCTTATAATGTTAGTATGTTTTTTAGATCAAATTTTTTTAGAATTTAGAAATAAAAGGCATATTTCCTAGCCTGATTTCATCACCTGATTTGAACGCTCTGTTTGAGGGGGCGTGTCTGCTGTGAGACTTCAGTGTAAACGCCCTCTGCTGTGATTGGCTGACATGCTTGCATATGAAATATCTGGCATTACATGTGGAACTATCTGGAAAACTTTTACTATTACAGCTATTATACGTTTTTACTATTACAGCTATGGGGATTAACGAATCGTGAGAAGTTTTTTTAAGTATTTAGAATGATCTATTCCCATCACATAAAAGGTTGCAGTGATGAGCATTGAGCAGATGACAGTCTGTTGATCGCGTGAAAGATCTTATCATTGCAACGCAGTTTCTGCACTCTCACTAATGATTTCACCAATGCAAACATGATGTACGTACAGTAAGAGCTTCGTTGTGCAGTGTAACAGCGTCATTGATTTCAAAACGAGTTTTGGCAAGAGTCCAGATAAACTTGCGCTGTGTGATTGACAGCTTGGCCGATTGGAAAGGGATTGTTCTTTGATCGCTTTCTGTATATTAATCACAGTTTAAGTAAGATTATTTTCATCCTACTAAGAGAAACGATGTGAAGTTGATCGCTACTTCCATAGTAAATCACTACTTACCGCTTGCTGGAATATAGTTGAAATTGTCCCCTTCGTCAGTATGAAACGCTGAGAGAAGCCTGCTTGATATTATCCCAGGTTAGAAAAACAGTCCATGGTGAAATGGACAGAGCAAACTAACAACTTCGAATTAAACTTTTGCGGTATCCGATTATAGATAAACATCAACCACGTCTGTTGACATTTCGCCATCAATACGCCTGTGTTCCTGTGGGCGGAGGTTAGTCAAAACACGGTTCTAGTGACATCACTAAAGAAGGAAGTAGAGGGATGTAGTCCAATCCAGCCGTTCGATGTAGTCAACTTCTGTTAAATAAAATATCTCGCTTGGCATTGAACTTTGAGCTTTATAATTTTACAGATATTATTTATACTCTAACAACAACATTACACACTAACTAAAGTTTGAAACATGGGATCACGAAGAACGGGACCTTTAACAGCTGATATAGTGGGAAGAGAACGCAGGTTAGTATATCGCGGTATACACTGCACCCGGAGCAGAGGATTGTCTAGACACACTAGGTAAGAAGTGAGCGCCACTTACTGTATTTCTGTTTTGTTAGATAGTCTAGTTAAGGTGCCGGATGCACTGAAGATTTCGGTTTATTTTCTACATTTTGCTTTGGTTAGATTAGGTTTAGATTAAGGATTGTTTTGTTATATTTTGTTCTTTCCTTTGGCGCCGCTTTTGTTCTTTTCCCATTTATTTATTGTTTGTTTACATTACATTGTACATAGTACACATTATTATTATTATTATTGTTGTTACTGGATCTAGTGGCTTTGGCTTTATGTGTGAATAAAATCCAGGAATTTTTCTCTTTCAAAAGATTGTCTGTCATGTTCTTCCACCTCATTTCACATCCAGCAGTACGTTAATATGTAAATGTTACGGTACATTCCCTAGACTCTAAAAGTTCGTAACAAAGGCCAATTCACACTGCACCGACAGACACAGACAATCACCACCAGATTACAGTACGACACTTTTCACACATTCCTCGACCCAAAAACATCTGGCAACATATAACACACTGATTCAACAGAACTCGACAGTGTCTGTAGCTGTTGGTCGATGTTTGTCGATGCAGTCTGCATTAGACTTAAAACAGCACAACATCAATTATTTAGACTTATATTTAGATATTTAGAAACTTATTTTATATCTTTGATTCTTTGACCTATATCTTTATTGTAAATTTAAACTGAATACTTCAGATTGTAGAATTGGCACCATTTCAGTTTCAAAATTGGAATTTAAATGTAATGAAACTCTAGATGGCGCAGACTATTAGGTCTTTAACTTATTTAGTAGCGATTGCATCATCATCTGTATAGCGCAGCTGATTGGTTGCTGTTGCCATGGTGGCCAATGAGCTGCGGCTCAACATTCAAGCAAACAACGGTAGTGTTGCTGTTAGCAATGTACATCTATTGTTAATGAGAACACGTAGTGCGTGTGTTCCTAGAGTTTTTAGGGTCCCCTGTTCAGCAAGGTAGCTCAGGCTAGGGGTGTTGAAATCAATCGTTTCTACGATGCGGACGTGGATGATTCTGCGTCGATGCAGTGACAAACCATAATCGATTATAGTTCGGACGTTTCTCTGATGTCATTCGTAGCATATGAACTTGTTAGTGTAGGAAGGCGAAACACAAAAGAGAGTAATATGTGTGTGTGTGTGTGTGTGTTTTCCTATCTCATTCTGTCTATGTTCATGTGTACAGATATATCTGCCTATGCAGCAGCTGGTTTTCTCACTCAGCATCATGTGTAGATATGGTTGTGTTGTCTATTTCTTCCATTAACCTGCGCAACTCTGCAGGGTCAAAAGTGCTTTATAATTGTATAGCAATAGTCTCTTTCAGCTGTTGTCACCTGATAAAGTTCCCTTGGCCTTTGGAATTAAAATAGCCCCACATCATCACATACCCTTCACCACTCCTAGAGACTGGCATGGGGTACTTTCCATAAGATCATCTCTCAATGCAAATCAAGCCAGCTATTAGGCTAACTGAAATAAAACCATGCCAATCTCTAGCAGGGTTCGTACGGGTGCTTGAAATCCTTCAACAATTGTTAAGATTGAATAACACTAATAGCGAGACACAACCACGATCGGATGATAAGAGCAAATCATTTGTGACTCTAACGAGAGCCGTCTCAGCTATGGTACGGTCTAAATCCTGACTGGAAATCCTCCAGATATCATTTCTTTCAAGAAAGGAACACAGTTGTGAAGATACTGCCTTTTCTAATATCTTTGACAGAAAAGGTAGATTCGAGATCGGCCTGTAATTGACTAATTCTGTACGATCAAGTTGCGTTTTTTTAACAAGCGGTTTAATCATAGCCAGCTTAGGAGAGGGGTGTTTATCCGGAGGGAGAACATGTCTCCCATTTCACCGCGCCTCCACGGACCTCCTCCTCCACTGCAACTGCTGGGGCCGGCTCTACTCTGTACACCTCACTTTTTAATGCTCCTCATTAGGGTTGGGAACCGAAAACCGGTTCTTATCCGGTAGTGTTTTTTGAAAAGTACCGGAACCGTGCGAAATTCCTAAGTTTCGGTTCCAAAAACGGTTCTGGGCCGATGTGTGGGCGAAGTGCTGGGAGCTTATCCTTTAATAGCAACGTCTCACACTCACCTCATGAATATTAAAAAAGTAATGAAATCACTCGCGCTACTCATATACGTTTTGACTATTGAGAGAGAGAGATAGAGACGATCTCGATTCAAACACCCACGCGATCTTATACCTAAATGACAAAAACTTCACACTGGAACATTCAAATCTGTTTGCGCTGTCGCTGAGAGAGCAGTTGTCAATATGAAACAGCTTTACTTTCACAATCTTTTCAACAACACAGTATCGGTCACAGAAGTGCTGAAATAAAAGTTTATAGTTCGAGAATAAACACTGATGTATATGGTAGGAACCAAAACAGAGTAAATCACCTTTTGAAAGTCGCTTCAAATAACGAAAATTCGCTTCAGAATTTACTAAATGTATATAATTAAAGAGTACATCATGAATGCATTTTTTCAAACCGTGTTTTTGTCTTATCCTGAATCACTAAGGTAAGCCTGTAATAAGCGTTTATACTCGGACTACTTTACTCCGACACTGCTGCAGAGTAGCACAGTGCCTGAGTGACTCACCCGCGTCATAGAAATAAACATAGAGAAGTAGCTCCGGCTACAATGTTCTTCCGCAAGACGCATTCAGTTCTGTTTATTTAACTGCTAGAGCGCTGATTCATCCAGTAATGAAGTGAAGTCTTTATGAATCAATCATTCAAACCTAAATATTATAGGAGAGGTCCCAAATTATCCTAGAGAATGCAGAAATTTTTATTTTCCTTCAGAAAAATTAATTATTTTTGCAAAAATTGCTAAATAATATGTTGAATTTGTTGACATTAGCAGTCTTAAACTCATTTGACAAGTATAAGAAATAAACACAAAAAGGATTGTACATTTTCCCCTTACTACTATTTTTTGTTAGTTGTTTTAATATTTTGTATTGAATGGGAACCGGAACCGGAACCGGAAAATGTCTTACGATTCCCAACCCTACTCCTCATGCTAGATGGCTGTAACGTAAATGACTCTGGGTCAATGCGAATTAGCTCAAGAATATAGGGAATTTGGGAAATATTACTAATCATAACTCATGGTCATAATTCATAAATCGCATATACATTACTTTATCAATTTTCGGAAATACCTCGTTCTGTAACTGGTCTCGTCATCAGTCATTCGTCCAGCGAATAAATGTAAGACTATCACAGTTAAGAAGGAGTATCCCTGTTTACAAACTCCAAGAAAGTTTATCTTCTGGCCACGAACATCAAACTTTCTGAGTTTATGAATTAAAAACTACTCAAGGTTGTCTATAATATAGAGCTTGTAGCTTAATTAGATCTTTTATTTCATTGACTTTATAAAAGCGGGTTTTCAAACACAGAGACAGTCAAAAGTATAAATGGATTTTAATAAATGCAAAACTAGAGAGATTATATGAGCTACAAATATAAACGTACGTAAAAATGCAAACAATAAAACAAACAAACATTTAACCAAACAAGAACATAAGACATAACGTGATCAGAATGAATGAAAGAAAGAAGGAAAGAAGGATATAGAGAGAGAAGAGAAAAGAGGGTAACTTAATTCACAGACCTAAGAGCTAGACACCTGAAATCAGCTTTAGAGAGAGATCAAAAATACTTGCAAGTCTGTTCTCTGTTCAGGTGAGGCTGAGACAGGAAGGAAGCGCGGACGGTGTCCTGTTTGTGCTGCGTCTTCCGGTGTCGCGTGAAGCTTGAAAGGCTCACTGAATGTAACGTTACCAGAAAATAAGATTCATCTTCCGTGAGGGAAGAGGCAAATATATATAACTTAGTTGCAAAGAACGGCAGCTACGACTCGAACATGTGTTTGTCCGAGGAGAAGGCCGGAGCCTTTCAGATGTTTCTTGAAGCCGGGGAGAAGAGGAGGAAGGGGGTGAGAGCAGGGTGAGAGAGCGAGCAAGAGGAGATGGTTTCTCCTCTTAAAGACATCTGTTTACGCCCTCTTTCTGGGACAACAGCGAATCGGATCTTCTGATCTGAAGCGGGAAGAGGTTTCTTTGTTTGTGAAGAAACGCCTACTTTGACTGTCATGTGAGAGATCGAAAATAACATTCATATTTAGAAATATGGTATTTCCTGGAATAAATGCATATTATTGTACTTTGCAGTCAAGATTCGACTCCGACATGTTTTTCCCATTACATTGACACCTCGAATGATGTTTTTGCATGAAAGAAATACAGGGTTACATAACTTCCTCAAAATCACTAGAATAGTGATTTTGATTAACATAATAACGTTGCATAGATACCTCAGACATTATCTGGCCAATTATACACACATAAAAATACATATCAAAAACATTGCTATTGAATCACATGTGTGGAAATGTCTGTTTCAAAGTTCACGAGTGTTTTTGTGTGTGTGCGTTGGAATGTCACGAGTCTATAAAGTCACGGGGAGTTCACGCTGAACTGGGGGGATTCCAGCCACACGGGCGCTGGTGAATTACCCCCGTAGGGAATAATTAACCAGAGCTGTCTTCCTAAGGACAAAGAAGATGTGTTCGACACCCTCGTGTTTCACTTAATGTGAAAAGCAGCTGACCGGATGTCATTGTTGCTACATGGCCAACATTCACATTCCTATTTAAGAATTAAGGTGTGCTGTGTGGAGGGCCTGAAGAGGTCCTGCATTGTTGCCCTCCACCTCTTTTTAATGCATCTCATATCACACATTCAATCACACAATCAATCAATAGGTAGGGAAATGGGTGGTGCTTGAGGTGGTTCTGAATAAGTTCCACCCCCTGCGCCGCACCTCTTTTAATGCACTTAGACTTCATTTAGACCCCAGAAGACATAACACAGGGATAGTGGGGTGTGTAGATGAGCTGGCCTGTCAGTAGGACAACAACAGACGGCGGGGGCAGGGGAGGGCAGAAGTGGAGAGGGGTTCTGGCACCGAGTGCCTCTGGATTAAGTTCAGATTAGCTGTCACTGGATTAAGTGACAGCTCAGCAGCTCGAGTCACTCTGGGGGTGATCGCATAAATGTTAAAACTCCATGCAGAAGCCTGTGTCCTCCGTGAAGGGAGCCCAACTCACACAACAGTGTCTAGCATCAACACAAAAAGAGTCTGCCTTGCAGCCAGAAAACATTTATCACTTCCTGATTAGTCATGTGACCTTACAACAGATCACATGATTGATTGAGTGAATGTGATGCAGCTGTGTTGTATGCCTGCCTGAGTAGATCCCCAAAATAAAGTTTATTTTCTTCTAATAGGGTTGAAAAATAAGCAGATCTAGCAGCTTTTAAAGCCTCTCTGTAAGTAATCGAGCTCTCTTTCCATGAAATGCGAAATACCTCTAGTTTTGTTTTCTTCCAGTTGCGCTCCATTTTTCTGGCTGCTCTCTTAAGGGCCCGAGTGTGCTCGTTGTACCACGGCGTTGGACTATTTTCTTTAATCTTCTTTAAGCGCAATGGAGCAACTGTGTCTAAAGTGCTGGAAAAGAGAGAGTTAAACGTTTCTGTTGTAATATCTAGTTCTTCTAAGCTATCTGGAATACTGAGATGATGAAACTGATCAGGAAGATTATTAATAAAGCAATCTTTAGTGGCAGAAGTGATAGGTCTAACATATTTATAACACGGAGTCGGCTTTGCAGCCTTGGCTAAATGTAATTTACACGAGACTAGATAATGATCTGAGATGTCATCGCTCTGCTGCAGAATTTCAACGGCATCCACATTTATTCCGTGCGATAATATTAGATCTAGAGTATGATTACGACGATGAGTAGGTCCTGACACGTGTTGTCTAACTCCAATTGAGTTTACAATGTCTTTAACCCTCTCAGGTCGACAAACGTGCCGGTGCGTTTTGCTGGATTTTCGTCACATAGTAGCACAATAAACTTAAATTACTCCGTCATTTATGGTCATACAGAAAAAAGAAATATATAAAAAGAATCTGTGATATTTCTACTTTTATATGTGTCCACTTACAATCAAATCAAAACATTGTGCTTTTGTAAAATAAAGAAAATAAACAGGGTGTGCTTTCTGCCTCTCCGTCGCGGTGAACTTTTTTTTCTTGAGCACGTCTATAAACTGAAACAAAACTCAGCGAATACTTGTCACACATTTATGAGCCATATACCTTTATAAACATTTAAGTGTGTACTTTTAAATGATCGGATTCAAACTGAAAACAAAAATTCTCTGTTTAAGTAATTTGTATAAAACCAACAAGATGTCCAGCTTCTCAAACGCTTCCTAATTATTTTTAATTTGGCCACGCCCACTCACGCAAAAGAGATTCACATGCAAATCTCCACATCGAGCGCGAACGCGCTCATTACCTCAAAAACAAAGCACGGAAAAACTTCTGCTTTTCGTCGAGTTTGAAAGACGCGCCGTGAGCTTACATTGGATTTACCTCAGAAGAAGAAGAACGTGATTTGAAGACAAGATGTAAGGTAAGAAATTCTTACATATTAGTTTGTTATTGTTGCATAAATTTCACATTGCAGTTGAACTGTTGCTAGATATATGGTGAATATTATAATATTTAGACCCGTGTTTACTGTTACTGTGTTTGTGGATATCTGCTTAAATGTAGATATGTATATGGTAACCATAATGTTTTATATTTGAGCGCGATCGCGTTTGAAAAGCAAAACGCACCAAACGGCTTCATGTTTTTACTATTATCTCATTTCATATCATCATAACGAATGGAAACATTTGAAGTAACATAGGATAATCAATATATTTTTCTCTAGCTTAGTTGTTACTGAAATATTTTGGAAGATTTACAGGCTGCTATAGGTTATTTTTATTATTATTTTATGCAGCACTGCGCATAGCCTATGCCTACAAGGCACAACAAACCTGGTGTTCATTATATTATATATTGTTGGAAACATTTGTGTGTGTGTGCATTCTGTGATTCAGATGCCACTCCTGCTGACTTCAACATTCACATGAGTCTCTGTATATGAACATGGTAAAGTGAAAATCAAACACCTTGGAAATGAAAGGTATGTACAATGTTTTTAGGAATGGCACAAAGGTCTCAGTCTTTGGATCATTGTTTTCAATAAGTGTTTTTTTTTTTGTCATTTGTCTTATCTTTGGATTATGTTGTGTTGTAAATAAATCCAAACAATCAAAAAGCCATTATTTTTTAAATCTCCTCATTCTTTGTGCAAGGTTGCTCAGAATGATAGGGCCTGATGGCTCCTAATAGGGCCGTTAGGGGAAGGTCTTTGTCTTTCTCAGGTGTGAAAAGCTTACATATTAATGACGTGATCACACCTCCCGCATAAAAGCTTTCTCACACAAAACACGTCGTACAAATTTTAAATCAATATATTGTCTTATCTGAATGAGCAGTCAGGGCGATTTTCACATAGTTTTGGAGCAAATATTCTAGGCTACGTCATACAATTTTCAAAAGTCTTGTGAAGAAATAATCAGTATGGGTTTCATGACCTTATTTCAGTGACAATTTTTTTTTTTGTATTTTCACAAACCACGCATAAATGTCATCATCTCAAAACTACAAACTTTTACATACATGCTGCTGATATATTATTGTAGCAGAGTTTGTGCTGAATACAGTGCAATCAGACTTTAGCAATGAAAATGTCACAAGTAACAGAAATAAGCACAAATGTCAGAGCATGTCAGAACACCTCCAGGGCCCAGAAAACAGCTCAGACCCCAGAGGGTTAAATGCCAAACCCAATGCATCTTTTTCATTATCGTTGTGTATATTAAAATCACCAACAATTAGTATTTTATCTGCAGTCAATTTTAATTCTGATAGAAAGTCCGCAAATTCTTTGATAAAGTCTGTATGGTGCCCTGGTGGCCTGTATACAGTAGCCAGCATAAATCTCAAACGTGATTTATCATTTATATATTTTTACATTAAAGGTCCCATTCCATGGATTTTTTTTATATATATAATGTTTCCTGGGGTGCCCTTATAATGTTAGTATGTTTTTTAGATCAAAAATTGCTATAATTTAGAAATAAAAGGCATATTTCCTAGCCTGATTTCATCCCATGATTTGAACGCTCTGTTTGAAGGGGCGTGTCTGCTGTGAGACTTCAGTGTAAACGCCCTCTGCTGTGATTGGCTGACATGCTTGCATATGAAATATCTGGCATTACATGTGGAACTATCTGGAAAACTTTTACTATTACAGCTATTATACGTTTTTTACTATTACAGCTATGGGGATTAACGAATCGTGAGAAGTTTTTTTAAGTATTTAGAATGATCTATTCCCATCACATAAAAGGTTGCAGTGATGAGCATTGAGCAGATGACAGTCTGTTGATCGCGTGAAAAAAAGATCTTATCATTGCAACGCAGTTTCTGCACTCTCACTAATGATTTCACCAATGCAAACATGAGGTATATAAATACAGTCAGAGCTTCGCTGTGCAGTGTAACAGCGTCATTGATTTCATAACGAGTTTTGGCAAGTGTCCAGATAAACTCGCGGAAAGGGATTGTTCTTTGATCGCTTTCTGTATATTAATCACAGTTTAAGTAAGATTATTTTCATCCTACTAAGAGAAACGATGTGAAGTTGATCGCTACTTCCATATTAAATCACTACTTACCGCTTGCTGGAATATAGTTGAAATTGCCCCCTTCGTCAGTATGAAACGCTGAGAGAAGCCTGCTTGATATTATCCCAGGTTAGAAAAACAGTCTGTGGTGAAATGGACAGAGCAAACTAACAACTTCGAATTAAACTTTTGCGGTATCCGATTATAGATAAACATCAACCACGTCTGTTGACATTTCGCCATCAATACGCCTGTGTTCCTGTGGGCGGAGGTTAGTCAAAACACGGTTCTAGTGACATCACTAAAGAAGGAAGTAGAGGGATGTAGTCCAATCCAGCCGTTCGATGTAGTCAACTTCTGTTAAATAAAATATCTCGCTTGGCATTGAACTTTGAGCTTTATAATTTTACAGATATTATTTATACTCTAACAACAACATTACACACTAACTAAAGTTTGAAACATGGGATCACGAAGAACGGGACCTTTAAGCACCAATGCTTCAAAAGAATTATATTTAAAACTAGATTTCTTAGTGGTTTTGAAAATATTTCTATAAATTACAGCAACACCTCCCCCTTTGCGTTTCAGACGAGGTTCATGTTTATAACAGTAATCTTGCGGGGTGGACTCATTTAAAGTAATGTAATCGTTTGGTTTTAGCCAGGTTTCTGTCAAACACAGCACATCTAGGTTATTATCTGAAATCATATCGTTAACAACGAGTGCTTTTGAAGTAAGCGATCGAATATTCAGCAACCCAAGCTTTAGCATTTGCTCATCTGTATTATAGCTGTTTTTTATTTGTTGAACATCAATTAAATTTTTAACCTTAGATAGGTTTAAAAGTTTTTTGGATTTCCAAATTCGGGGAACAGACACAGTCTCTATATGATGATATCTAGGTGAAAGAGGCTCTATGTGATGGGATTTATCTGACCTTGGTGACGTGAGGCCGCTAGCAGACGGTCGGTTTAGCCAGTCTGTCTGCTTCCTGACCTGAGCCCCAGATTGTCATGTTTGAGCTCTAAGACTATGTGCCATATTACTAGAGAGAAGAGCAGCACCATCCCAGGAGGGATGAATACCATCTCTTTTCAACCCGGCCCCGGATAAGCGGGAGAAGATGGAAGGATGGATGGATGTCTATTTCATCCATTAACCTGCGCAACTCTGCAGGGTCAAAAGTGCTTTATAATTGTATAGCAGTAGTCTCTTTCAGCTGTTGTCACCTGATAAAGTTCCCTTGGCCTTTGGAATTAAAATAGCCCCACATCATCACATTCACCATACCTAGAGACTGGCATGGGGTACTTTCCATAAGATCATCAAGATCATCAAATCAAGCCAGCTATTAGGCTAACTGAAATAAAACCATGCCAATCTCTAGCAGGGTTCATACAGGTGCTTGAAATCCTTCAACAATCGTTGATTGTTGAACAGAAATCATGTCAGATGGAGTGTCATACAAGTAGCCTACTGTAAGCTTGATGGCCCCATGCAATATTACACTGCTCTAGATAAATGTATATGTCTTGGCAATGAAATACTTTTTTTTTTTATTAATACAGTTTTTTATCAGGCTGGAGCCTGTGCACTGTCAGAGTCTTCTGGGTTGAAATGGAATTACAGGTTGTTGTTGCACTGTCTCAGATTTTGTTCAAACCTTGTCTATATCAAGAATGTGTCCCAAAACCAAGGCCTGTAAAATATTTCTTTTCAAATCCTGTGTCTTCATATTTTCAGCCCTTGAAATTACTTCAGTTTTACAGCCTGAAAATCACATTATCTGGGAAGCAATATATGTTTATAACATAAATATAATGAAAAGTATTATTCATGGGCATTATCTACTTAGACAGTGATACATTTTGAAAAATGAAACTTGTGATTTGCTTAAATATCTGATCCTTCTGCTATTACGAAACACAATTTTGGCTGTTTATAGCATTATCTCTTTTAATGCGATAAAAACACTAAATAATAATTTTGACTATGTATTGGAATGTAATTTTCACAGTGGGGTAAGGTGCTGGAAAAAGCTTTAAAATGGACCTTGAAAGTGCTTGAATTTGAGCTTGGAAAAGGTGTACGAACCCTGTCTAGGTATGGTGAAGGCTATGTGATGATGTGGGGCTATTTTAATTCCAAAGGCCAAGGGAACTTTATCAGGATGCATAGTATCCTGGATCCATGAAGTAACTGGCCTTTAAAAATAAAAATCTGCCTGCCTCAACATAGGGGTGTCCTGACTTATGCACCCTGTATGTTAAGGAAGAACATTTATTTATTTATGATACATTATTCATTCACAAAGAAAATTGGTGTCCTTAAAGGTTGGAGTTTTCCTCATTTTTTTAATTAAGGCATTAAGTTCAATTTCCAAAAGATGATTTTTTATTCCTCTTTTTAGTCAACTTTAGCATGGGTGTGTTCACTTATGCTAAGCACTGTATATGCAACATCACACTGAATGTATTAAAAAGTGACAAGACTTATTTGAGTAGCAGAATGAAATCTGATCAGTTGTGTTGTCTGTTGAGAGTTTATCAGTCAATTATATATATCGCGTATATATACAGTATATGTCAGCTGATAATTAGATTTTAAAGGTGAACTAAGTAACTTTTTTTACCTTAACTGAACAGCTTCGGAGTCATTGGAATGGTTATATTACTTATTTCGGGTTGAATGGTGGTCGTTTCGCACCCCCCTGGTGCCCGTGAGCGGAAAATACGCACTTGCAACTTTGAGCCGGCGGGCCGCCGCGTCAGGAAGTCTTGCGTGATATCAGGTCTCGCGATGTAAACAATTGCTTTACGGCCAAAAGAAATCTGCTAAAATGCTGTCATTATTGCGCTCCCTCACGCTGTCCGAACCCGAATGAAGAAGACGTTTTAAAGAATGTCCCATCTGCTTTGATGTCGTTGATCTATAGCCTCTGGTGTCTGAGAATCACCAACGAGTTTTTACAACAGTGTTGTCAAATATCTATTCCGAAGCTGTGGGGGGAGCTCTAGAGAGAAACCTGCGAGCAAAAAGTGAGAATACAGCGAAGAAATCCCAAAGCTACTGAGTGCTGCTTTAATGCCAAAAGCATTTTCAGAAGGTTTTTTCAGTTTTTGACAGTCCTTAGTTTGATGTGCAAACAGCGGTACCGTAACGGTGTCAAATTTTGAGAGCGAGAGGCCTTCTGGGTAGTGCAGCACTATGCTGGTGTTGAAGGAGTCGTCGCCTGGGTTGGCCAGCGATACGAGGACAGTGAAATGAGCTTGATTCACCACCACTAACGTGTCGTTCCTGAAGAACAAACCAAACGCAGAACCTTCATCACATTCTCATGTTTATTTCAAATCAAGAAGAAGGGAAATATTCAGAAGCATTTACAGACATTTAACATTAGTATCATGTCTGATTTATTTATCGGTTGTTACTCATGTAAATCTGAAGTTCAGATTCAGATCAGCCACACAGCTGTTGTTTGAATCACAGTTCCTTTGAAACGGCACCTAATAACATACAAAACAGGAACTTTCATAGAGCTTTTGAATGTTGCAGAAACTTCATACAGTAAAGCTGAAGGACCTGATATTTCTAGACAGAGAAAGACATGAATTTAACAAGCCTAGAGTGTATAAATTGTGATGTCAGAAGTTCAGCTCACCTCGACATACTCCTCTGTCCTGCTGTGGATGTCAAGGATAGCCATGGAGTTTCCAGAAAGCATCTCGGTTTGTGAGAAATTCATTCGTATCTTTAGCGGAGACACGGTGTCTCTAATGCAGATCTAAAACAAACACAACATTTGCTGTTAAATCGAAGCTTCTGGGATTGGCTGAAGCTGTGATAGATGAAGCGTACCGGCATGAAGATGGGGAATCCAAAACAGGAGATCCCAGAATCCAGCAGGACGAACTTCTGCAGAGTCCTGGATGACGGATCACTCTGATCGAAGAATCCTCGATTGATTCTTCTCATCACATCCACATTCAGGTTCAGAGAAACATTCAGGTTCTTCTTGAGAGATCCTGAGAGAGATGAGAGGGTAAGACATACAGAGGCCATACTCTTCATGTGACAGAGACTCTGAGATGTCTTTGACGTTACCACTGCTATAGGTCCGCTCGTTCACTGTGAAACACGAAGTGAGATTAAACGCATTAAACGCTTTGTCACTCGGACATTCAAAGACGTTCGGACTGATTTCATTGGGACTGAAACTGAGCTGCGCAGATACAGACATCACAGGCCGAGCCCTGAGAAGAGAGAGAAAAGAGTAAATAGCAAATCATTGCATTCATTCTCAAATTCTCAGGTTCAATTACAAACTGGCCACTGAAGTGACTGTACTCAAGCAGAGCCAGAGTTCATAACTGAGACCTCGTGTTTAGACTGTCAGAGAATCTTTCCATTATTTTGTGCATGTGTTGTGAAATGTCCTACTTGAGCAGCACGATCCCTCCTTTAGCTCCGATCACGACATCTGTCAGATTATCATCGCTCATGTCCATCTGACCGGACAGAGACACTCCAAACTGCTGCAGACCGGGCAGAACCGAGCGTGCTGGAATCCGCTAAAACACACACACATACACACACACACACAGATCTACTGTGCTAAAGAGGTTCATCATTGTACACGTTTATCCTGCCATGTTTGTCTGTTCATCTGAGAACATTGGGCTCATCTGGGATTCTGGGTTAAACTGGGCACAAACACAGTGTTTGGGATTGAGGGAACTAAAGCAGACTCTCACCTGAGGAGCGTGTTCGGTGTTTATTCCTTGTGTCCTGTCGCCCAGGTAGATGTAGACGACTCCCTCCCCTTCGTTCTCAAGCGGCGCCCCGACTGCCACATCTGACAGGCCGTCCCCATTCAGGTCCTTTAGTGAAGCCAGAGATGCAGCAAATCTGCCGGTGTTTGACTCGGTCAGTGTCTTCTGAAAACTCTACAGAGAGAGAAAGAGGACATAATCTTTATTCGTCTGCAGAGGACCCGCGCCAGTGCAATGTATTTCTATGACTTTAATGTGATAGTCTCGGAGCAGGGTTGGATAACTTCGTTCCTTAAGAGCCATTATCCACAACTCCAACCCTGATCAAACACACCTGAACCAGCTAATCAGTGTCTTCAGGATAACTAGACAGCTCCAGGCAGGAGAGTGTTTTATCAGGGTTGGAGCTAAACTCAGTTTCCCTCCAGGACTGAAGTTGTCCATCGCTGCACTGGAGTAACTTAATGGTGATGACTAGCAACCTTCCAGTCACAGGCCCTGAACATTAACCACACTGTACTTACTAATGGAGAATGTTGTGAATCTGTCCATACCTCCTCTGATAAAGCATAGACGTACAGCCTCCCTTCTGCCCTCGGCCGAGACTGGTGAAATAATGGAGCTCCGACCAGAAGGAAATCTGACTCTCCATCCGAGTCCACATCCAACAGACTCAGAGACGCGCCAAAATACGAGCCAATCTGATGCCAGAAATTAATCAAAATGAATGTAATTGCATTCTAGCATATGATCTTTATAGCCTGATGTTCACAAATTTTAGTTGCTAGGGGGTGTTACTAGGGTGTTGCTAGGTAGGTACTGAGTGGTTGGTAGGTGGCCGGTGAGGTTTTCGAGATGGTTTCAATGGTTTTGCAAGAGTGTTTCTAAGTGGTTGCTTCTTCCGTAGGATTTGGGAAGCCCTGCTCTTGCTGATGGAGAGTGTTAATATCTGTCACGATCCACACAAAAAGGAAAGGGAAAAGGGAAGATCCAAGTGCAGTAATGTATTTATTGGGCAAATCCAAAATCATATCCAGTCCAGGCAGGGGTCAAAATCCAAATAATCAATCCGAGAAACAAGAACACAAACAGGAAATACAGGGAACGGAAGTGGCGTGATATAAGACAAGGAATCCATGACAAACACTAGTCAGGCAGGGTATATATAACAAGAACTAACAATGAATAACAGGGAACAGCTGGGTACAATGATGACAGGGAACAGCTGAGTGCAATGAACAGTGATTGTTACTGACAAGGATTGTGGGGAATGCAGTTCATGAATGGGATGACACAGTGGAGACGAGGACCTCTAGTGGACACCAGTGATACACAAACATACACTGTGACATAACCCCCCCTCAACGGAGTGGCTACCAGACGCTCCAAGACGTGACAACAGACAAAACAAGAGTCCAGGCGGGAGGTGGAATGGTGGAGGATCAGTTGGAGGGATGGAGGGCCAGGTCCATGAAGGGGAACAAGAACAAGGGTTGACGGCTTAGCCGACGGCCAGGGCAAAACAGACGACTCATCGGGCGGCCAGGGCGGAGACAATCCTTCAGGCGGCCAGGGCGGACCAGACAGTCCATTGGGCAGCCAGGACGGAGACTTCCACTCAGGCGGCCAGGGCGTAGCAGACAGTCCATCGGGCGGCCAGGGCGGAGCGGACAGTCCATCAGACGGCCAGGGCGGAGACGACCCCTCGGGCGGCCATGGCGGAGCGGACAGTCCATCGGGCGGCCAGGGCGGAGCGGACTGTTCATCGGGCGGCCACGGCGGAGCGGACTGTTCATCGGGCGGCCACGGCGGAGAAGACCCCTCGGGCGGCCACGGCGGAGATGACCCCTCGGGCGGCCATGGCTCAGGAACAGGAACAGGCTCAGGAACTGGAACAGACACCACCGGCTCTGGAACAGGAACTGGCACCATCGACTCAGGCACTGGAACTGGCTCCACCGACTCAGGCACTGGAACTGGCACCACCGGAACTGGCACTGGAACTGGCACCACCGGCTCAGGCACTGGAACTGGCACCACCGGCTCAGGCACTGGAACTGGCACCACCGGCTCAGGCACTGGAACTGGCACCAACGGCTCAGGCACTGGAACTGGCACCACCGGCTCAGGCACTGGAACTGGCACCACCGGCTCAGGCACTGGAACTGGCACCACCGGCTCAGGCACTGGAACTGGCACCACCGGCTCAGGCACTGGAACTGGCACCACCGGCTCAGGCACTGGAACTGGCACCAACGGCTCAGGCACTGGAACTGGCATCACCGGCTCAGGCTCAGGAACAGACACCACCGGCTCAGGCTCAGGAACAGACACCACCGGCTCAGGCTCAGGAACAGACACCACCGGCTCAGGCTCAGGAACAGACACCACCGGCTCAGGAACAGACACCACCGGCTCAGGAACAGGAACAGACACCACCGGCTCAGGAACAGACATCACCGGCTCAGGCTCAGGAACAGACACCACCGGCTCAGGCTCAGGAACAGACGCCACCGGCTCAGGGTCAGGAACAGACTCCACCGGCTCAGGCTCAGGAACAGACACCACCGGCTCAGGCTCAGGAACAGACACCACCGGCTCAGGAACAGACACAGGCTCGACGGCGGCCATCTTGTCAGGGGACACAGGCTCGGCAGGCGTGACGTGAACAGGCTCGGCGGCGGTCATCTTGTCCGAAGACACAGGCCAGGCAGGCATGACGTGAACAGGCTCGGCGGCGGCCATCTTGTCCGAAGACACAGGCTCGGCAGGCGTGATGTGAACAGGCTCGGCGGCGGCGGCCATCTTGTCCAAAGACATAGGCTCAGGAACAGTCTCTGGATCGGCAGACGTCCTGTGCTTCCTCCACGCCTGCAGTACCGCCACTGCATAAAAAAGGAAGACCACTCTCTTGGCCGTGGCAGGACTGATGGTGGGCGGCTCCGAGACGATCTCAGGGATGACAGCGGGCTGCTCGGAGGGGACGACAGTGGGCTGCTCGGAGGGGACGGCCTCCGGGCCATTGGGAAGGCAGGAAGTCTTCCTCCTCCTCCTCCTCCGCCTCCGGACCACCGAACCCGGGACCACTGGAACTGGGACCAAAGGATTTGGGACCACCGGACTCGGGACCACCGGAACTGGGACCACCGGAACTGGGACAACCGGACTCAGGACCACCGGACTCGGGACCACCAGAACAGGAACCACCGGAACAGGCATGGAGGAAGTCTTCCTTCTCCTCCTCCGTTTCGGGACCACCGGAACAGGGACCACCGGAACAGGGACCACCGGAACCGGCGGTGAAGGACGCTCGGGGCTGAACTTCACCGGCCCATGGTCAGAGAATGACCGAACTGGAGAATGCTGTCGGTGCTCACCTCTAGTATCTCCTCCCCTACGTCCTCCACGAGTTCCCCTAAACTTGACCAGACGGGTTCCCCTAAAAGTCTCTCTGTCCCATGTGGAAGGCTGCTCAGGGGACTTGACTGCCATGGCCTCCTCCGTCTGGCGTGCCCATAATTCCAGACACTGAAAAATTTTCATTCGAGGAGGCATCTCCTCAACTGGCGAAATCCCCCTCTGCTGCCTCCTCTCTGTCTTCGTGGTTGGGGAAAACCCGCAAGAATCCATACTGCTGGATCTTGTAGTGACGGATTCCTTCTGTCATGATCCACACAAAAAGGAAAGGGAAAAGGGAAGATCCAAGTGCAGTAATGTATTTATTGGGCAAATCCAAAATCGTATCCAGTCCAGGCAGGGGTCAAAATCCAAATAATCAATCCGAGAAACAAGAACACAAACAGGAAATACAGGAAACGGAAGTGGCGTGATATAAGACAAGGAATCCGTGACAAACACTAGTCAGGCAGGGTATATATAACAAGAACTAACAATGAATAACAGGGAACAGCTGGGTACAATGATGACAGGGAACAGCTGAGTGCAATGAACAGTGATTGTTACTGACAAGGATTGTGGGGAATGCAGTTCATGAATGGGATGACACAGTGGAGACGAGGACCTCTAGTGGACACCAGTGATACACAAACAGACACTGTGACAATATCGTGTCAGAGGGTTCTTCTTCACTAACTTGTTCTCCGGTGATATTCCTCGTCACTGTCCATGTGCTTTCATTCTTGGTGAAGAGGGTCACCAGACCCCTGTGTTCGGCCCGCGGCGCCCCAGAGAACAGAAGAGAGACGCCGCCTCTCATTCCCAGAACAGAAGAGTAACCTGAACATCATCAGCATCATTAAAACATGCACAGACACTTCACATCAGACAAGGAAGGACCAACAGCTTCAACACACCCATGTACGAGTCTTTACTGACAGATGGATCCTTAATCTCGGTCTCTTTAAATCCAGATCCTGATCCCGTCACTTCATACAGAGATCCACTCCAGTCATTAGATCCAACCGAACCCACAATCACAGAGTCCTGAAACAAACGCAGCAGTCTCCGCTTCAGTCTCAGCATATTGACTCATTACATACAATTATCACCAGAGATTCTTAAAAACAGCTCTTGCGATCTGATTGGTTGCTTTACGCAAGTTCTTAGAGTCCGTGTGTGTTTTTATTGTGACATTAAGCAGCAAATAAACCAATTGGTTTCCCTTTTCAAACTGGTTTTACTTCAGTACCCAAATTTAACATCAATTGGCGACCCAAAAATGATTATCATATCACATCATAAAATTAAACATAAATGTCCTTAAATATTTCCTATTTTCAAATGTTTTATTTATTTTAATTTGACATTTTTATGAATGTAGTTCCCTCACAAACTTCCAAGGGATCAAGAGCCTAGTTTGGGAAACCCTGCCTTAATATAAATCATAAAAAGTGACATATACCATATATATATATATATATATAAATGTCATATTTCTGACCTTGTGGTAGAGGACACTGAATCCACTCTGTGATAACTCTTTCTGTCTGTCTTTGCTGTGTGTGTCCTTTGACCCTGAAACCACAGAAGAAGAACTCTTAAATCATCAGGGGATTCTTCATTAGCTGCTTTTATTTATAACATTATACAGTATGTCTATTTTCTTTACGCTTGCATTTTACCTCCAATGTTGTAGATCTTTTTTTGCAGGTTGTCAAGAAGTCCTTGGAGTCCATTGTAGTTTTGAATGTAGAAGGTGTTGTCTATTTTGGGTTCTGAAGCCAGTTGGTAGAATTTGGCTAAGCTAACTTTTCCCACCTGACAAACAAAACTGTCATTAAGTCTGTCTGTGCAAAAACACTTTTAATATGTGAGTTGAAACAGGACTTTAGGGCTTTTCACACTGCTTTTCTCAATTGCTAACAGAATTCATTAAACAATTCAATTTTCTCACAACTATAAACACACACAATCTCATAACTACACACCAACTTGTCCAAACCTCAAGCTTCCAGGTCAACAATATTTTAATCACCAATCAGTCAATTAGCCTAACACAGTTATAACACAGTAAACCTAACAAATACTCAGACAGCTAGTCCAGCACAGTACACGTGAGGAGAGGAGTGACGTGCGTGTCCTCGGCTCAAAAAACACACTCTCGCTGCAGCTTCTGGATCAGTTGCAGAGGTTTGACTGATGCTGGAAGGAGAGAGCATTACTATAGTCCAGTCTGGAGAGAACAAGAGCTTGGAGAAGGAGTTGTGTAGCTCTGATAGGAAGAGCCTGATCCTCCTAATGTTGTATAAGGCAAATCTGCAGGACCGGGCAGTTCTAGCAACATGTTTGTGTTTTATTAATGAGAACATGGTTAAGCCTGTGTAAAATGAGAGTATTTTTGTGTAGAGTTTTGTGACTGAGCCATTACATGGGAAAAGTCATTCAGCTTCGGTTGCAAGAGTGCAAGCCAGAATTCACTGCATTTAGAGTTTCAAAGATTAAACAGGTCATAAGGAAACTCACCCCAATGACGATGCGGAGGATATTTTGCTCAACGCATCTGTTGAGGGCATCTTCATCATCAAAATCAGTGGGTTCTCCATCTGTGATGATCACCAGGGCTTTCTGAGCGCTGAGATCGGCTCCAGACGACACGCTATTCAGGAGATTCTTTCTGGTGATGTGATAAATCAGAAATAATGACACAAACAATTGATCAGTCTCAACGTGCCTCTTTTGTTTCTACATCTATTGATTATTCTAGTAATCGAGTATTCTACCGATTATTCCATCGATTAATTGAGTAATCGGATAAAAAATTGTGGTAATAAAAATAGCCTTTAAAATGACTTAAAATACAAATATATAATAACAAGCAATAATAATTGGTTCAAATAAAGTATGAAAGTAATCATATGGGTTTTATTGAACAACACTGTTTAAATACACCATGTAAAATAAATGATATGAACTAATATAAACATAACTAACTGTACATTGCGTGTTATAACCAATGCCTGCAGAGGGCGCCAAAGGCCTGGTGTTAGTTGTTGTTACACAACGGCATTATCAAATCCTTGTTTAATATTGGCCAAACAACATTTACTTCAAATGTCCACTTAATCTTTAATATTTGGTCACTTCTGTGCAATAGAAATGCAACATCTGCTGTAATTTCTTGAAAAAGAACATGTTCATCAAAACATGCAAACTCAGAGCGAGGGTTTAAACTTTTATTTTGAAATCGCGATGAACAAGAATTTGCATATTTAGAAACATATTAATGTATTCTCCTGTGCTGGCATAGATTTACAGATGAGTGACGTTACAAATCTTGTGAAACAGCGCACACTGCGTTCCCAGATGAACGTTATAAACAACACAAACTCACAGCATGCAGAAATGGAGACTGAGAAACAAGAGACGCTCCACGCTTATAAATGATAATAACAGTGCAACTAAGAAACACAAACCGTGCCCGACTTTTTGCGTTCCCAAATGCCCGTTATTGGAACCCTAAACAAACAGCAGAGACTGAGTTTGCGTGGGGCAGCGTTTACTGTGAACAGAGCTGAGGTCATTTTAACATGTAATCTGCACACACATTAATAAAGCGTCGTGCTTCTCTGTGGAAAACAACAGTGCATATATTTATTTAACTGAATCGCAGCGATGTAATAATGAGGTTAAAGGATTCTCGTCCGGTGAACGCGCCACTTCCGGTATTTTGCCGTTACTCAACATGGGTAAATTGCAATCGAGGATATTTTCCGAGTAGCCTACTCGACTTAAATCGAGGAATGGTTGCAGCCCCAGTTTCTACACCAATGTGTTTTACATTTTTATTTAGAGAATGAGATAAACCAGAACAAAAGAGCAAATCTACAAAAAGAGCCATCTTTAATTTTCATTTATGTGCATTTCAAGATGTTACATTTGAAGTGTAAATTCAGTGAACATTCATAAGCATATGAAGGTTTCACTCACAAGACATAGTCGATTGCTCCGTGTGTGTTTGTGAGTTTGTTCATGAGTGGCTCTTTCATGAGTTTGTCTTCAGCGGAGCCGTCCTTATAGTCGTTGAAGTCAAACACAGTTCTGAATGTAGTTGCAAACTGGACAGCAGCAAACTGACCCACAGAAGGACAAACAACAAGCACACGTGCCGTTAACATCATTAGCAGACCAGAGACCATTACATGTCTATATTTCCACATTAATAGTGCTGGGTTGATTTACCTTCATGGATGAGTTTGAAAGTTTTTTCATAACATCTAAAATGAATTTTTTGTTCATTTCAAACTCGTCTAATTTCAAACTTTTAGATCCGTCAAAGAGAAACACCAGATTGACTTCTCTCTTCGTGCATTCTGCAGAAATACCACAAGATATGGAAATCTGTTACGCCAACTTCTTTTAGCAATCAAACCATAAATTATTGACAAGATGGCCAATAAATCCATATTTTTCCCAAGTATTTAACATAATGCCTTTAATCATGTCTTTAGTCTTTAATTGAGTTGTCAATAAACACCAACTGGAATGTTACTAAGAACCCAACACATGGTGTACAGTATTAAAGCCTGAAATAGTTAAACTGCATTCAGTGCTAAAAGTGTCGTTATCCGCTGGTTTTTGTGTCAGACTCGTCAGACCTTGGTAAGCGACGGTAAAGTTTGAGACGGCCTGTAAACGGCTGTTGAACTGGACGCAGATGCCGTTCAGATACGAGTTTCCGTCACACTCATGAGGAAGATACGGACTGCAGCTCTGAGAAAGAGACACAATATCTGAGACAACAGGAGGATCAAATCACACAAAAGATGAAGCAAAGACTCCAGTGCTAAAATGAGGAAGCAGAGAACATTCCCATTCTTCAATGGACACAAGTACAGAAGAGACAGTGATGAGAAGTCAAACACTGAAGTGACTAATGAAGGAAGCAGTTGAACTTACAGTCAAGCGTCCGACAGTATCAGACGACACAGCAGAAGACATGCCGAAGAACTGAACGCTCTCTGGGCCTGTCAATCATCACCAGAGAGAGAGAGAGAGAGAGAGAGAGAGAGAGATGGGGGGATCAATCCACACTCTTGTTTTATCCTGTTTTTTAAATATATAACTTCACATCCTTCTGACTCTTCAATTTTGTTCCTCCTACTTAAATATATTCCCATTTTGCTTTTATTCTGTTTTTTGCTGCATATCGATAGCCAAGAATAAAACTCTGAACAGAAAAAAACTTAATTTAAACTGCTAAACAACAATTTAAGAAAGTAAAAAAAATAACCCAATCTTGTACACTCCATAAAACAATGAAAAATTGTCTCCCTTTTTTCACAAAAAGGACACACATAACATACATTTGGGTTAATTACACTCACAAAAGAGTTAACAGCAACTGCGCCGTGTAAGATTCTCCACTGGAGATCCCCCACTCTCTTTTCTAAAGGGGGTTTATACAAAATTCTCCACACAGGTTTTACATTCGGATCCAAACCTAGTTTGTCTCTCCAAACTGTATCTACTCTTCCATTTAATGTTTTCTTATTTAAAACCTTGACACACCTTCTATACAATTTTTCCTGTCAGCCTCATGAATGCTTAAGTCTTCTATGTTCTCCAACATCTCCCCGTTAGCTCCTTTAAGATCAGGAGTAATGTATAACTCTGGAAAAGGATCTTCTTATTCGGAAACACCTTTCCTTCACCGTAACTCGAAAGGAGAGACTTTTCTTCTACAGTCAGTTTCTGTTTTAAAACATCCAGCAGTTTCCCTGCTAACCTTTCAGATTTTAAACTTAAACAAGAGACTACCCCTTGTGAGTTATTTAACTCAGGACCCCCAGCAACTATTAGATGATAAAGTTGAACTTTTCTTGATGTACACATGACATCTAAACCCCATGTAATTTCACTTGATACATCAAATGGCGCGTTTCCACTACACAGTACCAGCTCGGCTCGGCTCACCTCGACTCGCCTCGGCTCGCCTCTGTTTGGTTTTCCACTGTGTAAAAGTTGTACCTGTACCTGCTTTCAGGTACTTTTTTTCATACCACCTCCAGCGAGGTTCTAAGCGAGCTGAGGCGATACTAAAATGTGATGTGAAAACACGACAGACTGCTGATTGGTCAGAGAAAATCGTCACTATTCACTGCGTCATCATTGCACGCGCCAGACGGAGTATCCTGAATAAAAAACAGCAAAAACAATAACAAAAACATCCAAAAACAGCATACACTCGATTTCCTCCATTGTCCTGTGTGTGTGGGTAGCAGGTGTGTCTCGCGTCAAGTCAAGTCAAGTCAAGTTTATTTATATAGCGCTTTTCACAACATAGGTTGTATCAAAGCAGCTTCACAGTAATAAATTAAAACAATACATCAATGTTTGTTTCTAGTGGAACGTCCACATTTGGTAATGCTGATCAATAGTATCGTTGATTGATTAATTAAATTAAATATCCCAACTGAGCAAGCCAAAGGCAACAGTGGCAAGGAACCGAAAAACTCCATCAGGTGACCTATTGGAGAAAAAAAACCTTGGGAGAACCCAGGCTCAGTCGAGGGCCAGTTCTCCTCTGGCGTTTATGAACTAGAGGCCGGATTTAACTGTAAGATTAAAAGTATTATATGAATGCCTGGCTGAAGAGATGCGTCTTTAATCTAGTTTTAAACTGGGAGAGCGAGTCTGAGCAATGAACAGTATCAGGAAGGCTATTCCAGAGTTTTGGAGCTAAATGTGAAAATGCTCTCCCTCCTTTGGTGGATCTGGATATCCTAGGTATGACCAAAAGCCTCGAATTTAGTGATCTTAAAGAGCGCGATGGATTATAGGGCGATAGAAGATCCGTTAAATAGACTGGAGCTAAGCCGTTTAGGGCTTTATAAGTCAGTAGCAATACCTTGTAATTAATCAAAACTTTATAGGTAACCAATGTAGTGATGATAAAATTGGTGTTATATGATCATATTTTCTTGATCTAGTTAGAACTCTTGTGGCGGCATTTTGGACTAACTGTATCTTGTTTATTGAGGATGCAGGACAACCGGCTAATAAAGCATTACAGTAATCTAGTCTCGAGGTCATGAATGCATGAACTAGCTTTTCTGCATCAGAAACTGATAGCATGTTACGTAGCTTAGCAATGTTTCTAAGGTGGAAAAAGGCTGTTTTTGTAACATATGAAATATGATTTTCAAAAGACAGGTTACAGTCTAGTATAACACCCAGGTCTTTTACTGTAGAGGATGAAGTAACAGGACATCCTACTATGTTAAAGTTGTAATGTGAGAGGTTTTGTGGGTGGTTTTTTGAACCGATAAGTATTACCTCTGTCTTGTCTGGATTTAATAAAAGAAAATTGCGCGTCATCCAATCTTTTATATCTTTAACACACTCTGTCAATTTGGATAATTTAGCGTTTTCATCCGGCCGTGATGAAATATATATTTGAGTGTCATCAGCATAACAATGGAAACTAATTCCATGTTTCCTTATAATATTTCCAAGTGGCAGCATATATATTGAGAATAACAGAGGGCCCAACACAGATCCCTGCGGCACTCCATAGTTTACTGTAGTTATGATCGATTTTTCTCCATTTAAATAAACAAAATGGTAGCGGTCAGATAGGTACGATCTAAACCAGCTTAATGCTTGTCCTTGAACACCAGTATAATTTTGTAGTCGATCTAAGAGTATTGTGTGATCTATAGTATCAAACGCAGCACTAAGATCAAGTAATACTAGTATTGAGATACAGCCTTGGTCAGAAGCTAAAAGTAAATCATTTGTGATTTTAACGAGCGCAGTTTCAGTGCTATGATGCGGCCTGAATCCTGACTGAAACTTTTCATAGGTGTCATTTTCTTGCAAGAAAGAGCCCAGTTGAGCGGACACAACTTTTTCTAGTATTTTAGACATAAAAGGTAGATTTGAAATGGGTCTATAATTTGCTAGATTATGTGGATCTAATTGTGGTTTCTTAATGAGAGGTTTTATAACTGCCAGTTTAAATGTTCTTGGAACATGACCTAAAGATAAAGACGAGTTAATAATATTGAGGAGAGGCTCTTCCACTATAGGTAACACTTCTTTCAATAGTTTAGTTGGTATAGGATCTAGTAAACATGTTGTTGTTTTAGATGAAGTGATAAGTTTATTTAACTCTTTTTGTTCTATAGTTGTAAAGCACTGTAATTGTTCTTGCGGGGTGATAATTGAGGCTGAATTATAAGGCGCGATTGAGGATTGAACGTTTACAATTGTGGTTCTGATGTTTTCTATTTTCTCAGTGAAGAACTTCATGAAATCATTACTACTAAACTGTAACGGAATATTTTGTTCAGGAGACATCTGTTTATTTGTTAGTCTAGCCACGGTGTTAAATAAGAACCTAGGATTGATTTGGTTGTTTTCTATTAGTTTGCGGAGATGCTCAGCCCTGGCCTCTTTTAGGGCCTTTTTATAACGTGACATACTGTCTTTCCATGCGATTCTAAAGACCTCTAAGTTAGTTTTTTTTAGTGGTGGGCCGTTATCGGCGTTAACGCAGCGACTCTTATCGCGCGATAAAAAAAATATCGCCGTTAATCCATTCTCCAAGTTGGGTTGGGAGCTGGCTCAAGCTACACAAGCTATGATGACGCAATCTACCCGCGGCCGCGAGGAACACCCGGCTGCAACGCATCATATTCGTCGTCATCTTAAGTAAACACAGCTGAAAGTGAAAGCTGGTGTAAAAGATCCGTGCAACATCCATTATTTGGACTTGGTTCGGATTTAAGCCGTCCGACGTAGACTGTGTGGTGTAACAGTTCGGTAAGTTAACACGATCCAGTGTGATCCGTTCTACCACCTCAAATTCAAAACGAAACACATCACTGAATACCAGCGCGCTATTCCCAATATATCTTAGTGAGTGGTGTAGCACTTAATCTCTTTTTATTAAAAGCGCCCGATTTTAAGAATCGTTGTTGTGTTTCTTTTTAACTGAAAAGCCATCAGTTAGACAATATTCTAATTTTAAATTTGGGGTTTCATAAGCTCCAAGCCATAATAAACATTAGACCTACTTAAGTCTCTGCAGCTAGTGTACTTAAATTTTATTTATCTGCAAAATTATGTTGTATACTTACAGTTTTGCACAATATATGTTCTCAAAACTACATACACCCTTTCAAAAAAAAAAAAAAAAAAACATTTAACAGGGTCTGTGTAACCTGTTCTGAAATGGTTTTATTATAATATCGTTATCGCAAGAGGCTGCAATGTATATCACAATATGGATTTTAGGCCATATCGCCCATCCCTAATTGATAGCCTATAGTAGTTGATAATAACATAGGCCTACCTAATGTTGCCTACGTACGGGAACAGTACAGTAGTAACCTTTTAAAGTCTATAAGTAGAACAGCTTTCTCAAGCAGTTTGTGATGCATTTTGGAAACAGGAGATGAGCCCCTGGTCTAATGCGCCACCTGGCTTGAGAAACCCAGATTTTATAGTCATTATTTGGGTAGCACACATATTCTGAATGCCTTCGGCAGAATTCAAATGAGCCATTTTAATCTAGATTAATCTAGATTAATTTAAAAATTAATCTAGATTAATCTAGATTAAAAAAATTAATCTATGCCCACCTCTAGTTTTTTTCCATTTACGCTCTAAATTACGGGTTTCTCTCTTTAGAACATGCGTAGTATTGTTGTACCATGGTGCTTTACTTTTCTCTCTGACCTTTTTTAATCTAATGGGTGCAACAATATCCAATGTTCCAGAGAGAATGGTGCTCATAGTGCTAGTTAATTCCTCTAGTTCATCTGTTTGTTTGGGTTCAGGCAGCAGCTGAGACAGATCAGATAAGCTATTTGAAAAATTATCTATGGTGGATGGAAGGATTGTTCTGCCTAATCGATAACGCGGCGCAGCATGATATATTACAGGAGTACGTAATATGCAAGTTACCATGTAATGGTCAGTGACATCGTCACTTTGTGGAATGATATCTATATCGGTTGGATCGGTTCCATGTGATATAATTAAATCGAGTGTATGATTAAAACGATGAGTTGGTCCGGTAACGTTTTGCTTGACCCCAAAGGAGTTTAATAAGTCTGTAAACGCAGCCCCTAGCGCATCATTTGAATTATCTACGTGGATATTAAAGTCTCCAACAATTAATGCTTTATCGAAATTAACTAATAGGTCTGAGAGAAAATCTGCAAACTCTTTTAGGAAATCAGCGTAAGGCCCAGGCGGTCTATATACGGTAGCCAAGGCTAGAGATAATAGGGATGTTTTTCTAGCATCTAAGAGCGTAACATTTAGTACAAGCACTTCAAACAAAATAAACTTATAGCCCGTTTTCTGAGTAACATTGAGAAAATCTCTATAGATTGTTGCAACACCGCCGCCACGACCAATCAGACGGGGCTCGTGCTTATAGGAGTATCCTGATGGTGTAGACTCATTTAGACCGAAATAATCATTTGGTTTAAGCCAGGTTTCAGTAAGGCAAAGTACATCGAAGCTATTATCTGTGACCATTTCATTTACAATAACTGCCTTAGGTGTGAGTGATCTAATGTTTAGAAGACCTAGCTTTAGAAATTGTTTTTGATTACTAATAGCAACATTTTCTGGTTTAATAACAATTAGATTTTTTCTAGATCCTGCAGTAGATTTATTATTTGATCTCACTAAACGAGGAATAGACACAGTTTCTATGCAATGTTCAACACTATTTATATCAGTTAATTTGGTGCAGCAGAGACTATGATTTGGACTTTTGGTTACTAGTCAAAAGGTATTTAACATTTTGGAGATGTTATCTGACAGAAGATCCGATCCGAATCTGCTTGGGTGTAAGCCATCAGCACGGTAAAGCCTAGGACGCTCCCAAAACAGATTCCAATTATTTACAAAGAGCAGTTTCTGCTCATTGCACCATGACATTAACCATTCATTTAGCGCGAATAATCTACTAAACTTTTCATGACCTAGTCGGTACGTGGGAAGCGGTCCTGACACAATGATCGTTATATCAGGCGATGTGCTGCGTACCGTATTGATCAGATTCCTGAAGTCTTTCTTCAGAACCTCCGTCTGGCGCAGCCTGATGTTGTTCACTCCCGCGTGCAGGACCACAGTTCCGACGCGCTCGTTCAGAATCTCGGGAACGCGAGCAGCGATTTCAGAAACACGAGCACCAGGAAAGCAGTGACTATGCACCTTACTTTTATTTAACGGAGCGTGTACGTGTCGAACGATGGAATCGCCGATGATCACAGCATCGCGTTCTGTTTCGCGAAGAGGGGAGAAGCGGTTTTGTGTTGATATCTCGAACGCGTGTCTCGCGTAAAAGATTAAGTCACAGCAGTTTCCTGCGGCGTCGCTATGACGACCAGGTACTATTGTGGAGGTACTATCTGCAATGGAAAACGGAGCGAAAAGCTAGCCGAGCTGAGCCGAGGCGAGGCGAGTCGAGTCGAGTTGAGCTGGTACTGATAATGGAAAAGCGCCAAAATCTAGCTCCAAACACAGTCGTTTCTTCTAGTAACCAATGCAAAGACTCAGAAACCCCTCTTCTCCTTTATAAAGGCTCCATACTCTAAAGATCCCTTTAAAAAAAGAGGTCAGTCCATTCAATTGAATCTTGCTAGAGTCCATTAAAAACAAAGTAGAGTCCAATCCCAAACCAATCCCATGACAATAATTTCATCGGCATTACGCCGATAACTTGCTTTTACACTCAGATTGCTGTATACTCCAACCATCAGTACTTGCTCTAATTCTTAATAACAGTGGTTCAATAGCTAAAGCATGCAACATACCCGATAGTGCACACCCTTGCCTTATACCTCTTGTGATCCTAAAAGGAGCACTCAACCCTCCATTGATTTTAAGTACACTCTCAATATTTACATATAACACCCCGATCATTTTAATAAAACCTGGACTGAAACCAAACTCTCCTAGAGTCTGCCAGAGATAGTTATGCTCAACCCAGTCAAAAGCTTTTTCTTGGTCTAAGGAAATAAGACCAAAGTTTAACCCCAATGATCCAGAGATGTCCAAAATGTGTCTAATCAAATGGATATTGTCAAAAATAGATTGATTGGGTACACAGTATGTCTGGTCTACATGGATGACCCCACCAATCACATCTCTTAATCTAATCGCTAAGGGTTTGGATAAGATCTTCATATCCGAGCATAAGAGTGACACAGGTCGCCAGTTCTTGATGTTTCTGTGGTCCCCTTTCTTCGGCAGAAGGGTGATCACTGCTCTCCGGCAGCTTGTCGGCAGCGACCCTCTGGTCAAGCTGTCATCAAGCACATCTAGAAGATGATCTCCGAGTATTGCCCAGAGAGATCTATAAAACTCTACAGGAATACCGTCGATCCCCGGAGCTTTCCCACACTCCATACTCTTTAGGGCATCATACAATTCACCTTTCATGAAAGGTTTCTCCAGTTCAACATTAGCTCCATCTGGAACTTTAGGTAGACCCACATAAAACTCACTGGCTATATCTTTCACCTCTATGTGTTCACTCTTATACAGCTCTGAATAAAAATCAACCACTCTTTTCCTTATTTCCTTAGGATTTATAAATTCCATGCCAGATTCAGATGTCAAAGAATGTATATTTCCATTTTGTCCGTTTTTCTTTTCAAGTCCAAAAAAGAACTTGGCTGGGCCATCCATCTGCGCTACACTTTGAAAGGGTGAGCGTACCAGAGCACCCTGGAGCTTTAACTCCCAACAAATCATCCAAAACTTTCTTTTTATTTTTAAGAACTTTAATACATTCTCTGTCTCTTGCAAATTCTATTAAGTTTTGTATTTCTACAATTTCTCTCTCTAGATCTTCTAGTGATCAGGAAATGTCTCTAAAAGCTGTTATAATACTTTCGACATCAAAAGCTTCAATGTCGAACCTGAGGAAGCATCTGCAGGTATGTAACCTAGCCTTTCTTTATTTTATTGTGAGTGTACAAAAATAAAAACAGACCCTTTCACTTCGAATGATATATATTACTCGTTTCTGTATGATAAAAAGTGACGGAGTAGTTTTAAGTCGATTTACTGTAGGTGCTATGTGAAAAAAAAATCACCAAAATGCACCCTCGCGTTCATCGTCCCCTTTGTGTATTCGAGACCAATATTAAAAACATTCATAACAAATTAGCTAGCCTGCTAGCTGCCTTTACCAGACACACTTGTTTTTATGAACCCTTTCACAAAAAAAAAAAATACATAGCTTGCATTTTTTTTCCTTGAATGAGGTTGGTAATGTCAAATCTAATATAACTTAGTTTTTTTTTTTTTTGGCATTGTAGCATACGTTATTACTCACAAAGTTATCGATTTGTGAAATTCAGGGTACCAGCAGACTCCTCTGGCCAAAGCGATTTTATCACATTAACCCATTTTAATTTTGAGTCTCATTTGTAAAATCAGTGTTTAGACTACTGCGTGATTTTCAGCTGAAACGTGACTAATGATTTGAAGGATGAAAATCCGCTGCAGTTAAGTTTATTTTCGAAAAATATAAATCTATTAGAGGGCTTGAAACTTTTCTCTAATGATCGATGTTGACCTAACGTGCCACCTAGTGGACAAATCTCTCAATTAGTTTGTCCCAATTTGTCTTTCAAAATCGAGCTATTATCTAGTGAAGCACCCCAATTGGTCATTGAATCTAAGCAGTTTAGATGAAATGTAACTCTTTAAAACAATAAAAAATAAAATAAACAATAACATGGATTTTTTTGACACAGCTACAATGATGCAGTCTGTTTGGATTTGGCAGTATCTATTCTAGAATATATTCTTGCTTCTTTTAGTGAGAAATAATTATTAGCCCTGTATGGTATAATGTTTTCCCTTCACACATAGTGGTAAAAAATAATAGTATATGCAGATTTTTACTATCTTTTATTATATCAGTAAGAAGAAAAAAAAACGTGTTTTTACTACATTATTATAATCTAGAATTGTGTTTTCTCTTAAATATATCTAAAAATAATTCTCTCTGTTTTTTTTTTTTGTTTGTTTTTTTTTTTTTAGAGGAAACATTCAAGAACTTTATTGATGCAAGACACGAGTCAGTCTGATGGGATGGAAGATGCAACAGCTAGCTCCTCTACCCATGTGGCTACACAACCCCCTTTGAAGCAAGCAAGGATAGATTCAGGGCTTAGTGTGTCACAGCAACGTGTGAACAAACTGGTGTTCAACTTTCTGGTTGATGATGTACAGTGCTTTTCATTGGTGGAGCAGCCATCCTTCCGAAAATTGATTGAGGGAATCAGTGGCGGGAAGAAAGTGATGTGCCGAAAAACTCTGATGCAGCGCATTGACAGAGAGTTTGCTGTAATGAAGGAATCGGTCATCTCCAAGCTTAGTAATGTGGACACTGTCTGCACGACAGCAGACATTTGGTCAGCACAAAACCGCAGTTTCTTTGGAGTCACATGTCATTGGATTGACAAAGACACGCTGGAGAGACATTCTGCAGCACTGGCATGTACACGTCTCAAAGGTCGACACACCTATGATGCAGTTGCAGCAAAACTAAACGAAATTCATGCAGAATACAGGATTCAAACCAAAGTCAAATCAACTGTGACTGACAAT
Source organism: Squalius cephalus (assembly GCA_022829025.1). Lineage (NCBI taxonomy): Eukaryota > Metazoa > Chordata > Actinopteri > Cypriniformes > Leuciscidae > Squalius > Squalius cephalus. Next base: position 45,121,165 of record CM040796.1, on the reverse strand, counting down.
GGAAGTAATTTTGTAAAGGCATTCCGTAGTTTGGTGTAAGAGAAGATGAGTCAGATGATTACAGTGATGAAGTGAGATTTTTGGATGTCGGTGGTCCAAGATGGAGATGGAGAGCAGTTTTTTCTTCCACAGCATCAGCGCTGTGCTGCTCATACATTAAATCTAATCGCCACCAATGAGATTCACAAAGCAGCATCAAATGGGCCGTCACGTAAGCTATACAGAAGTGCCATGGCTAAATGCTCATCTATCTGGAATAAAGCACATAGGTCTTCATTGGCCACAGAAGTTGTTCAGGAGATTGCCAATATGCATCTGACTGTCCCATCAGTCACAAGATGGAACTCAGAGTTCAGGGCTATCACAAAACTTGCAGGGCTCCCAGAATAAAAGCTAAGGGAGATCTGTGATAAGCTTGATGTGCCAAGGCTTCATCCACAAGAGTCTGTATTCCTGAAAAAGTACATTGAGGTTCTGAAGCCTCTAGCTGTTGCCACTGACATTCTCCAGGGTGAAAGCAAATGTTACCTAGGATTTTTAATCCCTACTTTGCTTAGCCTTAAGACTAAGCTATTTGAAAAGATGCCTCATTTGCTTTATAATTCACACATCGTTACCACTATCGGTGAGGCCATAGAAGAACGCTTTGGATCAGTGTTAGCCAGCCATGAAGCAAAGATGGCGACCGCAACCCTGCCAAAGTTCCGCTTAAACTGGCTTAGCCCTGAGACGACATGAGGAGAACCTTACTGCAGGAAGCTATTGCTCAGGAACCACTGCACAGTCCAGCTACAGTGAGAGATGACGACTCTGAGAAATCTGATGAGTCAGAGGAAAACTTTTTTGTCTTTCATAATGCCAAATCATCATCTGACAGCACAACTCACGATGAAGTCAGAAAGTACTTAGAAGATTCACATAACAACCTGACGTCTCTTAAGGCATTTCCCACAGTTAAGAGGCTTTTTATCAAGTACAACACCACATTGCCTTCCAGTGCTCCAGTGGAGCGTCTTTTTAGTCATGGAGGCAATCTTTTGACCTCATCTCGAAACAGAATGAGTGATGACCACATGGAACAGGTCTTTCTGCTCCGTTACAACAAACAGCACTGTCCCAGTGACCTACCCCTTGATGACTGATGTGTGGTGTGGACACTCTATCTGTCGCTCTATTGCCCAGTTTGATTTTTGGAGGGTAAAGAGCATTTGCACACACACACATTTAATTAATTTCTTTCCCTAATTGCATTGATGGCTATGAGACACTAGTGTTTTTTTCTTTTATGTAACTGTTTTAATAACTGTTTTAACTGCCTATCTGGTTTTATGTATATCTTTATTTTTTAAGATTAAAGTTTTTTTCAAGGCATTGTTACTTGCCAGTGTGTTCTGTCATAGCTATGCAAAATTTAGATTTTGTAACGGCAGCAAACAATTTTTTTTGTTATAAGATCTGGTTTTGTGGTTGTTATACGTTAAAATTAAATTAATATAATCTTAATTCAAGTGATGAAAGATTTTGAAATTCTCACAGTAAACAGAGCTACTGTAAGGTCACACCTGCTTGGTATAAATGCTTGAAAATGATTTAGTTGAAAATATCCATTAGAAACTTAAAAGTAATCAAAAAGTAATCAGATGTAATTAGTTACTTTACTTTTATAAAGTAATTGAAAAGGTACACTACTTATTACATTTTAAATAGGGTAATTTGTAATCTGTAATCTATTACATTTCCAAAGTAACCTCCCCAACACTGTACATACGGCACAGTTGCTGTATTTCTATTTTTGCATTATCCCACCATTGCTGTAGAGAATCAAACGATTACTTCCTATCCTTAACATTTTTTCCAAAAATAACCAAACTGATTTTCATTTTCCTCCTTATCTTTCTGTCCCTCTCTTTCAATATCACTTATTGTTGCTTTGTGTTCTACATTCTCTGGACACGCACGGGCAAGATGCCCTCCTTGTCCACACTCGAAACATTTCATTGTTTCCGATGTGCCATAAATCACATAATCAAACTGATCAAGCCTAAACTTTATTGCAAGATTTAACTCCGCGCTCTCACTGTTTAAAATCATGTACCCTTGTCTTCGGAAAGAAATGACATGTTTTAACTGCGCCGATTTACAATTTAAGGCATTTTTTTAAACTGTGAAACAATTTTTACATGTCTGGCCAATTCTCTCTGAATCACTTCATCTTTTATGAAAGGTGGAACATTTGACAACAAGATCTTTTTCGCCAGTTGCATCAAAGGCATTACCGGTGAGTAAGAATCATTAATCACAATTCCATTTGCAACGATCTCATTTACTTTGTTCACATCATCTAAGAACAAAACAAACTGCTTTTGTAACCAACAACTTTCGCTACAGCTATGCTGCACTCCTCAATTGAGCAGCGTGGATAACTTAACATTGACCTGGATTACCTTTCTCCTTCTACTTCATCATGCATTAAGAACTTAGGTGTTTTCTGGGATCAGAACCTCAAATTTGATAAACAAATAAATGTGGTGATTAGTTGTTGTTTTTTCCAGCTACGTCTTCTCTCTAAGATCAAATCCTCTCTTTCTGAGAAAACCTTAGAGATTGCTGTCCATGCGCTCATTACATCGCGGTTGGATTATTGCAACTCTCTCTAATATGGCATCTCTATTGCTTGTCTCCAATTAGTACAGAATGCTTCTGCAAATGTTTCTCCTATCTTAAAATCGCTGCATTGGCTACCTGTGCATTTTAGAATTGAGTTTAAAATTCTTCTCCTTGTTTTGAAATCCTTAAAGGGGTCATATAATGTCATTTTTGAACAAGCTAATATGATTCTTTAGGGTCTAAATAAAAGTTTGTAATATACTTTAATTAAAAATTCTCATTAGTATAGTAAGAAAACACTCATTTACCTGGTCAAAAACAGCTGTTTTCAGCACGCCGTTTCAGTGCATGTGTCTTTAAATGATAATGAGCTTTGCTGACCCCGCCCCTCTGTTCTGTGCGTACACCGTAACACAATAACACAATAACCATAACGCGTTGTTCATTATAAACGTGGGATTATGAATTATATTGATAACGTCGTACATAGAAAACATGCCGTAATGTACCCTGAGTGTAAAAATAGTAGGGATGCACCGATGTGAAAATTGTGGCCGATACCGATAACCGATATTAATATTGCTGTTATGGCCGATACCGATATTTACCGATGTCGATATCTCTGTATAGAAAACAAATTTTAATGATTATCAAATAAAGAGCTATTTTCCAAAACACTTTTTTTTTTTTTTACTTTAGAAATGACTGATATTGGGCACCTTTACCTGTATGCAAAATGTGTCACACATACGACACACATGCATTATATTGCATTGCATATAATGTGTGCTGGTCAACTTGTCTAAAATTAAGAAACCCTTAGAAAACAGGAAGAAAAAAAACCAGGAACATTGTGTACAATTAAGATAGGCTACTTAATTTATTATTCCAATATCCAAATATGATACTAAATCCCACAGGGAAAAGGGCTTCTATTCGTGACGTGCTGTCTTTGCCTTTGAACATTGCACATTTTAAACAGGACACGCATTAGCTGAATAAATGTTAGCCAATACAAACATATTTATAGAAAACAGTTGACAATGAATAGACAGGAGTCCAATAATAGCATAACGAATCACTTACTCTAAAAATAATAACAAGTAGGCTATAAGACGAATCCGACATATGGGCTGTGTTAACAGTAAAACGTCCGTCATTTAACGAATTTTAAAAACACGGATGGATAATACAAAATGCTTTCTGACATTTTGATAGAAAAAAAAAACCAAGCAAGAACAAAATTTAAACTTAGCCCGTCAATTTTTCATTTTACAATTATCCTCTCTCTCTGTGCACGCGTCCGTGTTTGTGAGGGAGAGCTCGCGCAGCACTGATACAACGGTAGCCTACTTTTTAATCCATAAGTAACGAACGCGCTAGTTTTCATACAAAATAAATATGTAACATAATTAGGTAGGCTACTTTAGTTATTATTAACACAATACCGTAACACATGAAGGCTACGTTTCTCAACACTGAGAATGAATAAATAAACGCCTGTTTCTCCACTCGCGCTTATCAGTAATCCACAAATCACACGTGCTATCACTTTTGAGAAAAATCAAATTCGAACGGGTATTAAATATCATGCAATATATTCAAATATCCACGAGTCAAAAAACGATCAATCAAAAATGTGTCATGAAGAGGGAAAAAACATAACTGCGTTAACAATGTTACTGACGGGACAGTTCTCTGTTAAGCACGTCTGAAAGCGGCACTAAAAGACTGCTTTAAAACTTTCACAGAGACCTCAAACAGAAAGCACAAAGCCCGTCTTTAAATTTAATTTCGTTTTGTATTAATTGTGTCTTAATTTTGATCAATGTTTCATCCAAAATAAATAAGAAGTAAATATTAGAAAATATTTAATCAGGACATGGAGGCGACGGCGCGTGAACTGAAGCGCGTCTCAAATGAACCGAAACCTACCTGCCTCACAGACCTAAGACATATATAGAAAGCTTGAAACATCTATTTTTAAACAGAACAATTCAAAACGAAAGAAAACAGACTGTTCTCTGCTTATGTCATCTGTATGAAATGTGTATTTCTCTCAGGCGCATTCACTACTGCTAAGATCGCGAGTCAGCATCGTCAACTTCATCTTCAACTTCACACGTCAAATATCGGCCTGTTCACATCGGCCATATTTTGACATCGGAACGATACCGATGTGTAAAAAAAAATGACCATATCGGCCGATATTATATCGGCGGCCGATATATCGTGCACCCCTAAAAAATAGCTGCATTCATCGTGAAGCATGCAAGCGATTTGCAAAGATTAATATAAAGATTAATATAAAGGTCAATAAAACGTTACACTCACTTCAGTTCTTCTGGAGGAGCAGCAGGAACACGAATAGTTGGTACCGATCCTTTTTTCAGGAGCAGCTTCTTAGCAAATAAGCAGCTTTTTACTGATCCTCGTTTGTAACGCAGTCTGGTGTGTGAAATGATTCGCGCAAACATGAAAGCATTGACGTTGATCGTGGGGAATATTCCCTTCGAAAACAAACTCAGCCACTGCGTCTTCAGCGGTTCGGGTTTAGGAACATCAACATGATGCTGTGTTCCTTATTACACCCAAGAACAGAACACCTCAATCGCTTAGACGCCATTCTGCTCATAGACAGCGCTCCAGCTATCAACAATGAACGCACTGGTCAGCGCGTGCTATAATTAACAGCTCGCTCACGAGGGCGCGAGGGCGGGTCTGTGTTGAAACGCTGCTGTCAATCAACCCACGTGGGAGGGGCGTCTTGAGCACATTTAACAGCTTGATTTGAGAGAGGGGAAAACATAGAAGGAGATTTAAAAAAAACCACTGGATGGATTTTTATCATTTTATGATGGTTGTGTACATGCACTGCCAACACACATTTCAGTACAATCAGCTTGTAAAAGTGCATGTACCATTATATGACCCCTTTAAATAATCTGGCACAAAGCTATTTGTCCGATCTACTCTGTCCACACAATCCCACACTAAACCTGAGGTCTGGTGATAAGAGTCTTTTGTCCGTCCCCAGATCACGGTTAAAGATTAGAGGAGACAGGGCCTTTGCTATTGCCGGCCCTAGGCTGTGGAACAGCCTTCCGGTTTACATCAGAGTGGCTCAATCTTTAACTGCTTTTAAATCTTCTCTTAAAACCTTTTTTTTTTCTTAAGCTTTTGTCATGAATGTGTGGTTTGTCCTTGTTCTTTATCTTGTGTATTGTTCAGCACTTTAGTCAGCCTTGTTTGCTGTTTTTAAATGTGCTATATAAATAGATTCAAACTTGAAACTTGAAACTTGCGGTAGTAACCAGAACCTCTGCATCCCGTTCTTTGTAGAACCAGACCTAGAACTCTCCAAGGTCTAGATGTGGGTGCCGTCGTGCCCCATCCCTGAGAATGTACTCAGAGGAAGGAGTCAGGATGGCTGTCGAGAGGAGAGGTCGGTTGGGGCAATGAGGGGCAACTAGCAAGACCTGCTCCATCTCTTCCTGATTTTAGCACCGTAGTGCAAGAAGGCTCACTGGGGAACACATTTCTGCGGGGACCCCAGGGCCAGCTGTGGCCAGAGTTCTTTCTGTGTCGAGGGATATCCGCTCAGACAGGAGAAGAAACAACTGGCGGAAGGACGAGTCCGGAGGGGCAATAGACGTGGCTGTTTTGCCCCGGAATGGTCCCAAACAGCTGGCCAGCTGGGGACGGAGTCTCCACTGTATCTGAACCAGAGGCTGTCATGAGGCTTGTCAGCGGCACGATTGAGAAAGTCAGCAGAAATAAGTGGAATGAAGCAATCTTAGAAGCTTCCGACTCCAAGAGCGCAGCTCGATGGTCGCAATGTTGTCAGAACAGTACATGCTCGCTGAGCAGCGATGTCTCGAAGCGAGGAGACTGTAAGCAACTCGAAGCAATGAATGCCAGTGCAGTCAGAGGGCGCCCAGACCTCTGTTACTGCATGCCCTTTATACGTGGCCCCTCAGCCGACATTAGTGGACACTTAGTTCCAGGAGGCATTGGCCTGGGGAAACAAAAGGTCTATTTATGGGCTGACGGTTTGGCGACAGGCCAGGGTGTTCACCACAACAGAGTGTGTCGCTCTGCCACGGCCACCTCGGGACTCGGCCGTGAAGCCAGTGCTGAAGCGGTCTTCATATGGAGGAAGCCGTGTGGCAGCATCGACCACCATATGCCCCAGGAGCATCTAAAAGTTTCAGTGGGACCTTTTCTCACTTCTTTAATAGCACTGAGCTGACACACCTCTATCTGAGAGATGCGCTAGACAGAGACCATCTCCACACTAGAAAAGAGATTCTTGTCCCTTGGGTGAAATACTAACTAGCCAGTGCTGAAATAGTCAGAGGGTGCAGTGCAAGTATTTTACCCTAGGCAGCCGCTCACTGCAGACCCATAGGTGTAATTTTTTATAATATTTGCAGCGTACAACATGCTAAGTCAGGGGATAGTCAGAAATCAGAAGTTCCTAAGATGTGCCCCATGCTCCATTCAAAGTGCCTTCAGTTTGATCTATCCTGGACAAAGATTTGCGGAAACACCAGACTACACTTTTAATCTACTGTAAATAATGATTTCAGAAGAATGCAGAATAAATCAAGGTTAACATTTATTTTTGCCAGGCAGAATTAAACATCCAATAAAAAGAATTAAAAAAGAATACAGAATACACAACTGATCAGCATATAATAGAGACAACATTCAAAATGCAATATCAAAAATAGTTTCAAAGAGTCAGCATACCTGGCAATAGAGACACACAGCAACAGTGTGGGAAGTTCTGTTTACAGATGCTTCCTGGAGTGGTTTGCCAATTCCCTTTAAATACCCAAGTGGAACAAAAGAACAATAAACATCTAGCACCCAAATATTTATTCAGCTTTTGCTGGGCCCTTTCTCGTGCCCAAGTGGTCACGCCTGAGTTTGGTGGATAAACACAAATGGTTATCTATTATCTTTATTGGGGCATCTTCCCACATCAGAAGAACAGGCATTGTTTTCTTTGTTCTGACTGTTCTGCTGCTGCGGGAATGAAACAACTTTACCATTCGCACCAGAAGTATTTATTTTGACCTCTCATAAAACAACTGGAGACAGTAGGTGTGTGGGTGTTTTGCATGACTGAATGAGACCTGGAGGGGAGAAGATAGTGTGAGGAGTCAGGAACTCAGCATGGGGGGAAGAGACAAGATTGGAGAAGTTGTGTTGTGCTCTCTGTCCCATAGATCTCTTCTTCAGATTAGTGAGTTTTATTGTTTTATTGCAGGTTAGAATTCTTGAATTCAGTCTTAGTAAAAGTCCATCCTTGCACACAGGACAGGAGCTCTGCTCAACACCTAGGTGTGATGAACCTCACTCATTTTTTAGGAGCATCTCTGCTCAACTCCTAGGTATGATGAATATCACTGAGCCTGGGCGGAAATTAAGTGTTTGCCAAGCGAAATGAATCGCTAGCTGAGTCTGAAGGTACCGATTGGGGCCAGGCTGGGCATCGGTTGGGAAGCATTTTAGACTTCCACGAAACCGGACCAGAGGCCAGGGACCACAGACGTACCCGAGGTGGGGCAGCGAAATGGAGGACAGGGATCCGGCTCGAGAAGCCTGCAGGCGGTCCTAAGCGGGATCTGAGTGTGCAGTGCAACACTTACCTGGCTTGGCAGCGCCTAGAGTGGGCTGGGCATCCCTACTGCGGCCGGCTCTATGCTGAGGCCTGGCTGGAGGCTGTTGTGGAGGCCCAGCGGAGCGGCGGCAGGGGAACACCCTCGGCGACGAGCAGGCGAAGAAACTGGCACCGGCAGCGGGGTGGCAGCAGCGGGCCGATGGGGCAGGATGTGCCGGATGGCCTCCACCTGCGCTTGGGTGGCAGAAAACTGCTGGGCGCAGTTCTCTGCCCCAATCGCTGACCAGCCCAACCTGGGAAATTGAAGAGACCAGGAACCGAATCTCGTACGCCATACAACCAGGCTGAGCCAACGATGGCGCTCCTGGACCACTAACATGGGCATCACCAGACCGATCACGCACGCCACGACACTCGTGCCCCAGAGGGCGAGGTCGGATGCGGTACGGAGCTCACCTATGAGCGCACGGTCTGGGCTACCCTTGTACATGTCCATGAGTGCCCTGGCCTGACAGACCTGTAGCAGCACCATGGCACGCAAGAGGAGGCGGCTTGCCCACAGGCCTTGTAAGCTCTGCCCGTCAGAACGGGCGAGAACTCACCGGCTTTAGGGGGAGACGAGGGGCCGCATCCAAAAAGCAGCGGTCGCCTGACACAGGTGCACCTGTGTTGCGCCAGACCGCTCTATTCACCACTCCTCCGTCAAGGGTAGTGAGGGTGGAAAAGCTTATTCAGGCAGTTTCTGGCAGAGAAAGATGCCGCCTACAACCTGGTAAGCTCTCCATGCACTTCGGGAAGGAAAGGCACTGGGGCGGCGAGCTGAGAACCAGTGTGGCCCGTCCCGAGATATCAATCATCCAACCGAGACTGTTCGGGACACGGTGGAGGATTCCACTCAAGCCCGACAGCCTCAGCGGCCTGATTCAGCATAGCTGACGTTTCTGGATCTGGCTCAGGCAACGTTACACTCCCAGAGGGAGATAATGAAGCCAAGTCATCATTTCCAGAGGTTAGCTCACCCTCCGATGCTGCAATCGGCATCCTGTCCCCTGGAGAGGCCCCGAATGAAACATCTTGTTGGTCCATTACAGAGGGACCAGCGCTCAACGGGGGGCTCCACCGGCTGCGATGTGATAGAAGAGTGAGGGGCCCACAGGGGCCCTCGGATCACCCATCCCACACAGCGCCATAGCGAGGCGTGGTAATGGGGACTCCACCTTCACGCAGAAGGCGAGTCTCGATCTCAACACTGCGGTAGTCATATCCTCGCAATGAGAACACAAACTATCCACAAAATCTGCTTCAGCGTGCTGCATATATACACATGCATTAATACATGTACATTCTACAAATGCGTGATACAACCATTGTGACGCACCCATGTTGCTCTTTCAGGAAATAGGACCCATCACCAGTGCCGGAGCACACAGGGGAATGACCGCGGCAACACTGAACAGTGAACTGAAACAGTGAAGCACTCACTTCTCGCCCTCTAACCAGCCGTCAACAAACAGAAATTTGATGCTGTTAAAACAGCAATTGAGAGCTCAAAGCTCGCGACCACCGCTGCACTCGCACTGTAGAAATCACCAGCACAGTCTTCCTAGAAGAACCTCGACACCAGGAGAGTATTCCTAGAAGAACACCGACACATTCGCTTATTGTATACAACAATACTCTTCGGATACGAAGCAACTAGTGCAAAAAGCAACTAGTGCATGCATCCACTTCTGTATTTATACCCTGTGGGGGAGGAGTGTGTAATGTGAATCACGCACGCCAATTTGCATTGGCTCGTTCAATAGTACTCGAAGAAGACAGGTTCCCTAGCGTGATCCCATTCAGTCGAAGTCGACTACGTCTGATGTTCTCGACTGAAAGGGAACTAATGATTGGAATTGGGAAAGGTGGTTGCTTACAGTTTTTTGACCACTTCGCTAACTTTGTTTGGATTTTTCGTTTATTGAAATTATGAACTTAATTTATAAATGTTGAAAATAAAGCTGAAATGAAATAAAGCTTTTGAAATGAAGACTGCGTTTGAAGTCGAGTGCGTGCAAAATAGTTAATCGTCGTTCCCCGAATCCATGGCCAACATCGAAAGGCCGACACATAGTGTGTGTGATGGTGATTGTGACAGATAGAGTGTGTGACGGTGATCATGACAGATAGTGTGTGTGATGGTGGTGATCATTACAGATAGTGTGTGTGACGGTGATCATGACATAGTGTGTGTGACGGTGTGTGTGACGGTGATCATGACAGATAGTGTGTGTGACGGTGATCATGACAGATAGTGTGTGTGACGGTGATCATGACAGATAGAGAGTGTGACGGTGATTATGACAGATAGAGTGTGTGACGGTGATCATGACAGATAGTGTGTGTGACGGTGGTGATCATGACAGATAGTGTGTGTGACGGTGATCATGACATAGTGTGTGTGACGGTGTGTGTGACGGTGATCATGACAGATAGTGTGTGTGACGGTGATTATGACAGATAGAGTGTGTGATGGTGATCATGACAGATAGTGTGTGTGATGGTGGTGATCATTACAGATAGTGTGTGTGACGGTGATCATGACATAGTGTGTGTGACGGTGTGTGTGACGGTGATCATGACAGATAGTGTGTGTGACGGTGATCATGACAGATAGTGTGTGTGACGGTGATCATGACAGATAGAGAGTGTGACGGTGATTATGACAGATAGAGTGTGTGACGGTGATCATGACAGATAGTGTGTGTGACGGTGGTGATCATGACAGATAGTGTGTGTGACGGTGATCATGACATAGTGTGTGTGACGGTGTGTGTGACGGTGATCATGACAGATAGTGTGTGTGACGGTGGTCATGACAGATAGTGTGTGTGATGGTGGTGATCATGACAGATAGTGTGTGACGGTGGTGATCATGACAGATAGTGTGTGTAACGGTGATCATGACAGATAGTGTGTGTGACGGTGATCATGACAGATAGTGTGTGTGAGGGTGGTCATGACAGATAGTGTGTGTGAGGGTGGTCGTGACAGATAGTGTGTGTGATGTTGGTGATCATGACAGATAGAGTGTATGACGGAGATCATGACAGATAGTGTGTCTGACGGTGATCATGATAGATAGTGTTTGTGAGAGTGGTCGTGACAGATAGTGTGTGTGACGGTGGTCATGACAGATAGTGTGTGTGACGGTGATTGTGACAGATAGTGTGTGTGACAGTGATTGTGACAGATAGTGTGTGTGACGGTGGTCATGACAGATAGTGTGAATGAGGATGGTCATGACAGATAGTGTGTGTGATGGTGATCATGACAGATAGTGTGTATGACGGAGCTCATGACGGATAGTGTGTGACGGTGGTGATCATGACAGATAGTGTGTGTGACAGTGATCGTGACAGATAGTGTGTGTGATGGTGGTTATCATGACAGATAGTGTGTATGACGGAGCTCATGACGGATAGTGTGTGACGGTGGTGATCATGACAGATAGTGTGTGTGACGATGATCATGACAGATAGTGTGTGTGACGGTGGTCGTGACAGATAGTGTGTGTGATGGTGGTGATCATGACAGATAGTGTGTATGACGGAGATCATGACAGATAGTGTGTGACGGTGGTGATCATGACAGATAGTGTGTGTAACGGTGATCATGACAGATAGTGTGTATGACGGAGATCATGACAGATAGTGTGTGTGACGGTGGTGATCATGACAGATAGTGTGTGTGACGGTGGTCATGACAGATAGTGTGTGTGATGGTGATCATGACAGATAGTGTGTGTGACGGTGGTCATGACAGATAGTGTGTGTAACGGTGATCATGACAGATAGTGTGTATGACGGAGATCATGACAGATAGTGTGTGTGACGGTGGTGATCATGACAGATAGTGTGTGTGACGGTGATCATGACAGATAGTGTGTGTGATGGTGGTGATCATGACAGATAGTGTGTGTGACGGTGATCATGACATAGTGTGTGTGACGGTGTGTGTGACGGTGATCATGACAGATAGTGTGTGTGACGGTGGTCGTGACAGATAGTGTGTGTGACGATGTTCATGACAGATAGTGTGTGTGACGGTGGTCATGACATAGTGTGTGTGACGGTGTGTGTGACGGTGATCATGACAGATAGTGTGTGTGACGGTGGTCGTAACAGATAGTGTGTGTGACGATGATCATGACAGATAGTGTGTGTGACGGTGGTCATGACAGATAGTGTGTGTGATGGTGGTGATCATGACAGATAGTGTGTGACGGTGGTGATCATGACAGATAGTGTGTGTAACAGTGATCATGACAGATAGTGTGTGTGACGGTGATCATGACAGATAGTGTGTGTGAGGGTGGTCATGACAGATAGTGTGTGTGAGGGTGGTCGTGACAGATAGTGTGTGTGACGGTGGTCATGACAGATAGTGTGTGTGACGGTGATCATGACAGATAGTGTGTGTGTGACGGTGATCATGACAGATAGTGTGTGTGGTGTGACGGTGATCATGACAGATAGTGTGTGTGATGTTGGTGATCATGACAGATAGAGTGTATGACGGAGATCATGACAGATAGTGTGTCTGACGGTGGTCATGACAGATAGTGTGTGTGACGGTGATTGTGACAGATAGTGTGTGTGACGGTGGTCATGACAGATAGTGTGTGTGACGGTGATTGTGACAGATAGTGTGTGTGACGGTGATCATGACAGATAGTGTGTGTGACGGTGGTCGTGACAGATAGTGTGTGTGACGATGGTCATGACAGATAGTGTGTGTGACGGTGATTGTGACAGATAGGGTGTGTGACAGTGATTGTGACAGATAGTGTGTGTGACGGTGGTCATGACAGATAGTGTGTATGAGGATGGTCATGACAGATAGTGTGTGTGAGGATGGTCATGACAGATAGTGTGTGTGACGATGGTCATGACAGATAGTGTGTGTGACGGTGATTGTGACAGATAGGGTGTGTGACAGTGATCGTGACAGATAGTGTGTGTGATGGTGATCATGACAGATAGTGTGTGTGACGGTGGTCATGACAGATAGTGTGTATGAGGATGGTCATGACAGATAGTGTGTGTGATGGTGATCATGACAGATAGTGTGTGTGACGGTGGTGATCATGACAGATAGTGTGTGTGACGGAGCTCATGACGGATAGTGTGTGACGGTGGTGATCATGACAGATAGTGTGTGTGACGGTGGTCGTGATAGATAGTGTGTGTGACGATGATCATGACAGATAGTGTGTGTGACGGTGGTCGTGACAGATAGTGTGTGTGATGGTGGTGATCATGACAGATAGTGTGTGTGACGGTGGTCGTGATAGATAGTGTGTGTGACGATGATCATGACAGATAGTGTGTGTGACGGTGATCATGACAGATAGTGTGTGATGGTGTGATCATGACAGATAGTGTGTGTAACGGTGATCATGACAGATAGTGTGTATGACGGAGATCATGACAGATAGTGTGTGACGGTGGTGATCATGACAGATAGTGTGTGTAACGGTGATCATGACAGATAGTGTGTGTGACGGTGATCATGACAGATAGTGTGTGTGAGGGTGGTCATGACAGATAGTGTGTGTGAGGGTGGTCGTGACAGATAGTGTGTGATGTTGGTGATCATGACAGATAGTGTGTATGACGGTGGTCGTGACAGATAGTGTGTGTGACGGTGGTCATGACAGATAGTGTGTGTGACGGTGATCGTGACAGATAGTGTGTGTGACGGTGGTCATGACAGATAGTGTGTGTGAGGGTGGTCATGACAGATAGTGTGTGTGACGGTGATCATGACAGATAGTGTGTGATGGTGATCATGACAGATAGTGTGTGTGACGGTAGTGGTCATGACAGATAGTGTGTGTGACGGTAGTGGTCATGACAGATAGTGTGTGTGACGGTGATCATGACAGATAGTGTGTGTGTGACGGTGATACCTGTCCAGAGCAGTGGTGTGCAGGACTGCAGATCTACTGTGCAACTGTACATTTCACCCGTTGAGTTTCCTTTTAATGGGGCTCCAACGATGATCCTGCCAAAAACACCCTCACAATCAATCAGACCCTCAGAAAACACATGTAGAACACCCTAGCAACCAGTGTGTGTGTGTGTGTGTGTGTGTGTGTGTTTCACTCACTGTTTCCTGTTTTCAAACTCTGACTGATAAACGCTGTAACCAAAGAAATCTTCTGCCATGCCGTTAAATCTCAGGGGATGTTCAGTGTCGATATTGAAGGCCTCTGAAAGAGATGCTGGAGAAGCGAGAGAGACTGTTGAGACATCAGGAGACGCTTGTGAGACTGTTTCTAAAAGATGTATATAACCACAATAGACAAATATGTATTTACATACAGTATGCAAGGAATGGACAAAGAAGGGCTAGTGTATTGTTACATAAATATAACTATAAATAGTTTGGTATTGCTCATAGTTTCTATTGCAACAGTTTAAAGAGGAAGGGGCCTAGACATGAGAGAGATTTTCTGAGCCCTTTTCTCACTCCGGATCTATCCAGTTCTTGAAGGATGGCCAGCAGAGCATCAGTAATCCTCTCTGCTTTAGTATCTGAGCATCAGCAGCACCTGTGGCTCGATTAACCTCCTCAGAAACACAAGCTCTGGAGTCTCTGTGTTTGTGCCACTTCTCTTCCATCTGTCCGGACCTGAAGTGGCTCAGTCACAGAGACTCCAGAGCTGGTTTCCCCTGAAGACCTCAATCATCTGCACTGGTTTGAGTGTGTTCTGCTGCAGTTCATGAGCAGATGAGCAGCTTCACCAGAACAAAATGAAGTTCCTAAACGAAGTTCCTTAACCAGCCTTATTCTGGAAAATATGTCAGTGTGTGTGTGTGTGCTTTCTATGGTCTCGCCCATTCACAGGAAACTGAAACTGAAACTGATTGTTTCTGCATGGAAATGAAAACAATAGAAGTCTGTGGAATATCTGTGTGTGTGTGTGTGTGTGTGTGTGTGTGTGTGTGTGTGTGTGTGTGTGTGTGTGTGTGTGTGTGTCTAAGTAAGTCTAGAGTATTAATTTGCATTCAAGTCCAAGTCAAGTCTCGCATCAAGATAGACAAGTCCAAGTCAAGTCTCGCATCAAGATAGACAAGTCCAAGTCAAGTTGCAAGTCCTCAACTTTGAGTCTTAAACAAGTCATTAGTGCTTTTTACACAAATAAGTGTCTCACTATTGATTACTTCAATAAATTAAATTAATACTTATTTATTTCAGGAAGGCTTTTAAAATATGTATAAACAATTTTCACTACGGGCACCCATCAATCCCAAAGGGGCTGGATATGACAGGGAGAACCAGATCATCCAGATCAGCTCAGTGTGTTGTTTACTGAGAATCAAATAGATGCACTTCTGCCTTGCTACAGTATATTCCCTCCATATGAGCTCCACCACTTCTGGGTGGAGTCTCCATTCCCTGGGCCTCAGCCCCTGCCTCGACAGGATGTCTGCTCCCTGAATTTGCTGCCTAGGGATGTAGAGCCTGAGCCATCATCACCAGTAAATTAAGTGCCAAGAGAGATGATGACCCCTCCACAGACCCCGAGCTGAACGACCTTCCATTATCGCTCCCCAACCCCTGAGGGAAGCATCTGTCTTAAGTGTTGGGCGATGAAAAGGAGCTCTCAGTACAGGACCCTGGGACAAGAACCAAGGCTTCTTTCTTCCGTGGGGGGTGGTGTGGCGCAATGGATAAGACACATGCCTTTGATGTGAGAGACCCGGGTTTGAATCCACTGTGAGACACCAATGTGTCCCTGAGCAAGACACTTAACCCCTAGTTGCTCCAGAGGCGTGCGACCTCTGACATATATAGCAATTGTAAGTCGCTTTGGATAAAAGCGTCAGCTAAATGAATAAATGTAAATGTAAATGTAAATGTCTTTCACATAACCAAAGTACGAAGCACCTGCATATAACTTTGATTATGAGGAATGGGTTGCCCCTCAGGGAAACCCCTTGGTCTTGAGCCACCACTGCAACGGTCTCATGTACAGCAGGCCAAAAGGTATCTCATTTGACACAGCTGACATTAGACCTAAGAGTCTCCAAACTGAGTGTCTGGCCTAGCTTTATCTTGCTCATGGCTGTGAGGATTGAACTGCTAAGAGCAGGAGACAGACGTGCATGCATCGTCGTCGAATCCCACACAGCCCTAAAAAAGTGGTCCTCTGTAATGGAGAAAGCACACTTTTCTTTGCGATCAGCCTTAACCCTCGGGGAAGGTTTTCTGGGTCCTGGAGATGTTCGGACATGCTCTGACATTTGTGCTTATTTCTGTTACTTGTAATATGTCCATGGCTAAAGTCTGATTACACTGTATTCAGCACAAACTCTGCTACAATAATATATCAGCAGTATGTATGTAAAAGTTTGTAGTTTTGAGATTATGACATTTATGTGTGGTTTGTGAAAAAACAAAAAACAAAACTAAAATTCATAATCATAATTCAATATACCTACTTTATTTTTAACAAAATATCCCATACTACATATTAACATATGAGCAGAAATTGTCAAACAAAAGCTTATTTGACGTGACAGTAGTCTGTTTACAGTACAAACTTTATTATCTATCCAAAACTAATCAATGAAATCTTGTCTAAACATTCATATTTCGTCTGTAACATATCGTTTTTATGATATATTTGCATATATATGTTAATTTGCAGGTTAATACGTTGCTTGTACAAAGACATTTTATTTCAACATATTTCAGTCGATTTTTACTCATCTCAGTATAGCAATATAGTTTGGTAAAAGCTAAACTAGTAGATGTGTTCATGTAAAAATAACATGTTTACTAATGTAAGTGCGCGTGCTGTTGTTTACAGCTGGAGTAAACATCGGTGCCGTTCATTCATTCACTGTTAAAAATGTTCGTAATTTTAACAGTAAAAAACTGTAAAAAAGCAACAGAAAAAAAAAAGTTAATTCCTTAACGGTATGTACCCTTACTATATACAGTGAAAAACTGTAATAGCTCTCACGGGACATTTCATATAATTTTACATTAATATACTGTTAAATGTACGGATTTTGGAAGTATACTGAAAAAAAAAAAACGTACCGTTGCATTTACCTTACCGTAAAAAATACGGTAGCAAATGTTTACTAATTTTACAAAGTTTTACATCATCGAACTAAAAATTACGGTGAAAAACTGCCAGCTGGTTGTCAGTACTTTACCGTAAAAAATACGGTATAAATATTTATGTTTTACGGCATTGAACTAAAGTTTACGGTAAAAAACTGGCAGCTGTTTGAAAGTGATTTACCGTAAAAAATACAGTAGCAATATTTTAGGTTTTACGGCAGTGATCTAAATATTACGGAAAAAAACTGGCAGCTGTGGTTGCCAGTACTTTACCGTAAAAAATACGGTAGAATTGTTTTTGCTTTTACGGCACTGAACTAAAGTTTACGGTAAAAAACTAGCAGCTTGCAAGTGCTTTACCGTAAAAAAATACGGTAGTAATATTTTAGGTTTTATGGCATTGAACATTGAACTGAACTTTTATATAAAAAAATAAAAATAAAAACCTGTCAGCTGTGGTTTCCTGTAATCTAATTATTGAGAATTACCAGAGGTTTAGACGTTGATGTTTTATTGAAAATAATAAAGTTTGAACAGATAATCTGAAGAACTTTAAAAATACATGGTGTAGAAAATAGGTTTTGAACTACTGCTCAATTTAAACCAACACAGACATCAAGATTCAGTGTATGAATCTCAACAACGGTGACAATCAACACAATAATCAGATAAAACTCTGAACATCACAAAACAAGCTACTAAAAAGCTGCAACAAAAACAACATCAAAAATAAAAGCAGATATAATAATAAAAGAAAATACTAAGGCAATTCAGCATAATGTATTCCTGCTGCAATGCATGCTGGGAGATACTGATGAGTTTTGATTGGAGGCTCAATTAGGGCTGGGCGATTTAAATCGCGATATTGTTATGCGCATCTCGTCAGTAAAGCCGGTTCCTTGATTAGTAGTAAATCGCCATCACCTGCTTTCAGATGGAGCGGCATTTAGGGCTGAGGAGATAATTAAGTGATTAATTTAGTGATGATTGAGCATTATTGAAGACACCTGATGTTAACAAGCAGAATCACTGAAGAAGAAAATCACAAATTGTAAGTTACCATTAAGGTGATGGGTGTTTGCTTTAGTTGGGCTCTAGACCATTATATGTTTACTTTAATATTACTGTTGTTTGTCTGCTATTATTAATTTATAACAGTTAAATTAACAAAGTAAAATGTTATCTTATAGTGTTGGTTATGTTTTGACATAATCATGCTGTGATCTGAAAAAGGAAACTTATTGAGATAGTTTGGTTTAACTTGTTAGCTGCAGTTTAATGATTATTCAGCCTATAATTATCAGTACTTTACTTATAATTTAAAATATTTAATAAACATTGTTCTGATCAAAAGACTTTCAGATAAATTCATTTAAAACACAGACATCAATAATCAGCCTGTGAATCTCAACAATGGTGACAATAATAAAGCATGTTGCAGTGGCTGCCACCAATCACAACTCATTAATGGCTCCCATCATGCATTGCGGTATGAATAAATTATGATCTGAATTGTCTATGTAATTTACTTTTCCTAATTGAATATTCTGCTCGTCACCATTGTTGAGATGCATAGACTGAATCTTGACATCTGTGTGTGCCTAAAAGGAAGTTTTTTTTTTTTTTTAAAACAGCTTTTAAGAAATCCTTTATATTATATCAAAAATTCTGGGCATTTATGCAGATTCACTAACCAACAACATAAATCGAAGTCAGAAAAAAGAATTTTAATGAGTTCAGTGACATCTGTGTGTGCCATCACACGATTCATTTTCTCTCTGATTTCCTAGCCATAATCAACATGTCTTATAAACACAGAGTTACAGCAGGCAGAGAAAAACTAAAGTTTGCAAGTCAAGGGTCAAGAGCCCAACTAAAGCAGTCACTGATCTCCATCATGGTGACTTCAAATGAAACAATAAATCATCAACATCTAAACCTCTGTTAATTCTCAAACAGAACTGTAGGCGTCTGACAGAAATAAAGTCAGTCTGGTTAGTAATAAGTGAAGCTGGTAATGCTGTTTGTGGAGTTGTTTAATCCTCCTCTGCTGAGATCTTCACAGATTTAATGTTTTTTATCTTCAGTTGATTTCATCTGAGGCTGTGTCTGAAGTCAGTTGTAGTTCTTGTGTTTCTGCTCGTCTCTTTTTTCTGTTCCTGTTGTTTCTCTAAATGGACATTCCCAGAATTCCCTGTGTGACACTTCACATTTGATGCTATTTCATTTAAATAATTATGTTTCTTCTTGGTTTTTGTTATCAGTTTTATACATTTGGGGTTTATATTACATCATATATTGTTTAATGAATGTTTATGGCATTATTTGGAGTCACGTGTGTATGTCACCATGATGGTGTTTTGTGTTTGTGTGTATGACACTGTGCACCTTCTCAATATTAACATGTGCCTCAGTTTGTGGAAAACTAATGGTAGGCCTATACTTAAATCGTCTTGTTTTTTTTGTTTTTTTTACCACTTGTGTTGTTATGATGGTTATCAGTATATTACAAAGGTATAAAGCAGACTTTAATACTTCAGTGAAATTTAATGATAACATTTATCGGTTTATGTAATATAACGGTTGTCCCGTGAAAACTAAAAGGTTCCTACTGTATTTTTTATGGTAAAGTACTGGGAACCACAGCTGATGTTTTTTTACCACACATTTAAATCCTGCTGAAGGTTTTTTTTTTTTTTTTTTTTCAAAGTAAGGTTGCTACCATATTTTTTACGGTAAAATACTGGCAACCAAGCTAATGTTTTTTACCGTAAATTTCACAGGGTTTTTTTTACATTGTGTTTTTTTGCCCGTAAATTTAAATCCCGTAAAACATAAAAGGTTGCTACCTTATTTTTTACGGTAAAATACTTGCAACCACAGCTGCCGTTTTTTTACCGTAAATTTCACTGGGTTTTTTTAACAGTGTTCACACACAGACACGGTTCATATTCAAACAGTCTTTTTGCATTTACCGACACTATTGCATATGGCGATTAGGACAAAGCATTTAAGAATAAAAAACTGCAAATTGAAGAAAACCCAGCATCACACAAGTTGCATTAGATAAACTCAGCTAGCACAGACCATGCGCTCCACCGCTTTGAGGGGGTTCTACAATTTCTTGCTGCATCCTTTTCTTTCTTTATTATTTTGACGAAGCTGAACACATTATAGTATTTGCTCAGCCTCAACGGCTCCGCTGAAAACTTAACACTAACCTGATGGGAAATATATTTCATGTTAATAACTAGAACTTTTAATTACATTGTTAATATACAAATACAAAATAGAGTTTTTATTTGTTGTTGTTTTTTTGATAGTGTATAGTAATGTTGTTGTTTTTTTTACCTGAATAATGTGACAACATTAATATGATATACATTTTTAAAATCTTCACAGTCTACTGATATTTCTTATGACATCCGCATCAAACATTACAATGCTCATGACAACTTTTGCTAACTCTACAATTAGTAAATCCTCTTAATGAATCAGAAAAAGGAAAAAAAAAAGATTCTTGCTTGTGTTTTATCATTTAATCAAATGCCATCATCATATTTTAAGAAATAATTATTATCATGTTGATGTGTTTCTCATTACTATCATTTTGATGTATTTACCATCATTATCATTTGAAATGTCTGTTTAAATGCTTTTATTTTATTAATCTTTATGCCTCAAATGTGGCTGATTGACTTGATTTGTGCTTGCTGTTTAGATGAGGGCAAAAGTCTATACTTCTCCAATAGACAGACCACAAATGCTCGAATGTCTCAGAATAAAGTGATAAATGAATGTTATCTTTGCTGAACATCTTGCAGAAGGGACAGATGTCGTGTAGTTGCTCTGTATTGTGTATTGTATTAAGACGAACAACGTTCTGACACATTTGGAGTACGAGACAAGCTTTAGTTTTAGTTTCGATATCTTTCCGCAGAAGAGAGTTTATATAAGAGCCGCCAGTACGACTGAATCTCTCCCGGGACACTGAACTGCATCACAGAGGCACACTGTTTGTTTTTACCCTGGTTATATCAGTGTAAAAACAGTGTAAAAATCCAACGCATTCTCATCCTAGGGCGTCATATACTGACGCTTTTGACATTTCGTCAACATCCGACGCACATGGCACCCTTTAGCGTCAATATGAGACGCAGATTATGGGTAGGTTTAGGTCTGGTGTAGGGTTAGGGTTAGACCGCTAGGAGGCGCCTTCTGGCCCATATCTATCTGTGTCTCATATTGACGCTAAGGGTGCCATGTGCGTCGGATGTTGATGAAATGTCAAAGTTATACACTCACTGTTTACACCGTTAGCTACTCGGTTGGTTCACAGAACGGGCTCTTTTAGAAAACAATGACTGAAGACCGACACAAACACTACAAGAAAACCGTAGCATTATTAACTTTACGGATAATCTATATCTTATAAATAAACCTCTCACCCCATATGAAGAGAATCCAGCTGTGCGTCTCCATCCTGATGTTTCTGAGCTGGTCTGTGGGAGATTGTTTTATTCCGTCACTCCTTTTGGATCAGAGCCAGAACTCCTGCGCTGTGTGTGTGTGTGTAATCTATGTTTGTTTTCATTACATGGCCAAGATAATCAGCATTACAGATTCTCTGGCTGATTCCCTCATTGAGGCCAGAGCAGGATTTGATCTCAGAGGAACATTTTACTGTCAGCGAATAGCGATTAAATCAATCATTTATTTTATAACATATTTGTTGTCTTGGTGGGAATGATCTAATCGTGATCAACGTAAAACAAACCCTCGCTTTCTTTCCAGTCTGGTCTCGTGAATGCTTCACTTTGCATGTCGGAGTGCTTGAACTCAGAACACTAATTACTCCACTGGCTTATGGAAGTTCACGTTCATTTACTAATATATATATTTTTTACATGATGTACATGATCATCAGCAGTGCAATGAAATTACATCACTCCTGACTGCAAATTAACAAATAATGAAAAGTTAAATACTATTAACAAAGAGTCCAAAACATAGAAATACTGTAAAAACAACAACAGTAATTATAATACAGTTTTTTATACAGATTTAGTGAATAGATTTTAAGTTTAAACCATGAGATGAATACTATATACAGAGATTAAATCTAGAGGCGTGTTTAAGATATATTTACAAGGATTAAGAGAGGATAAAAACAAGAGCACTTTCACATTTCACATGCATGGAAACAAATTCATGTGCACAAAAAAAAAAAAAATCACAAAAAGCAATTCATATGTGCAAAATAACTATATATTCATAAAATACATTTCACAAATGCAAAACACAATTCATAGATATACAACTGTTCACAAAAACGTTCTAATGTTTAAAATTTACGAGTTTATCCTTGAATGTATATGCGCAAATCGGCATTCACGGGTGTGAATTTTTTAGACTTTCCTGGCAGCGCTTTCTCCTCCACGGGTCCGTCGTACTCTTTAGCCAATCAGATTTAAGTGTATCAATCGACCAATCATCATCATGTGAGGGCGTGCTTACCTGGTACTGTTACTATGTACTGTAATTATACTGTGTGTGTAAGTAGTATAAAAAAAAAGCCTGTAGATGATTCTTTCGTTTAGATGAGTCTGGTAGCAAGATGCCTAAATGTTGTTGGTGGAGTTGGGGAGGTGGAGTAAGTAAGTAAGTAAGTAAGTACATTTTATTTATATAGCACATTTAAACATAGCAGGGCTATCCAAAGTGCTGAACAAAGTAAAAACAAATAGAATAAAACACAGAAACAACCAAACAGAACAGACAGAAACAGCATCAGGAGATAATTAAAATGCCAGGGAATAAAAATAAGTTTTCAATTTAGATTTAAAAATAGCAATTGAAGGTGCAAGTCGGATGTCCAGAGGCAATTGGTTCCATAGACGTGGGGCGGCAACAGCAAAGGCTCTATCTCCCTTAGATTTTAGACGGGAGCGAGGGATAGATAAGAGCCCTGTCTGAAGATCTTAAAGATCTGGTGTGTGCAAGAGGAGTAAGAAGATCTCTAATATGTAAGGGAGCTTGATCATTAAGAGCTTTAAAAAAAACAACAGAATTTAAAAACTGAATCCTAAAATGGATCGGGAGCCAATGAAGCGAGGCTAAAATTGGGGTGACATGATCGTATTTCTTTGTCCCGGTCAACAGCCTTGCAGCTGCATTTTGGACCATCTGGAGCCGAGCAAGTGATGACTGAGGAAGACCCAAGTACAAGGAATTACAGTAATCCAGGCGAGAAGTAATAAAAGCATGAATAACCTTCTCCAAATCGTAGAATGACAAAAATGATTTTAGTTTGGAAATTAACCGCAACTGATAAAAACTATTTTTTACAACCAAATTAATTTGTTTGGTTAAACATAATTCAGAGTCAATAATGACACCAAGGTTCCTGACTTGAGAGTAAACTGAGGGAAAATGGTTAACTAGTTCCTTAGTGAGATTAATTCTCAGTTTTGGTGGGCCAAAGACAATAACTTCGGTTTTGTCCTCATTAAGTTGGAGAAAGTTAATCGATAACCATTCCTTAATGTCCCGAATACAATCCATTAAGGTCTGAATGGACTCGCCGGCTTTCAAAGGGAGATACAGCTGTGTATCATCAGCATAAAAATGGAAATTAATATTATGCTTCATAACAATATCCCCCAGTGGACGCATATACAAGTTAAAAAGAAGCGGACCCAGGATGGAGCCCTGAGGTACTCCACTAAAAATAGGGGTAGAAGATGAAGAGAACTTGCCTATCTCCACAGAAAAGGACCTGTCTCTAAGATAAGAACTAAACCACTTCAAGGCTATACCCTTAATACCAAATGAATGCTCTAGACGCCTAATAAGAATATTATGGTCAACAGTATCAAAGGCAGCTGTAAGATCAAGTAGGATCAATACAGCATTTTTACCAGCATCAACTGCAATTAAAATGTCATTGAGCACTTTTAGCAGGGCAGACTCTGTGCTATGATGGGCAGTAAAACCAGATTGAAGAGGTTCTAATAACTTGGCTGTAATTAAAAACAGGTTCAATTGAGACAACACGACTTTTTCTAAAAGTTTAGATAAAAATGATAACTTAGAGACAGGCCGAAAATTATTCTAGCAACCCTCATTCAAACCATGTTTCTTAAGCAAAGGCTGAACAACCGCATGCTTAAAACTATTTGGGACTACCCCAGTGTTCAAAGATGAATTAATCAACACTTGAACACTGGGGCCGATTATAGGAAAAGCTGCTTTTAAAATCTCTGATGGAATGACGTAAAGTGGTGTGGTCGTTATCTTCATCTTGTTAACCAGGTCATTTAATTCTGTTAAAGAGACGGATGGAGGGATGTGTAATGAGGTTAAAAAAGAGTATTTAATTTAAAGAGTCTTGATGTGTGAATTTCATAGAATAAGCATTTGGTTATATTCAATAGTGTTCGAAGGCTCCCCTCCTGTGGCTATTAATGGTACTGCAGACAGTGTGTTTTGTCGCTCTTCTCTTGCCGTACCGCAGCAGATTCGAGTGTCGCTGCTGTGGGTATGTACGATTTATCCAAGCGGGAAGGAAGTCGACCGGAAGTTGAAGTCGGCCGGGTGCCGCCATCTTGAGCGGAACTTCACTTGCGTTAGCAATCCCATTGACTTCCATTCATTTTGGCGTCACTTTGACAGCGAATAACTTTACATCTGAGGCGTTTGAAGACTCCATTTGTCCATTTTTTATTTCTAAAGAAACACGACAATGTATAAAATGCTCCATTACCTTGTAGCTTATGTTATGGCCCCGTAGAAGCAGTTTTTGTAAAAGTAGGCTAACGATTGCGTCATAACCACGCGACTCTCTGTCGCACAGTAGAGAGATTACCGTATGGACGGGAGGAGAAGCTCGCGGGCAATCGGGGGGACGTAGAGGCAAAATGACAATATAATTAATCAGAATACTTAGCAAAAGTTGATCCTGCTCCATGCTCACGGACAATTCCTACTCACACTCTCCGTCTCTGCAAGATTCGGAAGGGAATGATTCAGATTTCTCTTGGCACAGCTACTAGAAGACAGACGGGTTGCTCACGTGGTCCGTGTAACGCTTTGCTCGGTTTGAGTCTGCGCGTCAGGAAAGGAAGTGCTAAGAAATCGCTGAAAACGGGCTTCACTTGTCTCAACTGAGTTCCAATGGGGTCGCTGTGTCCATTTCTTTTACTGTCTATGGATTTATCACGCTCTAACTCAATGACGAATTAATTATAAAAATAATATGTTATAAGTGAATCTTTTAGATGCAATTGATTGCATTTATGTATTTGAACATGAATGGAATGCATTTAACACTTTAACGCGATTGTTGAGATTGTCATGTCCTGAATTTCCACATGCGTCACACGAGTGTGAACGAGTCCATTTCTTGTGGTTATTGTCTATGTCTTAACATTCTGACAATTATTTGTATTATGAGTTGGGTGAATGTGTAATTTCTATTTTTCTATTCTTCTGATTATCGATCCGATTCTTTAATGATTCTCTTATCGATTCTTGATAGCACTGTGTGGAAAAATGTAGTCATATGCTTTTCAAAAAAACAAGTGGTTTTATTTATTTAAAGGGTTAGGGTTAGGGTTAGGTTATTGTAAAGTGTAACTGATTAGTTAGACCGATTCAGACGTCTCATGAGTTCACTGTTGGAAAGATCAGTTGTTTTAATCATTCATTAAAATGAATCGTTTCAAAGGAGTCATTGGTTCGCGAATTGGACGTGTCATGCGCGTTCACACCAGCGGTAATTCAGGAAAAAAAAATCTCCGAATGCTCCGCATGAAACTTTGGTCTTCCTACCTTTTACCACCGTGTCGATCTATTTTGATTAATATGTGCGAGGGAGAGAGAGCAAGAGTTTGGAGACGGTGAAGTCGTTTACACAGAGAGTGCACGCGCGACCGGCTCTCTCTCTCTCTCTCTCTGCTCGTTCTTTCAGTTAAACGCCCTGTCACAAACGCAGCAGTTCATCTACATTACTCAACGATCAAATAAGACTTTGGGACAAAAATTGGTTTTAAAAACAAATATTGCATCACAATAAGTGTAATTGTGATGGTAACTAAATAGAATTTTATGAAGTTTAGTGACAACATGTTACAATGTTTACATTGTACAATGACTGGTAGCAGAGGCGGCCTTTTTTTACTTTGAGCAATGATGGAGCTATAATTCACTCTTCTTAGGAGCATATAAAACAAAACAGCTCATTGGAAAAAATGAAATGTAATATTGTAGTAGTTATAAACAAAGGTTTATTTTAGTTCAGATTAACATTTGAGGGCAGCAATTGTATTCATAATGTCAAAATAAAACCGACGTAATGTTACTTGAAGGCATTATGCCTACTATTCCTGCCAAACTTCCATGGTTGCAGTTAGTGTTACTACAGTAAATCCATGGTGAATGTTGCTGATCTGTGGACACTGGATAGTTCATTCATGGCACAATGTTTCTCCTGGTTTCCATGTCAGCGCTGTTTGATCCGTTAATAACGGAGAAATGTGAATGTTTCTCTCTAGATCTCGCAGCGATGTTATTACTTCAGTGGCGAATTCAAATGCTTTCTTTACTGGATCTCTTATTAGCGCTGTGTAACAGTGTCGCATGATCAAGATCGGCTCGCGCTGCACTGGTCCAAACTGATAAACGGTCCTTCAACCACACAATAACGAGCAGTTTCGTTCCGCTTGCATTACGTTTGCCATTTGATGTTGGGCAATGTTGTGGTCGCGCCGGCGTCTCTTACATTATGAGCGCGCTTGCCACGCGCAACGCGCCTACATTTGAAATAACGAAATTTTGGTCGGCAGGAAAAAGCCTCGTACCGAACGGTTCAATACGAATACGCGTATCGTTACACCCCTATTTTTCATGTGATCATGGTATAAATATTGGGGGTACCCCCCCCCCCAACCCCCCCCCCCCCCCCAACCCCCCCCCCCCCCAACCCCCCCACAAACTACGCCCCTGGCTAAAGTGTTACTTGCAACATTGGTAGCTCAATTTAAACATTAAACTTTTTATTAAACATGTAAATAAGAAATAACAAAACTTCACAAATGACAAAACTCCACAGAAAACACAACAGTGATATTCTTGTTTCAATCAGTCATTGCCATTAAAGTGAAATGACTGAACCTAAATAGGAGCCTGATAAAAATGCTAATTTTAAAACAAATGTCAGACCGACTTAAAGGTTTTAAAGGCTGCATGTCTTGTTTCATGTTGGGTGTTTATCTTTATTAACTTAGGGACTGTTCGTTATTTATTTAAGGGGCCACCGGAGGAGTTTTGAGATCTGTTGTCAAAAAAGACATGACCCTCCCTTCGCCAGCAATATTTTTTTCTATGACCCTCCAAAATGATTGTGAAAAAAGGCATGACCCTCCCCGATAATTTATTGATTAGCCTAATTCTGTACTGGTTTGCGCTTGGCAAAGATGTTGATAGCCATTGTTTGTTTGTTTTTTAAACCATAAACTCTTGCTTTCTCATCTAGCTGTAACGATAGACCAAACCTACGATTCGGTTCGTATCACGATTTTTTATTTTAGATTTGAAAAAAAAAAATCATGTTTTCGGTGCTGATGCGGTGTGACTCGTTCAACATGTGGGTGGCGTTGCGAATAAAGCATCTAAAAGTAAAATGATTGATTATTAATATGTCATATATAGCTAGACATTTTAATTGTTTTTAATAAACAAGTGTTTTCTGTGTCTACTGCAAAGATGAAGTTGACGATGCGTCGCGATCTTCTCAGAACGCGCCAGAGAGAAATGCACATTTCATAAGGAGAAAGCAGTCTGTTTTCCTACGTTTTGAATTGTTCTGCATGTTTAAAAGTAGACATTTCAAGCTTTCTATATATTTCTCAGGTCTGTGAGGCAAGTAGCATAGCCTACCTTACGCTGAGTTTCGGTTCATTTATGAGACAAGTCCAGTTCAGTCGCCCGCGCCTCCGTGTCATAATTATCTATTTTCTACTATATTTAGATTACTTCTTATTTATTAAATCCAGATGAAACATTGATTAAAATTAAGATAAAATTAGGCTAATAAAAAAAACGAAATTCACTTTAAAGAAAGGCTTTGTGCTTTCTGTTTGAGGTCTCTGTGCAATTTTTAAAGTCGCTTTCAGAGCAGTCATGTCCGTGCGTAATGGAGAACTGTCACGTCCGTAGCATTTTTTTTTTTTTTTTTTTTTTTTTTTACATAAATGCAAACACGAAAAATAAAATAAAAATAATATAAAATTTAATTTTCTGTGGAGGCCGATCTTTATTCATCCGGTGGGTATATATATTTTGGTTTGCACAGTGTAATTTATAGAATTTACTAAAAAATATTTTGCCACCTAAAAGTTAAAGATTTTTTTTTGTGTCACGTCACATGTATATTTCCCTCATATTAAATATAAAACGCATGTGTAGACTGATATTTTTCTAATGTCTTGACTCCTTTCAGACGTTTCAAATAAATGCTTTTTCTGAGAATTTTTATTTTAAGTTTTGACTGCAAATGTCACGTCCATTCACTGGAATCGCCCAATTTTAACGAATTTATCCCCAACTAGTTTTTGTGGTATAGGTCTATGTATTTTTTGTTAACTTAAATAATAGCCTACTAATAGGCCTAGTGATTTAAAGATGTGGTAGCGCTGCGAAGATCGCGAGTCGTCAACTTCTTCTAGCCGACACTGACATAGCCTAAAAAATGGGCTAACTGTTTTATTAGTAAACAATTAAAATGTCTCCTGCTATATCGAACATATTTGCCTGTTCCTTACAAAACACTGACAGTGGGGTTTTTGGGGTTTTTTTTTTTTTTTTTTTTTTTGAGCAGCTGCGGACAAATTATTTCGACACACACACACACACACAATATTGATAAACAGGATTTTTTTGTTGTTGCTTTTTTAATACAATAAAAATTTAATTCATTTAATTTATTGTTTAATAAAATTATAAGCCTATTATTTTTAGTTTATTAACAGCAACAGGGACGTGCACAGGAATTTTGAGGGGCAGTTGCTCTGACCTGATAAAAAGGGCATCGCGAATTGGACGTGTCATGCGCGTTGTGTGATTATCCCAGCAGTTAGGACATGGACACATCCAAGATTTGTGTCAACACAGAAAACATTTCATCACTGGTTAGTTTTTTTTTTTTTCGTTTAATTAAAGTGTTGTTTTATGTCAGCTGAATGTCCGGAACGCTTTTCAGAGAATATAAGGCAACTTATTTAGCACAATTCACACCCAGCGGTAATTCAGGAAAAAAAAAATCTCCGAATGCTCCACATGAAACTTTTGGTCTTCCGCCCTTTTACCACCGTGTCGATTTATTTTGATTAATATGTGCGAGGGAGAGAGCAAGACAGCGCTTAGTTTGGAGACGGTGAAGTCTTGTTTACACTTTCGCCTGGCTCCGAAGAGAGAGAGTGCGCGCGACCGTCTCTCTCTCTCTCTCTCTCTCTCTCTCTCTCTCTCTCTCTCTCTCTCTCTCTCTCACTCTGCTCTTCTTTCAGTTAAACATGCGCCTTGTCACAAGCGCAGCAGTTCATCTACATTACTCACCGGTCAAATAAGACTTTGGCGGGCGCTAAAACAAGTTCAATGCAGGAGAATTCATGCGTGAATTTAACTGAGTAGTACATGACCATGCACTCGCACAAATGCGACCACATCAAATTTTAACTTGCACATTCTCAAAATGTTCGCAGTCTGGAACCCTGATGATGATAGTTCGTTTGTTATACATCACAAACTCATCTTTTCCGACAACGTTGAGTCGTCTCTCCCGACAACCGCGACGATCTCCTTTTTTTTTTTTAGGCCTACGTGAAATTCCGCATCCATTGTACTTTTTTTTTTTATAAAATTTAAAAAAAATTATAATTAAAAATTATTATTTTTCCCCCCCTCGGAAGGGCAACGTGAGTCGAGAAGGGCATATGGGCAGTTGCCCGGGCAACCTGAGCAACCCCCCTGTGCACGTCCCTGAACAGCAACAACAGCTGTAAAGATGAAGTTGACGATCGCCATCTCCGTAGTAGTGAACACGCCTATAGAGAGAAATGCACATCATTACATAACCAGAGAGTAGCCTATTTCTTTTCGTTTTAAATTGTTAAAAAGACATTTCAAGCTTTCTTAAGATATATATTCATGTGAGGCATATGCTGAGTTTCGTTAAGTTAGGATGAGATGCGCTCCTGTTTATGAGCAGTGCAAGTGACCACGCGGGCGCCTCTATGATTGTGTTGTCTGCTATATTTGGTATTTGGCAACTGGTTGATCAATTTTTTTTTAAATTAAGATACAATTTATACAAAACGAAATTCACTTAAAAAAATCGTTTTCTGCAAAACAAAACTTAATTAAGTGGTCAAAATCATGTCTGACCCGCTCCATGTCTCTCGATATTGCGTATACTCGTGTGTGCGGTTCACTTTTCATAATCAACATAGATGAAAAAATAACATTATAATATTTTAACAAAAATGAAACTAAATGAGCTTATTTAATGGTAACAACACAGTAGGCCTACAGACTCTAATTGCTGCACATTCATTTTATTCTGAATTTTGCACACACAAGTTGAAAGGCATTTGTTTGTGCATGCATGTAAAACATATCTGCGACATTTATCAAGTTCACTGATAATTATGCGTGCATTTATTAATTATTATCTTAATGAATAATGTAACAAGGACGAAGCATGTAAACTGTTTGTTTAGAATTTGGATCGATCATCGCAAATCCGAATGAAGAAACGTACAAAACCATAGGCTATAGAAAATGAGTGGGCCCGGACCTAAATGCCCACCCGGGCTCAATGGTAGCGCCGCGGCTGGTGGTAGCCCTACATCTTACACATCGTAGAAACAAAATAAGAATGGAAACTAAAATATGCAGTATCGCCCAACAGCGCACATTCTATCAGCAGTTCTGGCGCCTCAGTCCCAATACTGTTAAACTCGACGTACGTTCACATCACATGTTAATGCAGCGGTAGAGTTACACTCACAGGACACTGTGCACTTAACAAAAGTTCATTATTTGCTCGTGCTTTAAAGCTTTGCCAGCTAAACATTTCTTTGGCATTCTGTTCTGACATGATGCACTTTTTCTAAGCGCGAACTGAAGTGCGCGCGCACTGTCAAACAGCGCCAAACTGGATTTTTGTTGGGTCAGACCCATCTGATATCGAAGGGGGCTGATAACGCGAGATCAACATGGAGCTAAATGGAAAAAAATAGCACAAAACAAGCCACTTTGAAATGTTGCTGTTTTAATGAATATAAAAGTTGGGTGACCCTCCCCCTAGACTAAAAAAAGTTGGATGACCCTCCCCTCAACAAAGAATAAAAAGACATGACCCTCCCCTATTTTCCTCCGGTGGCCCCTTCCATAAATACCGAACGGTCCCTTAACAAACACAGTGCCTTTACCATTGTAAATTCCTGTGTGGAGCGAATGTCAGGGCCAGTGAGATTAGATCTTCCACTTCTGTTGACTTCATTGATTTGAAGTTCCTCTGTGTTGCTCCTAAAACAGAAATTACCCTAAAGGGATAGTTCCACAGATGAGCATTGCTGTTATTTACACACCCTCATGTTTCTTTAAACCTGCAGGAAGTTTATTTTATTTTTTTGAGCATGAAGGCAGATATTTTAAAGAGTGCTGGTAACCAAACAGTTTATTTTCCCCACTGACGTCCATAGTATATATGTTTCTACACTGTGGAAGTTAACGGGGAACAGCAACTGTTTGGTTACCAGCACTCTTTAAAATATCAGTTGCTGATCTGACAATACATCACCAATATAAAAAGACGTCTAGGTTGCTTTAAATTGTGCAAATAAAATGTAATATTACTATCTGTGTAAATTTACATTTAGGTGCAACAGGTTTCGACACCCGTTTCTTCTTTCTAACTCTGCAGTCTTCTGAAATTAATGAATTTTTGTATGTTTAAATAAAAGGCAAAGTTCACAAATGCTTTACATTCCATAGTTCAATCATAAAAGATCAAATATAGTTGCAACACAGTTTGAACACCTACCAGCTGAAGACATGTCTGTTTCACAATGAAGGAGTGGGATGGGGAAGAGAGGTAAAGTGTTTACAGTATTGCCAAAAAACATCTCCTGGTTTTCTTCAGTCATTACGGCAGTTTTTGTTAGCTGCCATTCTGGGGTTACTGGGAGAGAAACACATCCAGAGGCAGACAGCCTCACGCTACACACAGATGAAATGTTTCATTAATGGTGAAGAATAACAAATTTTAAGAATCTATTTCAAATATGTTTAAAATCTGCTGATCCTACTTCCTTACATAACATCACATAAAAAACTAAGGTGAACTATACTGTATTGGGCATTCAAGGTGAACATGAGGGCATCCATTTACTGATTAGATTTAACAGTTTCCTTTGAAGGGGTTTTGTTAGTCAAGTCAAGTCAAGTCATCTTCATTTATATAGCGTTTTTAACAATGTAGATTGTTTCAAAGCAGCTTTACAGAGATAAACGTATAATTTAAGGTAAGATTGTTTTGGCTTTAGAGCGGTTCTTTAGTTAAGTTATTTTCCAGCTAAAGTTAGTTTTGATTGATTTGCTTCCGTCGCAACAATCATTTGTTATTAAATTAGGGGCCGCTAAGACGACACCATTCCCTCTACACAGACTTTAAACGTGAACCTGTGAGAAACGCTGATGGCGTTCACATGCGCATTAAGAATGGGTTCTATAGTTATGTGCGTTTGAATATATGCACGCAGGTTTGTAATTCCCTACAAACCAAGCCTAAACAAAGTACTGGTGTTTCCTTATCATTTTTGATACAGAATTTTATTTTATTTTATCACTTCGGGGGAGATACGCGAATTGAGTTTCCCGACAACGCTTTATCTGTAGAGTGGTAAAGGGATCCTCCATAGGGAGAGACTAGGTGGCACTTCAGCACTGCGTTGGATCGGGTACAGGCCAAGGGCCTTCGTCAGATCTGGATACGGCCTGGATCCGGCAGGCTGCGGGAAAACCTCGGGATAAACAAAGACACTAAAATTAGCGTAGATGCCATTCTTCTCATGATGTAACGAGTACATCAGGATTTATGGGAAGTGTTCCCGGTTCTGGCTGACCTACTATATGCAGCCTAACATTAAATTATAGAAGTCTATAATGTATTATGTGAATGCTAGGTCAAAGAGATGTGTCTTTAATCTGGCTTTGAACTGACAGAGTGTGTCTGCTTCCCGGACAATGGTAGGAAGACTGTTCCAGAGTTTTGGTGCTAAATAGGAGAAGGATCTACCGCCAGCAGTCGATTTTGATATTCTAGGTATTATCAACTGGCCGGAGTTTTGAGATTGCAATAGACGTGACGGACTATAATGCGTTAAGAGCTCGCTCAAGCACTGCGGAGCTAAACCATTTAGTGCTTTGTAAGTAATCAGCAATATTTTAAAATTGATGCGATGTTTAATAGGGAGCCAGTGCAGTGTTGACAGAACCGGGCTAATATGGTCATACTTCCTGGTTCTGGTAAGAACTCGAGCTGCTGCGTTTTGAACCAGCTGTAGTTTGTTTATTAAACGTGCAGGGCAACCACCCAGTAGAGCATTACAGTAATCTAGCCTTGAGGTCATGAACGCATGAACTAACTGTTCCGCATTTGTCAATGAGAGCATATGGTGTAATTTAGATATATTTTTAAGATGGAAAAATGCAGTTTTACAGATACTAGAAACGTGACTTTTTCAAATGAAAGATTGGTAGCAAAGAGCACACCCACACACACACACACACACACACCCAGGTTCCTAACCGACGACGAAGACTTAACAGAGCAGCCATCAAGTGTTAGACAGTATTCTAGGTTATTACGTGAGGAAGATTTTTGTCCAATAATTAGAATCTCTGTTTTTTCAGAATTTAGAAGTAGGAAATTACGAGTCATCCAGTTTTTTATATCCGCTATGCATTCCGTTAATTTTGTGAATTGGTAAGTTTCGTTAGGTTTTGAAGAAATATATAGAGACAGTTGCCAAAGTGAGATATGAGCTACAAAATGACCATCCTGCCATGAGCTATATAGGAGACATATCTTGTATGTACATATAGGGCTTATATGTGGATATAAAGAAGCAATACAGGAGACCTATATGGCCTGTATATGCACATATATGCACCTCAATTTTGCCTATATGTGGCATATATACGCATATATGCAGCATATATATTATCATATATGCAGAATATATGTGCATATAAACTGCATATATCCTCATATAGGTTCTTTCCATGTGGGTATTTGTTGGGGGAATTGTCCTAACTTTTCCCCCTTATACGGCGCCCATGGGTGAAGGCGGCAGTTATTTATTTATTATCTGGCCTGAGTAGGCAGTGCTTTCAAGGACACAGCTCAGGGTAGGCAATAGTATGACAAAAGATAAATAAATAAATTGGTTAAGTACTAGGCTTAGGCCTAATTTATGTCTATTTATTTATATGAAATTAACTTAATGTTTTTCAAGAAACACATAACATATGTATAATATGTTATTTCTATTCAGATTTCTTGCATCTCTCTCTATTTTTTTTTTCTCAGTTCAGATGGGCTTTATTGACATGAGTGTTTCTAGAACCTGTTCCCACAACATCAAAATATTTTTTTTTCCCCTAATCTTTGAACAGTATGCAATAATAGTACTATGAACATTAATTGGTATGACGATTGATATCATTATTTTTGTATCGTATATGTGTGTGCACTCTGTGGTAACTAAGATCTTTTAAATATGAAATGTAAAATTAGAGAGTAGAACATTTCAACTAAATGTTCCTTATTTACTTCACTTCTCTTTCTCTCTCTTAGGAGTCAGTGATGATGCTGTCCATGAAGTTCTGTCTATGGGGTTCACGTCATGAACAAATTTGTTTTGTGTGTGTTCAAGGTCAGTTGTTATATATTATTTTGTAAAATATACACAACCTTAAATCTACCCCAGAGTCATCCTTGTCTTCCCTCTGTACTTGAAAATGTGGTCGATCTAGTGACTGAAAAGACTATAACGTGATTCCTTGTTTATTTTACTTGAGTTATTATGTTATGCTACTTAGACCCAATAATTCCTCAACATTCCTAGGAACCAGGTTTAATTGCAATAAAGAAAGTAGTATTTGTGTTTAATAAAACTTTTAAAAAACTGTAAAACTCTAATGTAGTTAAAACTGGGTGGAAATACTGCCTTGGTGGCACTCTTTCCGGTCCTCCAAAACTAGGGTCCTAGAAATGCGTTCCTGAGACTGCGGTTCTCCGAGTCGGTAGGTGGCGCTGTCACAAAAAACTAGGGTCTTAGAAGTGGGCTCCTGAAAATGCAGCCTCCGGGACTGTAGACGGATAATATTGATGTGAAGGGCGTTTCCCTGGGAATAGCCTTGAGGTGGCCTAGTCAGTAGCAGTCCACCTTATTCTGTTTCTGTGGTCGGGTTATCCCATACTGTCTATGGTTTATCCATGCTAATGTGTGTGAAGGCTAAACAGAACTTACTAAACATGTCAGTGCTCCTCCAGTTATAAATGACTCCTAGAACTGAAATGTTGTGTGGAAACAGACACAGGGTTTTACAATTTCTCCAATTCTTTATATTATGCACGCCAAAATTCTAGCTTGCTTAATTCTTAAACATCCTCAATTAAAGGGAATAACCACTCAATTTGCTGATGACACAGTCATATTTTTTTGTTTTAATAATTCCCTGAACATTATTTCAGTATTTTCAAGAGCATCGGGCCTAAAGTTAAGAAACTGAGCGGTTTTCTCTGTATTCATGAAACATGGAAAGTACACAACACTTTGGTTTAACACTTTCAAAAGATTAAAATACAACATTGAACAGAGAAGGGATAGTATGAAAAAAATCTCTTACTCATTAACTTATGAGAGATCAGTCCAGAGTCCAGCTGCTTACACAAGGTTGCTTTTTATTGATTTTAGTTTTGGGTTTAACTCCATTAAACCACACAAACTGTTGGAGAAATTAAGTAAGTTACAAATTAATCCTTTTATAAGGAAGTGGTATTATTCCTTCTTAACAAACAGGACACAACAGGTGAAATTGAACTCAGTGTTGTCGGATGTTGCAGTGAGTAGTACAGAAGTCCTGCAAGAGGCCGTAAGTACGCCACTTCTGTTTACTCTGTACACAAACGACAGCATTAGCCAGCAGTCAAACCAATTTATTGTGAAATTTTCGGATGACACGGTTTTATTGCTCTTGTTGATAAGAGACTGCAGTATTGACGACTACACAGCTGCTATAGAAGCGTTTGTGGGCTGGTGTGACGACCATTATCTACAGATCAATGTTAAATGTTATATGGTAGGATATGTACTGTTGTTATGATGTAGGATTTTAGGATTAGGAATGTTCGTTAATGTTGTATGTTAATCTATTAATCTAATCTATCTATCTATTAATCTAAAACAAATTTCTCCTAAGGGAAACAATAAATGCTACCTTGACCTTGACCTTGACCTTGTCTATCGGGCAGAATCCTTTTGCAGAAGAAATATCTCAGCTAATTGACCCGTCCTCTTCTCTTTATTGTTCTCCTTATAACTGATCAAAACAATCAAAACTGTAATGTTTAATTTTATATGAAAAAAAAAAAAAAAAAAAAAAAAACTTGTTATATTAAAGAATCCCAGATGATTAAAGATGATAAAAACTGAACAGGAATTAAATCATAATGAACACAATATGGTTTCATATACCAAAGTGTGTATTGAAGAGAGTCAGAGGATTCGACTTTCTGCTCAAATGGGATTTTGAGATTTCTAAATCGCCTATTAAGCTTTCAAATGTCCATAAGCAGATATTGCACTTCTGGAAATGATATTCACACATAGTTTCACACGCATGGATCCACCCTGTGGAATAATAGAGCCATTACAATAAATATGAAGACATTATTCAAACAAGAGTGGCATGAGAAAAAAGTTTGATAGATGAAGCTGGTCAGTTTATTCAATATACTCTTTCATGGAGAAATGTCTTTATGTCTCTAAAGTGTTATGGAGAGTTTAATAGTGTGATCTTTTATTAAAACAACTAATAATAAACACTCTTACATATTCAAAGGTGTTTGTTAAATTTCACTGAGGACAAAAAGTGCAACAACAAAGTAATAGGAAACGTTTTAAAATGTAAATTAATTCACTATTTAACACACCAGCAGTCGGTATGCTACATTTATAAACACATATGTGTAATTATATTTAATGTCCAATTGTAGCTCAAATGAGGGTCATTCAGTGTCGAATCATTAATAATGTGTGTTGCTGCGGTTTTAAGGGAAAGAAAACACTGAATAAGTATTCACAGTTCTGACAGGGTCTTTACAGCTGGATAAATATTGTTACTTAAATTCCTTTACTACATTTACTTCAGGTTTTAGTTTATGTAGACGGTCTCTCATTGAAGTTCAACATTATACATTTAAGCTAAACCCTCTTTAACTTGTTTTATGTAAAAATGATTCATCATCTACTAAATACTTAATCAATAATCAATCCCTTGGTGAATTATATAATTCTAAGATTTTGTACATGCTTCCAAATATTTATTTATTTTTCCTCCCTTAAGGCCCTTTATTGTTCTGAATATGCTATTGATTCTTTCATACATGAACCTGTTTGAGCACACATACACAGCATTATAGATATAGGACTGATCTGAGTGTGACGCAGTGAGTGGACTTCAAAACATTGAGTGTCACATGTATCGTACATATATAATAATGGGTAAACCTTAATCGATAAGCAGACGCGTCTCTAAACAGTGTGTAACTGCACATAATGGCATCTTTATAAAACAATCACAAATGTTTTCATTAAAGTGTACTGTCCTAAATGTAATCAGCAAATTAGTGATGTTGTCGTGTCACCATCAGTGTCCCAATGCTTTTACAGTAGACTAAAACCCGTCAGAAAAAGTTAAAGAAGAAGCGTTTGTGGATGCAGGGAGCGTGGCTTGTTGACGAAATCTGAAAGAAAATTTGAAAGGAAAGAGCGCATTTTGAAGACTTCGAAATTCATCAGTTTCTGTTATCATGTCATATTATTGTACAATTTTTATCATATTTAACTTGATTTTCACATATTAAGGATCTATAAAGTTGACATACATGTAAAAGTGGATGAAGCTGGACAAATTCATCTTCAGGATCATAATGATATCGAGCCTTCTCGGTTTTAATTCTGTTTGGGTTAATTTACGGATACGTTACAATCTGAAGGGAATCTAAAAACGAGGAAATGTAAACATTAACTAAAACACGGGCGCACGTCTGTAGGCCATGCGTCGATAGTATAAAAACTGGTCATCTTGTCGGGTCGTATGTGGCTCAGATGCACTATTGTGATTTGGAAATGTTTCACAGTACAGTTTTGGTCAGTTAACCCTTCCCTAGACTTTCACAAATCATCATTTTAAAGTTAAGGGCTCAAGGAAGGGTTAACTGACCAAAACTGCACCGTGAATTTTTTCACTATAGTCCACTTGAGCCATGAATGACCCGACAAGACCTTATAAGCTGATTTATCTAATAGCTTTGACCGTTTTTATTAATGTGCTCAGACTGTACGTCATTATTACACAAAACACAGAGGCCAGAACAGTGAGAAACACCAGAGAATGTCTAATAAGGGGACAACGTCCACTCCCAGTAAACTTCCGGCTTCTGAACTGGTTGCAGTTCCACTCTGGCTCCACATGAGGGCGCTCACAGGACGAGTGCAGTTCCACTCTGGCTCCACATGAGGGCGCTCACAGGATGAGTGCAGTTCCACTCTGGCTCCACATGAGGGCGCGAACAGGACGAGTGCAGTTCCACTCTGGCTCCACATGAGGGCGCTCACAGGACGAGTGCAGTTCCACTCTGGCTCCACTTGAGGGCGCTCACAGGACGAGTGCAGTTCCACTCTGGCTCCACATGAGGGCGCTCACAGGACGAGTGCAGTTCCACTCTGGCTCCACATGAGGGCGCTCACAGGACGAGTGCAGTTCCACTCTGGCTCCACATGAGGGTGCTCACAGGACGAGTGCAGTTCCACTCTGGCTCCACATGAGGGCGCTCACAGGACGAGTGCAGTTCCACTCTGGCTCCACATGAGGGTGCTCACAGGACGAGTGCAGTTCCACTCTGGCTCCACATGAGGGCGCTCACAGGACGAGTGCAGTTCCACTCTGGCTCCACATGAGGGCGCTCACAGGACGAGTGCAGTTCCACTCTGGCTCCACATGAGGGTGCTCACAGGACGAGTGCAGTTCCACTCTGGCTCCACATGAGGGCGCTCACAGGATGAGTGCAGTTCCACTCTGGCTCCACATGAGGGTGCTCACAGGACGCGTGCAGTTCCACTCTGTCTCCACATGAGGGCGCTCACAGGACGAGTGCAGTTCCACTCTGGCTCCACATGAGGGCGCTAACAGGACGAGTGCAGTTCCACTCTGGCTCCACATGAGGGCGCTCACAGGACGAGTGCAGTTCCGCTCTGGCTCCACATGAGGGCGCTCACAGGACGAGTGCAGTTCCACTCTGGCTCCACATGAGGGCGCTCACAGGATGGGTGCAGTTCCACTCTGGCTCCACATGAGGGCGCTCACAGGACGAGTGCAGTTCCACTCTGGCTCCACATGAGGGCGCTCACAGGACGAGTGCAGAATGAATGGAGGTCTATGGCGCTATACCCCTCAAAATCCACTTTTCTCAGGATATAATTTTTTGTCTAGTAATTTGAATGTTGTATTCGAAAGGAGATGCAAAGAAATTACACATTGCTGGGTGTTAGATTTTTTAGAGTCACTTATTTGCTTTAAAAAGTCTTTTAAAATGTCAATGACGTCACACACATCGTACGACCAGAGATACTGCTTTACGGCAATCCTTCAGTCACTTTGGTGCTTTCGCGTCGGTCCTGACACGTGTTGTCTAACTCCAATAGAGTTAAGAATGTCTTTAATTGCAGTCCAAGAGGCTTGTTTAATTTTTTTAACTAATACACCCTGGGTTAGGTTTTTTTTGTTTTTTTCAGAAGAAAGTATAAAAGAATGTTTTAGCTGTTTTTTTCCAGTCAGTGCCGTCAAATGTTCAAGCTTCGGAAAGAAATGATTGGATGAAAGAATATCATAATTCGTGCTTTGCACAAAAGGATCAGTGTAGATGTTTGGAATGACACGAGTGTGAGTAAAGGACAAAACAAAAGCTTATTCCGCTCTAAGCCTTGAGAAGAGTGCTAATTATGATGAGGTTAAAGCAGCTTTATTGATTCAAACTCAGCAAGTGTCGTGAAGAAATTTGGTACATCTTCGAAAGTGCTGGCGGTAAGCTTCAGGAACCAGCTCATATAGCTACCAGGGAAACTGCAATGAAACACAGATTAGAAGACTCCCACATAACATGACCTCTCAAATGTCAAAAGCTCAAGGAGAATTAGATTTTTCAGTTCAAGACTCTATTAATCATTATAAAAGTGTAACCGGCTGGATGTGGAAGCGTTCAGAGAGTTCTTCATCAAATGTGCTGATCAGTCAGTGTGATATGAGCTCTGCCACAGAGACGCTGTCAGTGAGTCTCTCTACAGCAGCAGAAACACATGAAGCTTCTGAACAGAGAGAGATTCAGGCTCTTCCTCCTGCTGTTGAAGTTCAGTGTTCAGTGAGACTCAAGAGCATCAGTGAGACACTGACGGTGGGTAATGGAGACTGAAGCACTGATCCACTTCATCTCAGAGGTTCACATCTGTGCAGAATATTCCTCTGTGGCGGCCCCTGATCAAACGAGAGCAAGCCGAAAGAGAGAGAGAGTGTTGGGTTTGCATCCAGCTTATATTATTAGTCGAGTCCAAGTCTTTAACCAATCAAGTCCAAAAAGGCTGAGTCGGGACTTGACTTTATCCATTGATTTAAAGCTGCAGTCGGCAAGTCTGGCAGATTGAGTGGACTTAGCCAAAAAATTTTATGTTTACAACTCTCATGCCCCTCCCCACTACCAACGAGCACCCGCCCATCGTCAGTGCGTGTGTACCTGATTTTCTGTGAACGCGTCCGTCTCTTCAGCATCGATCAACACCATGGACTCGGAGGTAGGCTGCCCTGGCTAATCTATCCATAGATGGCAATAACAGAGGAATTGGAAGCTTGTTAGTAGATTTTCTCTCCGCCATCACGCTTCGTACAATCTTCAGGCGAACTTCAGGCATGTCGTGTGCATGTGATACTGTAATGTGCGCATCTGCGCGAGGGAGAGGGGATCTGTGGCGTGTGCACGAACTGTGATTGACAGTCAGATCTTACACCCCCCTGCGCTGATTGGACCCGATGAGACGGGAGCGGTGGATTTTTGCAAAACAAATAACACGCTCCAGGTGGAGCTAGAAGATCGGGTTTTTTTCTAAAACCACCTTATGTATGTTGTTCTGTCGGATTATAGTGTCGATTTCACTGAATTTGATCAAAAAATGTTGCCGACGGCAGCTTTAAATTCATGCCGGGGGTGGTTAATGTGAACGGGAATGCACCTGTCTTCTCTACATTTGCAGCTGTGTGTTTATATGACAGATGTTTGCAGTAGACCTCTGTCTGGTCAGACACACCATACTGTATTGTACGTGGATGAAAACGAGGCTGTGAGGGACAGACAGACAGTCTTTACAATGGCATACAGTGTACACTGGTCATAGATTACATATACTTTCAAAACTGTTTTATGAAGTTTTTGTCTACTGAACGTTTTTTGATTTAACCCTCTGGGCTTCTTCGCCCGAAAACGGGCGAAAACTTGGTGACTTTTGTTTTATTACCTATATGAACACACAAAAAAATCAAGGAGATGATTCTGATATGTTAAAGGGTCGTAAAAAAAAAAGTCACACTTAGCTTCCTCCCGCCCGAAAACGGGCGACATAGGAAATGAATGGGAAATACGAAAAAATAGGAAAACTCAGAGAAACTTTTGGTGGTACAAGCTACAGATCAGCCACTGTGCTGAAAAAAAGTGTACAGCAATGAAGGGGTGACACTCTAAAACATCAAGAGTGCAAAAAAGACACCCTCCCCCCCCCCCCCCCCCCACACACACACACACACACGCACAAACACACACACACACAGAGAGAGAAATGAACTGGTAAGACTGAAACAGCCAATTTTGCCCCAAACTATATAAAAATGATATAATCATAATAACTCCAAAACTATAGCAAGGAGAGTCAAAAGGTAGGTATCGTTTGAAAGAACTCTTTTTAAATTTTTTGAAAATATAAATTACATTACATTTGGACATTGTCCTGCCAAGAAACAGCTGATAAAAGACAATATATATATATAATTTTTATTATGATTTTGCATATCTTTCTTATTTGTCATGGAATAACTCAGGAAGGAAATAAGGTAGGAGGAAAATGAAGTCCCCCTACATGTTAGCTGCATCTGGATAAAAAAATAATAATTTTTGGACAAAGGAATCAAAAGTTACAGCATTTGGAAAAGAGACAGCCTTTTTGTACAGTCTTTGACACCCCCTCATGGGCAATTTTTTCTCCATGAAGAATATCTTGTCATAAAAGCAATAGATTATGTTAATTTTGGGCTCATTTTAATTGTAATAATATGCTGTAAAAAATGAAGTGCCATTTTCAATTATCTGAGAATGTTTCATGAGCTGTATGATGTTTTTGACACATTGCAGTACATTATATTATAGATTATGAAAAAAAAAGAAATTCTATTTATCAGCAAATAGCTCAGCAATACTTAAGAGTTTTTCAAAGTGGATACATTCACTGTAAAGTTCAGACTCTAAGCTTTCAAATGACATCAACTGTGTTAATCAAGGCAAGATTTTTTAAAAATATGGTAATGAATATTTTCGCAGCTAGGTGGCGCCTGCTGGCGGTACACTCGGTTTTAGAGGGATTACTCAGCACTCGTTAGGAGTTAATAAATATAATTAGATGCATTAAAAAGCTGAGATCCTAAGCTTTAAAATGATATATAATTTGTGTTGTTCCATTCAGTGGTTGCTTAGTAATAATTTTTTTTCTTTCCGAATGGGAATAAATCAAATAAATAAATAAAAAAGCTATAGGCCGCCTATAGGCGGTTATAGGACATGACACAAATTAATACATTTTGAAGCCACTAGATGGCGCTCTTCTCAGTTGAATTTTTTTTTTTTAGGCCTGCACTCTATTTTGATGTGAAATGTTGCATTTATTGAAAAAAAAAAATATATATATATATATTAATTCTAATGGAAAAAATAGCTCATAAAAATTATATAATTAATGCAAAATATCATAAAAAATTCCAAAAATTCTAAATAATAATCAGAAAACATTATAGAACAAAAATATATTTGATTGGTTATCCTGGGAAAAAGTAAAGTAAGATTTTAAGGCTTCGCCCGTTTTCGGGCGGGAGGAAGCTAAGTGTGACTATAATACGAAGAAGCCCA
Organism: Squalius cephalus; assembly: GCA_022829025.1. Lineage (NCBI taxonomy): Eukaryota > Metazoa > Chordata > Actinopteri > Cypriniformes > Leuciscidae > Squalius > Squalius cephalus. The sequence goes on along the minus strand of CM040796.1, from coordinate 45,077,231 downwards.
GAGGGTTAATGTATGATTTGTCCACTTTTTCCATATGCAGGTCTTAAGACAGTTTGTAATTATGGAGAATAGAGGAGCATCTGCAGAGCCCGACTCTGTGTCTCTGAAAAGTGATCAATCCTTGACTCCTCCTGATTTCAGTGATGAAGCAGTGACCTCTGACCCCAGTAATGAAGCAGTGACCTCTGACCCCAGGTGAGTATAACCGTGTAGTGGGTAATTTAACTATGGGAGTCAAAAACACGTTTAATGCACACAGAGAGATGAGTTATTTTATTTATTTCTCCTCAAATCTGTAAACAAAAGGAAAATGATTTTATTTTTTACTTTTTGAAAATTAACTTTAAAACTTAAATTGAAATGTAAGACATTAATTAATGTAAGACAGAAAATACAAAACTGGTGTCTGTATTGATTAACTGTGTGATTTATTTATATAACTATGTTTATATTTGTTAACCGTCTGTGGTCGGTGGAGCGAGTTTCCCATCTCCAGTAATCAGGCATCGTGATTCGCCTCTCACAGCGTAACATGCTCTAAACACACCTCTTAATGTGATTAATGTGTGTAAGCCCTAGTTTCACTATTGTCACTATTGTGGTGGTCAGTATGTGCTTTAGTTGGGCTCTTGACTCTTTTGTCTTTTTAAAGTAATTCCCTTTTAAGCAATTGCAATAGCATTTACAATACAGATTGTTTCAAAGCAGCTTTACAGTGGTAACAGGAGAATTATGCATTGTCAATTATGTCATTGTGCAGCTTGTAAAAAGCATTAGTTATTAAATGAGTTAATTCATCTACACAGCCTCTCTGGAGTAAACGGTGATGTCATCTCTCAGTTCAGTTCTCACACAGTCAGATCAAACATATTGTTGAATATTAAGTGACTCTAACTAATGAAGCCAGAGACGACGGTGACAGAATGAAGGAAAACCCTTGGAGAGAAACCAGACTCAGTCTCTCAGTTCTCCTCTGCTGAGATCTTCAGAGATTTAATGTCTTTTATCTTCAGCTGATTTCATCTAAGGCTTGGCATACACTGTGTGATTTTCATCAGATTTTGAGCCGAATTCTGTCTTGTGTGACTATCTTTTTTAGTATTTCTGCTTTGTCGTGCATTGTTTGTCCTGCAGTGTTCACGCAGTGTACCGGGGGAAACGAGAGGCCATAAACCTCACTCGACCAGCAATCTTTCTTCTTTTTTCTTTATTTATAAAGCACAATTTAATACAACAACAATTGCCCAAAGTGCTGTACAAAGAACTTAAATATAATGCTAATGATACATAGAACAAATAATACAACAATAGCATACATATAAATAAGCACAGATTCAAGGTAAAACATGCACCTGATCGAGATTAAAAGCTCAGGATAACAAATTAGATTTTAACCGAGTTTTAAAAATGGATATTGTTGGAGCCATTTTGCTATGCAGTGGTAATATGTTCCACAGTTTATGTGCAGCGACTGAAAGAGCCAGATCACCCCTGGGTCTAAGTTTCAGTCTGGATCTAGGAGTAGTCAAGATCAGTTGACCAGAGGATCTAAGAGATCTAGCAGATGTGTGCCGTTTTAGTTAGACAGCAAGGTATGGTGGCGCCAAGCCATTTAATCATTTAAAAACAACTAATAAAAGTTGATATTCAATTCTGAAGTGAAGATAAAATTGGTGTAATATGCTCATGCTTGCGAGAACTAGTCAACAGTCTAGCGGCCGCGTTCTGGACGGCCTGCAACCGCAGGAGTGCTGTCTGGCTAACTCCTATATGAAGAGAGTTACAGTAGTCAAGCCGTAAAAAGATGAAGGCATGACTGACTTTCTCTAGATCATTAATGAAAGAAAACTTTAAAACATAAGAATTTAAAAGCTTTGTCAAATAATCACCCAGATTCCTCACAACCGCTTTATGATACGGGGCCAGTGCACCTTGTATAAAGATCTCACCTCGTCAGACTTTACTGAAAAACGTTTTTTATGCACAATACAGATAGAGGATATGTTTAGGCATTTCATGAAACAAAACATTAAAAATGAAAATAACAGCCCATTGTGGGAGTATTTGTGTTCAGTTGGTTTACTGTATTATCGTCAGAATATGAAACTTCTGTGTTTCCACCTGTAGGTCCAACTTGCTGAAAAACCCCAGAGCTGAAGGTGATTCACATAATTAACATAATTAACCTACATTAAGAGTGTAAAGCATTTTTGCTTCAGGTAATGTCTCTTTTCTGATGATGTTTTTAGATGGACTTCAAGGATGGGAGATTGTAAAGAATGGGGGTGACGGCTGGGTGACAGAAAACAGTAGGAGACCTCATCCAGACGACACGGTCACCAAATGTTTTGTAACATCTTTCGAGTATGTTTGATATCAAGATCCTTCAAGAAATGTTAAAATAAGACACTAAGTCAATCATCAAGCCGATCCACACATGAATCACTCGTAAACTTTGTCCTCAGGGAATGCTTGAAGCAACAGCTGATTGATTTGAAGGAAAGAGGCTACAGTGATGCTTTCATGGATCTTCTGCAACCTCATATCAAAATATCAGACTGGTGAGCGTTCACTGAAACTCCAGTTTGTGCTACAGCTTCTTAGCTGGTGCTTTCAAACTCTATAGGGCTGCATGATATTGGGGGGAAAAACGTGTTATTGCGATATTTAGTTTTTTGCAAAGTATACTTCCATTATGAATGTATGTACTCGAATAGCTGTATGTTATAAAATAAATCATAGAATGATTAGGGACATTTTGTAGGGGAGTACATACATATATATATATATATATATATATATATATAAACATTTAGCATCTCATATTTTTGCTGCTTTAGAAATCCAGGCAGAAACAAGACCAAAAAGACCTCACTTGGCCACCTGTCACCATTCTGTTCAGTTTAGTTCTGTTTTCATGGACTTTCAGTTTGTTGTCATCCGTCACGTGTCTTTCTTCAGATTCCCGCCACTCATCCGTCTCCTTGGTTACAGTTCATCCTCGTTTGTGTTTGCTAGATAAGTACTGTAAAGTAAAAAAGGAGTATATATTAATAATAAATAATAATTGTTTTGTTGTACAGTATTAATATTTTCCTTATTTTCAAGTGTTAAACGATCTATTTTTATTGGCTTCTCCTTTGTTGGCAACATTTTTATAAACGCTCAGTAGTCTTTCTCAAGTTCCCAAGTTATTAGCAGCCCAAACTCAGAAGTGAAGTTTGTATTGTATGTAGCATTTACTGTTAACCGAGCGTTTGTGATCTGATGATTGTCATATCGCAATTTTGTTTTATATTGATCGTTCAGCCCTATATTATATGTGATTCATTTTAGTAAATGGCCTGTATCTGCTTCAAATGTGCCTTATGCTGGAATTCAAATGTGCCTTATGCTCATATTTCAATTTTTGTTTTCTTATTGGCAGATTATTTTGTACTTTTATTGTAAGAATATGCGTAACATTGTAATTTTATGTAAGAAAAAAAAAAGAGCAGAAACTGAATTTTAATGCCATTTAAGGGATGGTTCACCTAAAAATGAAATCTTTCATCCTTAATTCACCCTTAATTCATTCCAAACCTGTATGACTTTATTTCTCCTGCGGGACATAAAATAATATATTGTGAAAAATGCTTTTTGTCCGTACAATGAAAGTCATTTGAGGCCAATGTTGTTTGAACCCGTCGACTGAAAGTGAAACAGAAGTGAAAGAACTTCTGCTCCACAGGAGAAAGAAACTCATACAGGTTTGGAGTGACATGAGGGAGAGTAAATGAAGACACAACTCTCCTTTATATCTGTTTCACTATCGCTTTAAGAACACATTAGCAGTGTTAAATCAGTTCTAATCTGAAAGCTCACTGATCTGATGTCTTATCTGCAGGTATGCCCCACGCTCTGACTGTGGGAGTGAGTATCAGATCTGTGTAGAGCTGCTCGATCAGAGGAAAAAGCCCATCAGAACCTTTCAGCCTGAGAGAGTTTCCTTTCAGCAGGAGAATGAGGAGCCGTGGTGTCAGGTGAGTCGAGTAACACATGCAGTCGAGTTCTTCTATAGTCAGACTCACAGTCAGAGAGTCGTTGTCCCTGTGTTTGTTCTGCTTTATTCCAGATGACCCACGTCTTTAAGGATTATGGCCCTGGTGTTCGGTTTATCCGCTTCACTCACGGTGGGAAGGATACACAGTTCTGGAAAGGCTGGTATGGAATACGGGTCACTAACAGTAGTGTGGAGATCTGCCAACCTGCAGAGAGGTAGCGTTTTCCAGCATGATCTTTTACATTCCTAACAGGCACAAAACTGATCTTCAAATGAGGAATTCTAATGATGCAATATGCCTTAAGGAGAAAAAGCACGTGTAGCATTACAAAGCTCTCTTGTAAATGTATTTTGTCATGATAAATGTTCAGTGTTACGCTGTTAAAAGGAATGATCTTAGTCGGAGACTGTAAGTTCAGCCTTAGTCATGCACTGCTCACTCCAGCCCGGTCTCACCCCAAAACGTCACATACTGACGCGTCTTGACCAAACGGCAATATACGACGAAAAGGGTACCCCTAAAACGTCCATATGAGACGAAGACATAAGCGCACCAGCAGCACCTCTTAGCGGTACCCTAACGCATACCTAAACCTACCCATAACCCGAATAGTCACATACGGACGTTTTAGGGGTACCCTTTTCGTCGTATATTGCCGTTTGGTCAAGACGCGTCAGTATGTGACGTTTGGGGGTGAGACTGTGTTACTCACTCACATCTCACATCCCTGGCAAGAAGTTTTTCCCAGGCTAGATTTTCTCCCCAGGGTAAAACAATATCCCTATACATAAAACATAAAGCAAAACATGCATATAACAGAAAACCTCCTACAACACACCATATCATCAAACAAATACAGGTTTCAGAGTCAGGTATTTCAAAACAGCTCAATAGCGCCACCTACAAATTTTCACCGAAGCGCCCCTCATGCTACGTTTCGCGTACATGCACGACATTCGGTAGGCACATGTGACATCCCAGTACCTATGAAAAAGCCTCTTGCAGCCCTCCCCTAAACCCCACAGGAAGTCAGACATTTCCAGTTTCCTCTGCACTTTATGTGCAGTTTTTCCATTTCCAGGCGTCGTACTTTAACAAACTCCTAATGGTTTTCAATATGTAATGTATGTTTGTCTGTTTTTATGGCAGACACCATTTAAATGTTTATATTTCCAAAAACAAGTAGAAACATGATTATGTCTTTATTATTACAATGTAATTCTTTTAAAAAAACTTATCATGTGTAATTTAAACGTATATAGCCTCTACAAATCAGTTAATTTTAACCTTTAACATTAATGTACCCATGTAATGTTTCCTTGAAGTATTCAGCATTAGTTGAGAGAGATTTTCTTCCTTGAGAAAAACTATAATAGTAGACCTGCCAACCTGTACGCATTTTGACCTGAAAGTACGCTGGTACGATTTGTTACTCAAAACTTAGCAAAAACCTGAAGACACCTCAAACCAAGCAGCAGCAGAAGAAGAAGAGTTCGTCCAATCATAGGGCTGGGTTCATTCCCCTAATAGCAAGCGGGGATAATTGACAGATGCGTAGGGCCTCTCATTAAAAAGAGACTGAAAATCGACACCAATAAAGAATCCCGCTCGATCCCCCTTCCACTCCCGCCGCCTGACTGATGTCATGAGCGAGGACAGTACAGTAGTCAGGGTACCTCTGACTTTCTGAAGGGAAACGGCCTGGGCTCGATGTGGAAAGCTGAAATATTGTATTGAGTTAACTTAATCCTCTGGATCCTCAGAATTTTATTATCTTAAAATACTCTGTTATTCATGGTCACTCAGATAAGAGGAAGACATCATTCAGACATGCAAATTATAAAATGCTCAAGTAAATCGTCTGGGATGGTTGGTAAAAAGCATTTGTTTCTTTTGATATTTTGGGGACTGTATTTGTTTATTCCCTTTAATTGAGATGATTTCAAATAAATTTGAAATCGCTATGGCTTAGTGATTATGAAAGTGCTGTGATTTGTGGATTATTGATAAGCGCGAGTCTGGAGAAACAGGCGTTTATTTATTCATTCTCAGTGTTGAGAAACGTAGCCTGCATGTGTTATCATATTTGTCATCTCTCTCTGCATCAGAGGCCTTCTTCCACTGCTTTCTCAGCTGCCTTCTCTCTCTGACCAGCCTTTCGATCTCTTGCTGCCTCCTGGATTTGGCTCGTGTTGGTGTTGCTTTGTCGCTTCTCCTTGTGTTCACTCTAAAGCGCTCTTCTCTGTAGTGGTAGATGATGTCGCCCATCCTTTCCAGCTTTTTCTCTACTGTGCCCATTTGCTGCTCCAGGATTTTTGTCAGGTCGTTGTTGACTATTTCCCACTCTCTCTTTTCAACAGCTTTGGGCCACTTCACACTCGTTCTTTGCACTTTGATCTTTTCCTCCTTAGGGGTCTCTGTGGTTGGGTGGGTTCCTCCACTGGCATTTCTGTGCTTGTATTATCCTCCTCAGTGACAGGGGTGCTGATGCTCTGCGAACTTTTGTTTTTATTCTGTTGCTGTGCTTCAATCGACTGATTTGACTGGTTGCTTCGTAAGAAGTACTAGTCAATGCCAGGCCCTTGTCTCTGCTCTCTCAAGCACCCTCTCTTTCCTTGGTGGGTCCTCAACCCCCTGAATGATGTTATTTTCGCTAAGCCACAGGTGCACACTTGAATATATGCCCAACACTTCTCAGAGCACATATGGTCCCACTCTACAGAGTGTTAAAGTAACACTGAAGCAGTGTTGAAGTCAATGAGATAAGTAAGTGATTAATTGAGTGATGATTGAGCATTAGTGATGAACACAGGCTGTTAACAAGCAGATTCAATGAAGGAAAGAGAAACAACGAGAATAGAAAAATGAGAAACACAAGAACTACAACTGACTTCAGACACAGTCTTAGATGAAATCAACTGACGAGAAAAGAAGACATTAAATCTCTCAAGATCTCAGCAGAGGAGGATTAAACAACTCCACAAACCGCATTACCAGCTTCACTTATTACTTACCAGATTTACTTTATTTCTGTCAGACGTCTAAAGAAGCTCTTGTTGAGAATTAAGAACAGAATTCAGAATTCACCTCTCACAGCGTAACATGCTCTAAACACACCTCTTAATGTGATTAATGTGTATAAGCCCTAGTTTTGATGTTGATGTTGTTAGAACACTGGGTATTACATTAACATTAGCTCAAATGATCTATAGGGAATTTTAATAATTAATCAGGAATATGATTAACCCTCTGAGGTCGGCAATCACGCCGGCGTGATTTGCTCGCTTTATTTTTTTATCAGTTCAAAAGAGATTCATTTTGCTCTGTTGACTTTGATATTACAAACAAGTTTCATACATCAATCGATTCTGTTAAATGTGTATTATTTTTGTGTATACTCACAATAAAAACAAAGTGTTGTGCTTTTTGGCAAATAAAGAAAAATAAACACGAAGCGAGTTCTGCCTTCTCTCTGTCAGTGTAGTCCATTCTGAAACGCGTCCGAAAATGAACAATAACTCAGCGAATACTCAGTCAAACAGACATACAGACACACAGGCATGAAGCTTGAATTCTCTTCTTTTAAATGAAGTAATTTATATAAAAAACAAATATTCTCAGTTCACGTAATCTGTAAGAAAAGAGCGAGATGTCAGTCGTTCTCAACTCATCTAATTATTTTTAATGTGACTCCGCCCACGGAGAGCGCGCGCTATTCAAACGCAAATGACTGAGGCAATCCACGCAAACCTGTGAACGCCCCCATATCAGCTCGAGAAAACACAAGTTTAATCAGATCATTGTAGCCTACTTGTTTACACCGTCTCGGTGCACAAATGTCAAATGTGTACAAAAGCACAAATGTCAGGGCATGTCAAAACATCCCAAGGGCCCCAAAAACACCTTAGACCCCAGAGGGTTAATATATTGCATATTACAGTTACATTAAATTATCGAAGCTGAAAATAGATAGATCGTATATGAATGACTACCACAACGGGTTATGGTTCGTCATTAATATATCAATAGTCTTATTTCAGATCGAGTTTATGAGATAACTTTAATGGAATTAATTTAGTTATCAAACAATCTGTTTGTCCAGCAAATGGCCGTAAGATTAACTTATCAACTCTCAAGAAAAATTATCCTTCTTTCAAACGCAAGAAGAGTATTTTTTCTGGCCTTGAAAAAAACCCAACTCTCTGTGTTTATAAAATTAGGTTACTTAACCCTCTGGGGACCAAGGTGTTTTTGGGGCCCTTGAGATGTTCTGACATGCCTTGACATTTGTGCTTTTTTCAGTTATTTATAAACATGTTAATGGCAAAGGTGTAGATTCACTCTATATAGCACAAACAGGGCTACCATAATATGCAAGCAACGTGTATGTAGATGTTTGTATTTTTAAGAGAATAATGTTTATGCGTGGTTATTGGAAAAAAATAAAAATGAAAGTTGCTGAAATAAGACCACAAAACACATATTAAATATGTGTCCACAAGACTTTTGACTAATGGATGTTGTCCCTTTGAGTTCTGGCTTCAAAATGATGTGAAAATAGTCTTGCTTTATCGTTCACATAAAACAATACATTGATTTAAATTGATGTAAAACAGGTTTTGCTTGGAAAGCCAATATGCGAGGGGGCGTGAACGAGGAGTGGTTTACACCTGAGAATACAATGTCCCACCCACTCTGCAGAATTAGCCATTCATTCAGGTGTGACACTGACTGAGCCACAATGCAAGGACAAAAGATATATTTAGAAGAAGACTTATATTGACCATTTAAGATTTCGCTTCTCCTAGAATCTCAGCTTGCTTGACATTCCGTTAGGGCCATAAAACCTTTTCCCCTTAACAAAAGGGGGAGGTCTGGTTGCAAGAAAATGGTTGGTGAACGTTCTTAAACTAAAACACTTTTGATTCAAGACTACACATTAAAAAACCACACCTCTATTATAAAGCAAAAACTAATCACACATGCATATAGGAATGTACATACATTAAAAGGATATTTCTATCCTAAGTTACACAAAAAGGACGTTTGTGTGTGTGTGTGTGTGTGTGTGTGTGTGTGTGTGTGTGTGTGTGTGTGTGTGTGGGTGTGTGGGTGTGTGGAGATCTCCTGGCCACCTGGGTCTCTGGCTTGGAGAGAGAGAGATGGGAGCAGATAAGAATCTCTTTGAAATCTCCTCGAGTTCTGAGATGTTCTCTGTTAAGCATCACTTGGTAACAAACGCGTCAAAAGAGATCAATTCAGTCCAGCCTCATGGCGCCATGCTTTAATTTACAATTATGAGTTTAAGGGTTAAAAGCTTCCTTAAAATTTATAATGACAAGTAATCATGAGTCCTATCCATATGCTACAATGTTTTATTTGTCAAAAAAGGAAGTCACTATTGTGGTGGTCAGTATGTGCTTTAGTTGGGCTCTTGACTCTTTTGTGTTTTTAAAGTAATTCCCTTTTAAGCAATTGCAATAGCATTTACAATACAGATTGTTTCAAAGCAGCTTTACAGTGGTAACAGGAGAATTATGCATTGTCAATTATGTCATTGTGCAGCTTGTAAAAATCATTAGTTATTAAATGAGTTAATTCATCTACACAGCCTCTCTGGAGTAAACGGTGATGTCATCTCTCAGTTCAGTTCTCACACAGTCAGATCAAACATATTGTTGAATATTAAGTGACTCTAACTAATGAAGCCAGAGACGACGGTGACAGAATGAAGGAAAACCCTTGGAGAGAAACCAGACTCAGTCTCTCAGTTCTCCTCTGCTGAGATCTTGAGAGATTTAATGTCTTTTATCTTCAGCTGATTTCATCTAAGGCTTGGCATACACTGTGTGATTTTCGTCAGATTTTGAGCCGAATTCTGTCTTGTGTGACTATCTTTTTTAGTATTTCTGCTTTGTCGTGCATTGTTTGTCCTGCAGTGTTCACGCAGTGTACCGGGGGAAACGAGAGGCCATAAACCTCACTCGACCAGCAATCTTTCTTCTTTTTTCTTTATTTATAAAGCACAATTTAATACAACAACAATTGCCCAAAGTGCTGTACAAAGAACTTAAATATAATGCTAATGATACATAGAACAAATAATACAACAATAGCATACATATAAATAAGCACAGATTCAAGGTAAAACATGCACCTGATCGAGATTAAAAGCTCAGGATAACAAATTAGATTTTAACCGAGTTTTAAAAATGGATATTGTTGGAGCCATTTTGCTATGCAGTGGTAATATGTTCCACAGTTTATGTGCAGCGACTGAAAGAGCCAGATCACCCCTGGGTCTAAGTTTCAGTCTGGATCTAGGAGTAGTCAAGATCAGTTGACCAGAGGATCTAAGAGATCTAGCAGATGTGTGCCGTTTTAGTTAGACAGCAAGGTATGGTGGCGCCAAGCCATTTAATCATTTAAAAACAACTAATAAAAGTTGATATTCAATTCTGAAGTGAAGATAAAATTGGTGTAATATGCTCATGCTTGCGAGAACTAGTCAACAGTCTAGCGGCCGCGTTCTGGACGGCCTGCAACCGCAGGAGTGCTGTCTGGCTAACTCCTATATGAAGAGAGTTACAGTAGTCAAGCCGTAAAAAGATGAAGGCATGACTGACTTTCTCTAGATCATTAATGAAAGAAAACTTTAAAACATAAGAATTTAAAAGCTTTGTCAAATAATCACCCAGATTCCTCACAACCGCTTTATGATACGGGGCCAGTGCACCTTGTATAAAGATCTCACCTCGTCAGACTTTACTGAAAAACGTTTTTTATGCACAATACAGATAGAGGATATGTTTAGGCATTTCATAAAACAAAACATTAAAAATGAAAATAACAGCCCATTGTGGGAGTATTTGTGTTCAGTTGGTTTACTGTATTATCGTCAGAATATGAAACTTCTGTGTTTCCACCTGTAGGTCCAACTTGCTGAAAAACCCCAGAGCTGAAGGTGATTCACATAATTAACATAATTAACCTACATTAAGAGTGTAAAGCATTTTTGCTTCAGGTAATGTCTCTTTTCTGATGATGTTTTTAGATGGACTTCAAGGATGGGAGATTGTAAAGAATGGGGGTGACGGCTGGGTGACAGAAAACAGTAGGAGACCTCATCCAGACGACACGGTCACCAAATGTTTTGTAACATCTTTCGAGTATGTTTGATATCAAGATCCTTCAAGAAATGTTAAAATAAGACACTAAGTCAATCATCAAGCCGATCCACACATGAATCACTCGTAAACTTTGTCCTCAGGGAATGCTTGAAGCAACAGCTGATTGATTTGAAGGAAAGAGGCTACAGTGATGCTTTCATGGATCTTCTGCAACCTCATATCAAAATATCAGACTGGTGAGCGTTCACTGAAACTCCAGTTTGTGCTACAGCTTCTTAGCTGGTGCTTTCAAACTCTATAGGGCTGCATGATATTGGGGGGAAAAACGTGTTATTGCGATATTTAGTTTTTTGCAAAGTATACTTCCATTATGAATGTATGTACTCGAATAGCTGTATGTTATAAAATAAATCATAGAATGATTAGGGACATTTTGTAGGGGAGTACATACATATATATATATATATATATATATATATATAAACATTTAGCATCTCATATTTTTGCTGCTTTAGAAATCCAGGCAGAAACAAGACCAAAAAGACCTCACTTGGCCACCTGTCACCATTCTGTTCAGTTTAGTTCTGTTTTCATGGACTTTCAGTTTGTTGTCATCCGTCACGTGTCTTTCTTCAGATTCCCGCCACTCATCCGTCTCCTTGGTTACAGTTCATCCTCGTTTGTGTTTGCTAGATAAGTACTGTAAAGTAAAAAAGGAGTATATATTAATAATAAATAATAATTGTTTTGTTGTACAGTATTAATATTTTCCTTATTTTCAAGTGTTAAACGATCTATTTTTATTGGCTTCTCCTTTGTTGGCAACATTTTTATAAACGCTCAGTAGTCTTTCTCAAGTTCCCAAGTTATTAGCAGCCCAAACTCAGAAGTGAAGTTTGTATTGTATGTAGCATTTACTGTTAACCGAGCGTTTGTGATCTGATGATTGTCATATCGCAATTTTGTTTTATATTGATCGTTCAGCCCTATATTATATGTGATTCATTTTAGTAAATGGCCTGTATCTGCTTCAAATGTGCCTTATGCTGGAATTCAAATGTGCCTTATGCTCATATTTCAATTTTTGTTTTCTTATTGGCAGATTATTTTGTACTTTTATTGTAAGAATATGCGTAACATTGTAATTTTATGTAAGAAAAAAAAAAAGAGCAGAAACTGAATTTTAATGCCATTTAAGGGATGGTTCACCTAAAAATGAAATCTTTCATCCTTAATTCACCCTTAATTCATTCCAAACCTGTATGACTTTATTTCTCCTGCGGGACATAAAATAATATATTGTGAAAAATGCTTTTTGTCCGTACAATGAAAGTCATTTGAGGCCAATGTTGTTTGAACCCGTCGACTGAAAGTGAAACAGAAGTGAAAGAACTTCTGCTCCACAGGAGAAAGAAACTCATACAGGTTTGGAGTGACATGAGGGAGAGTAAATGAAGACACAACTCTCCTTTATATCTGTTTCACTATCGCTTTAAGAACACATTAGCAGTGTTAAATCAGTTCTAATCTGAAAGCTCACTGATCTGATGTCTTATCTGCAGGTATGCCCCACGCTCTGACTGTGGGAGTGAGTATCAGATCTGTGTAGAGCTGCTCGATCAGAGGAAAAAGCCCATCAGAACCTTTCAGCCTGAGAGAGTTTCCTTTCAGCAGGAGAATGAGGAGCCGTGGTGTCAGGTGAGTCGAGTAACACATGCAGTCGAGTTCTTCTATAGTCAGACTCACAGTCAGAGAGTCGTTGTCCCTGTGTTTGTTCTGCTTTATTCCAGATGACCCACGTCTTTAAGGATTATGGCCCTGGTGTTCGGTTTATCCGCTTCACTCACGGTGGGAAGGATACACAGTTCTGGAAAGGCTGGTATGGAATACGGGTCACTAACAGTAGTGTGGAGATCTGCCAACCTGCAGAGAGGTAGCGTTTTCCAGCATGATCTTTTACATTCCTAACAGGCACAAAACTGATCTTCAAATGAGGAATTCTAATGATGCAATATGCCTTAAGGAGAAAAAGCACGTGTAGCATTACAAAGCTCTCTTGTAAATGTATTTTGTCATGATAAATGTTCAGTGTTACGCTGTTAAAAGGAATGATCTTAGTCGGAGACTGTAAGTTCAGCCTTAGTCATGCACTGCTCACTCCAGCCCGGTCTCACCCCAAAACGTCACATACTGACGCGTCTTGACCAAACGGCAATATACGACGAAAAGGGTACCCCTAAAACGTCCATATGAGACGAAGACATAAGCGCACCAGCAGCACCTCTTAGCGGTACCCTAACGCATACCTAAACCTACCCATAACCCGAATAGTCACATACGGACGTTTTAGGGGTACCCTTTTCGTCGTATATTGCCGTTTGGTCAAGACGCGTCAGTATGTGACGTTTGGGGGTGAGACTGTGTTACTCACTCACATCTCACATCCCTGGCAAGAAGTTTTTCCCAGGCTAGATTTTCTCCCCAGGGTAAAACAATATCCCTATACATAAAACATAAAGCAAAACATGCATATAACAGAAAACCTCCTACAACACACCATATCATCAAACAAATACAGGTTTCAGAGTCAGGTATTTCAAAACAGCTCAATAGCGCCACCTACAAATTTTCACCGAAGCGCCCCTCATGCTACGTTTCGCGTACATGCACGACATTCGGTAGGCACATGTGACATCCCAGTACCTATGAAAAAGCCTCTTGCAGCCCTCCCCTAAACCCCACAGGAAGTCAGACATTTCCAGTTTCCTCTGCACTTTATGTGCAGTTTTTCCATTTCCAGGCGTCGTACTTTAACAAACTCCTAATGGTTTTCAATATGTAATGTATGTTTGTCTGTTTTTATGGCAGACACCATTTAAATGTTTATATTTCCAAAAACAAGTAGAAACATGATTATGTCTTTATTATTACAATGTAATTCTTTTAAAAAAACTTATCATGTGTAATTTAAACGTATATAGCCTCTACAAATCAGTTAATTTTAACCTTTAACATTAATGTACCCATGTAATGTTTCCTTGAAGTATTCAGCATTAGTTGAGAGAGATTTTCTTCCTTGAGAAAAACTATAATAGTAGACCTGCCAACCTGTACGCATTTTGACCTGAAAGTACGCTGGTACGATTTGTTACTCAAAACTTAGCAAAAACCTGAAGACACCTCAAACCAAGCAGCAGCAGAAGAAGAAGAGTTCGTCCAATCATAGGGCTGGGTTCATTCCCCTAATAGCAAGCGGGGATAATTGACAGATGCGTAGGGCCTCTCATTAAAAAGAGACTGAAAATCGACACCAATAAAGAATCCCGCTCGATCCCCCTTCCACTCCCGCCGCCTGACTGATGTCATGAGCGAGGACAGTACAGTAGTCAGGGTACCTCTGACTTTCTGAAGGGAAACGGCCTGGGCTCGATGTGGAAAGCTGAAATATTGTATTGAGTTAACTTAATCCTCTGGATCCTCAGAATTTTATTATCTTAAAATACTCTGTTATTCATGGTCACTCAGATAAGAGGAAGACATCATTCAGACATGCAAATTATAAAATGCTCAAGTAAATCGTCTGGGATGGTTGGTAAAAAGCATTTGTTTCTTTTGATATTTTGGGGACTGTATTTGTTTATTCCCTTTAATTGAGATGATTTCAAATAAATTTGAAATCGCTATGGCTTAGTGATTATGAAAGTGCTGTGATTTGTGGATTATTGATAAGCGCGAGTCTGGAGAAACAGGCGTTTATTTATTCATTCTCAGTGTTGAGAAACGTAGCCTGCATGTGTTATCATATTTGTCATCTCTCTCTGCATCAGAGGCCTTCTTCCACTGCTTTCTCAGCTGCCTTCTCTCTCTGACCAGCCTTTCGATCTCTTGCTGCCTCCTGGATTTGGCTCGTGTTGGTGTTGCTTTGTCGCTTCTCCTTGTGTTCACTCTAAAGCGCTCTTCTCTGTAGTGGTAGATGATGTCGCCCATCCTTTCCAGCTTTTTCTCTACTGTGCCCATTTGCTGCTCCAGGATTTTTGTCAGGTCGTTGTTGACTATTTCCCACTCTCTCTTTTCAACAGCTTTGGGCCACTTCACACTCGTTCTTTGCACTTTGATCTTTTCCTCCTTAGGGGTCTCTGTGGTTGGGTGGGTTCCTCCACTGGCATTTCTGTGCTTGTATTATCCTCCTCAGTGACAGGGGTGCTGATGCTCTGCGAACTTTTGTTTTTATTCTGTTGCTGTGCTTCAATCGACTGATTTGACTGGTTGCTTCGTAAGAAGTACTAGTCAATGCCAGGCCCTTGTCTCTGCTCTCTCAAGCACCCTCTCTTTCCTTGGTGGGTCCTCAACCCCCTGAATGATGTTATTTTCGCTAAGCCACAGGTGCACACTTGAATATATGCCCAACACTTCTCAGAGCACATATGGTCCCACTCTACAGAGTGTTAAAGTAACACTGAAGCAGTGTTGAAGTCAATGAGATAAGTAAGTGATTAATTGAGTGATGATTGAGCATTAGTGATGAACACAGGCTGTTAACAAGCAGATTCAATGAAGGAAAGAGAAACAACGAGAATAGAAAAATGAGAAACACAAGAACTACAACTGACTTCAGACACAGTCTTAGATGAAATCAACTGACGAGAAAAGAAGACATTAAATCTCTCAAGATCTCAGCAGAGGAGGATTAAACAACTCCACAAACCGCATTACCAGCTTCACTTATTACTTACCAGATTTACTTTATTTCTGTCAGACGTCTAAAGAAGCTCTTGTTGAGAATTAAGAACAGAATTCAGAATTCACCTCTCACAGCGTAACATGCTCTAAACACACCTCTTAATGTGATTAATGTGTATAAGCCCTAGTTTTGATGTTGATGTTGTTAGAACACTGGGTATTACATTAACATTAGCTCAAATGATCTATAGGGAATTTTAATAATTAATCAGGAATATGATTAACCCTCTGAGGTCGGCAATCACGCCGGCGTGATTTGCTCGCTTTATTTTTTTATCAGTTCAAAAGAGATTCATTTTGCTCTGTTGACTTTGATATTACAAACAAGTTTCATACATCAATCGATTCTGTTAAATGTGTATTATTTTTGTGTATACTCACAATAAAAACAAAGTGTTGTGCTTTTTGGCAAATAAAGAAAAATAAACACGAAGCGAGTTCTGCCTTCTCTCTGTCAGTGTAGTCCATTCTGAAACGCGTCCGAAAATGAACAATAACTCAGCGAATACTCAGTCAAACAGACATACAGACACACAGGCATGAAGCTTGAATTCTCTTCTTTTAAATGAAGTAATTTATATAAAAAACAAATATTCTCAGTTCACGTAATCTGTAAGAAAAGAGCGAGATGTCAGTCGTTCTCAAGTCATCTAATTATTTTTAATGTGACTCCGCCCACGGAGAGCGCGCGCTATTCAAACGCAAATGACTGAGGCAATCCACGCAAACCTGTGAACGCCCCCATATCAGCTCGAGAAAACACAAGTTTAATCAGATCATTGTAGCCTACTTGTTTACACCGTCTCGGTGCACAAATGTCAAATGTGTACAAAAGCACAAATGTCAGGGCATGTCAAAACATCCCAAGGGCCCCAAAAACACCTTAGACCCCAGAGGGTTAATATATTGCATATTACAGTTACATTAAATTATCGAAGCTGAAAATAGATAGATCGTATATGAATGACTACCACAACGGGTTATGGTTCGTCATTAATATATCAATAGTCTTATTTCAGATCGAGTTTATGAGATAACTTTAATGGAATTAATTTAGTTATCAAACAATCTGTTTGTCCAGCAAATGGCCGTAAGATTAACTTATCAACTCTCAAGAAAAAATATCCTTCTTTCAAACGCAAGAAGAGTATTTTTTCTGGCCTTGAAAAAAACCCAACTCTCTGTGTTTATAAAATTAGGTTACTTAACCCTCTGGGGACCAAGGTGTTTTTGGGGCCCTTGAGATGTTCTGATATGCCTTGACATTTGTGCTTTTTTCAGTTATTTATAAACATGTTAATGGCAAAGGTGTAGATTCACTCTATATAGCACAAACAGGGCTACCATAATATGCAAGCAACGTGTATGTAGATGTTTGTATTTTTAAGAGAATAATGTTTATGCGTGGTTATTGGAAAAAAATAAAAATGAAAGTTGCTGAAATAAGACCACAAAACACATATTAAATATGTGTCCACAAGACTTTTGACTAATGGATGTTGTCCCTTTGAGTTCTGGCTTCAAAATGATGTGAAAATAGTCTTGCTTTATCGTTCACATAAAACAATACATTGATTTAAATTGATGTAAAACAGGTTTTGCTTGGAAAGCCAATATGCGAGGGGGCGTGAACGAGGAGTGGTTTACACCTGAGAATACAATGTCCCACCCACTCTGCAGAATTAGCCATTCATTCAGGTGTGACACTGACTGAGCCACAATGCAAGGACAAAAGATATATTTAGAAGAAGACTTATATTGACCATTTAAGATTTCGCTTCTCCTAGAATCTCAGCTTGCTTGACATTCCGTTAGGGCCATAAAACCTTTTCCCCTTAACAAAAGGGGGAGGTCTGGTTGCAAGAAAATGGTTGGTGAACGTTCTTAAACTAAAACACTTTTGATTCAAGACTACACATTAAAAAACCACACCTCTATTATAAAGCAAAAACTAATCACACATACATATAGGAATGTACATACATTAAAAGGATATTTCTATCCTAAGTTACACAAAAAGGACGTTTGTGTGTGTGTGTGTGTCTGTGTGTGTGTGTGTGTGTGTGTGTGTGTGGGTGTGTGGAGATCTCCTGGCCACCTGGGTCTCTGGCTTGGAGAGAGAGAGATGGGAGCAGATAAGAATCTCTTTGAAATCTCCTCGAGTTCTGAGATGTTCTCTGTTAAGCATCACTTGGTAACAAATGCGTCAAAAGAGATCAATTCAGTCCAGCCTCATGGCGCCATGCTTTAATTTACAATTATGAGTTTAAGGGTTAAAAGCTTCCTTAAAATTTATAATGACAAGTAATCATGAGTCCTATCCATATGCTACAATGTTTTATTTGTCAAAAAAGGAAGTCACTATTGTGGTGGTCAGTATGTGCTTTAGTTGGGCTCTTGACTCTTTTGTGTTTTTAAAGTAATTCCCTTTTAAGCAATTGCAATAGCATTTACAATACAGATTGTTTCAAAGCAGCTTTACAGTGGTAACAGGAGAATTATGCATTGTCAATTATGTCATTGTGCAGCTTGTAAAAATCATTAGTTATTAAATGAGTTAATTCATCTACACAGCCTCTCTGGAGTAAACGGTGATGTCATCTCTCAGTTCAGTTCTCACACAGTCAGATCAAACATATTGTTGAATATTAAGTGACTCTAACTAATGAAGCCAGAGACGACGGTGACAGAATGAAGGAAAACCCTTGGAGAGAAACCAGACTCAGTCTCTCAGTTCTCCTCTGCTGAGATCTTGAGAGATTTAATGTCTTTTATCTTCAGCTGATTTCATCTAAGGCTTGGCATACACTGTGTGATTTTCGTCAGATTTTGAGCCGAATTCTGTCTTGTGTGACTATCTTTTTTAGTATTTCTGCTTTGTCGTGCATTGTTTGTCCTGCAGTGTTCACGCAGTGTACCGGGGGAAACGAGAGGCCATAAACCTCACTCGACCAGCAATCTTTCTTCTTTTTTCTTTATTTATAAAGCACAATTTAATACAACAACAATTGCCCAAAGTTCTGTACAAAGAACTTAAATATAATGCTAATGATACATAGAACAAATAATACAACAATAGCATACATATAAATAAGCACAGATTCAAGGTAAAACATGCACCTGATCGAGATTAAAAGCTCAGGATAACAAATTAGATTTTAACCGAGTTTTAAAAATGGATATTGTTGGAGCCATTTTGCTATGCAGTGGTAATATGTTCCACAGTTTATGTGCAGCGACTGAAAGAGCCAGATCACCCCTGGGTCTAAGTTTCAGTCTGGATCTAGGAGTAGTCAAGATCAGTTGACCAGAGGATCTAAGAGATCTAGCAGATGTGTGCCGTTTTAGTTAGACAGCAAGGTATGGTGGCGCCAAGCCATTTAATCATTTAAAAACAACTAATAAAAGTTGATATTCAATTCTGAAGTGAAGATAAAATTGGTGTAATATGCTCATGCTTGCGAGAACTAGTCAACAGTCTAGCGGCCGCGTTCTGGACGGCCTGCAACCGCAGGAGTGCTGTCTGGCTAACTCCTATATGAAGAGAGTTACAGTAGTCAAGCCGTAAAAAGATGAAGGCATGACTGACTTTCTCTAGATCATTAATGAAAGAAAACTTTAAAACATAAGAATTTAAAAGCTTTGTCAAATAATCACCCAGATTCCTCACAACCGCTTTATGATACGGGGCCAGTGCACCTTGTATAAAGATCTCACCTCGTCAGACTTTACTGAAAAACGTTTTTTATGCACAATACAGATAGAGGATATGTTTAGGCATTTCATGAAACAAAACATTAAAAATGAAAATAACAGCCCATTGTGGGAGTATTTGTGTTCAGTTGGTTTACTGTATTATCGTCAGAATATGAAACTTCTGTGTTTCCACCTGTAGGTCCAACTTGCTGAAAAACCCCAGAGCTGAAGGTGATTCACATAATTAACATAATTAACCTACATTAAGAGTGTAAAGCATTTTTGCTTCAGGTAATGTCTCTTTTCTGATGATGTTTTTAGATGGACTTCAAGGATGGGAGATTGTAAAGAATGGGGGTGACGGCTGGGTGACAGAAAACAGTAGGAGACCTCATCCAGACGACACGGTCACCAAATGTTTTGTAACATCTTTCGAGTATGTTTGATATCAAGATCCTTCAAGAAATGTTAAAATAAGACACTAAGTCAATCATCAAGCCGATCCACACATGAATCACTCGTAAACTTTGTCCTCAGGGAATGCTTGAAGCAACAGCTGATTGATTTGAAGGAAAGAGGCTACAGTGATGCTTTCATGGATCTTCTGCAACCTCATATCAAAATATCAGACTGGTGAGCGTTCACTGAAACTCCAGTTTGTGCTACAGCTTCTTAGCTGGTGCTTTCAAACTCTATAGGGCTGCATGATATTGGGGGGAAAAACGTGTTATTGCGATATTTAGTTTTTTGCAAAGTATACTTCCATTATGAATGTATGTACTCGAATAGCTGTATGTTATAAAATAAATCATAGAATGATTAGGGACATTTTGTAGGGGAGTACATACATATATATATATATATATATATATATATATAAACATTTAGCATCTCATATTTTTGCTGCTTTAGAAATCCAGGCAGAAACAAGACCAAAAAGACCTCACTTGGCCACCTGTCACCATTCTGTTCAGTTTAGTTCTGTTTTCATGGACTTTCAGTTTGTTGTCATCCGTCACGTGTCTTTCTTCAGATTCCCGCCACTCATCCGTCTCCTTGGTTACAGTTCATCCTCGTTTGTGTTTGCTAGATAAGTACTGTAAAGTAAAAAAGGAGTATATATTAATAATAAATAATAATTGTTTTGTTGTACAGTATTAATATTTTCCTTATTTTCAAGTGTTAAACGATCTATTTTTATTGGCTTCTCCTTTGTTGGCAACATTTTTATAAACGCTCAGTAGTCTTTCTCAAGTTCCCAAGTTATTAGCAGCCCAAACTCAGAAGTGAAGTTTGTATTGTATGTAGCATTTACTGTTAACCGAGCGTTTGTGATCTGATGATTGTCATATCGCAATTTTGTTTTATATTGATCGTTCAGCCCTATATTATATGTGATTCATTTTAGTAAATGGCCTGTATCTGCTTCAAATGTGCCTTATGCTGGAATTCAAATGTGCCTTATGCTCATATTTCAATTTTTGTTTTCTTATTGGCAGATTATTTTGTACTTTTATTGTAAGAATATGCGTAACATTGTAATTTTATGTAAGAAAAAAAAAAGAGCAGAAACTGAATTTTAATGCCATTTAAGGGATGGTTCACCTAAAAATGAAATCTTTCATCCTTAATTCACCCTTAATTCATTCCAAACCTGTATGACTTTATTTCTCCTGCGGGACATAAAATAATATATTGTGAAAAATGCTTTTTGTCCGTACAATGAAAGTCATTTGAGGCCAATGTTGTTTGAACCCGTCGACTGAAAGTGAAACAGAAGTGAAAGAACTTCTGCTCCACAGGAGAAAGAAACTCATACAGGTTTGGAGTGACATGAGGGAGAGTAAATGAAGACACAACTCTCCTTTATATCTGTTTCACTATCGCTTTAAGAACACATTAGCAGTGTTAAATCAGTTCTCATCTGAAAGCACACTGATCTGATGTCTTATCTGCAGGTATGCCCCACGCTCTGACTGTGGGAGTGAGTATCAGATCTGTGTAGAGCTGCTCGATCAGAGGAAAAAGCCCATCAGAACCTTTCAGCCTGAGAGAGTTTCCTTTCAGCAGGAGAATGAGGAGCCGTGGTGTCAGGTGAGTCGAGTAACACATGCAGTCGAGCTCTTCTTCTATAGTCAGACTCACAGTCAGAGAGTCGTTGTCCCTGTGTTTGTTCTGCTTTATTCCAGATGACCCACGTCTTTAAGGATTATGGCCCTGGTGTTCGGTTTATCCGCTTCACTCACGGTGGGAAGGATACACAGTTCTGGAAAGGCTGGTATGGAATACGGGTCACTAACAGTAGTGTGGAGATCTGCCAACCTGCAGAGAGGTAGCGTTTTCCAGCATGATCTTTTACATTCCTAACAGGCACAAAACTGATCTTCAAATGAGGAATTCTAATGATGCAATATGCCTTAAGGAGAAAAAGCACGTGTAGCATTACAAAGCTCTCTTGTAAATGTATTTTGTCATGATAAATGTTCAGTGTTACGCTGTTAAAAGGAATGATCTTAGTCGGAGACTGTAAGTTCAGCCTTAGTCATGCACTGCTCACTCCAGCCCGGTCTCACCCCAAAACGTCACATACTGACGCGTCTTGACCAAACGGCAATATACGACGAAAAGGGTACCCCTAAAACGTCCATATGAGACGAAGACATAAGCGCACCAGCAGCACCTCTTAGCGGTACCCTAACGCATACCTAAACCTACCCATAACCCGAATAGTCACATACGGACGTTTTAGGGGTACCCTTTTCGTCGTATATTGCCGTTTGGTCAAGACGCGTCAGTATGTGACGTTTGGGGGTGAGACTGTGTTACTCACTCACATCTCACATCCCTGGCAAGAAGTTTTTCCCAGGCTAGATTTTCTCCCCAGGGTAAAACAATATCCCTATACATAAAACATAAAGCAAAACATGCATATAACAGAAAACCTCCTACAACACACCATATCATCAAACAAATACAGGTTTCAGAGTCAGGTATTTCAAAACAGCTCAATAGCGCCACCTACAAATTTTCACCGAAGCGCCCCTCATGCTACGTTTCGCGTACATGCACGACATTCGGTAGGCACATGTGACATCCCAGTACCTATGAAAAAGCCTCTTGCAGCCCTCCCCTAAACCCCACAGGAAGTCAGACATTTCCAGTTTCCTCTGCACTTTATGTGCAGTTTTTCCATTTCCAGGCGTCGTACTTTAACAAACTCCTAATGGTTTTCAATATGTAATGTATGTTTGTCTGTTTTTATGGCAGACACCATTTAAATGTTTATATTTCCAAAAACAAGTAGAAACATGATTATGTCTTTATTATTACAATGTAATTCTTTTAAAAAAACTTATCATGTGTAATTTAAACGTATATAGCCTCTACAAATCAGTTAATTTTAACCTTTAACATTAATGTACCCATGTAATGTTTCCTTGAAGTATTCAGCATTAGTTGAGAGAGATTTTCTTCCTTGAGAAAAACTATAATAGTAGACCTGCCAACCTGTACGCATTTTGACCTGAAAGTACGCTGGTACGATTTGTTACTCAAAACTTAGCAAAAACCTGAAGACACCTCAAACCAAGCAGCAGCAGAAGAAGAAGAGTTCGTCCAATCATAGGGCTGGGTTCATTCCCCTAATAGCAAGCGGGGATAATTGACAGATGCGTAGGGCCTCTCATTAAAAAGAGACTGAAAATCGACACCAATAAAGAATCCCGCTCGATCCCCCTTCCACTCCCGCCGCCTGACTGATGTCATGAGCGAGGACAGTACAGTAGTCAGGGTACCTCTGACTTTCTGAAGGGAAACGGCCTGGGCTCGATGTGGAAAGCTGAAATATTGTATTGAGTTAACTTAATCCTCTGGATCCTCAGAATTTTATTATCTTAAAATACTCTGTTATTCATGGTCACTCAGATAAGAGGAAGACATCATTCAGACATGCAAATTATAAAATGCTCAAGTAAATCGTCTGGGATGGTTGGTAAAAAGCATTTGTTTCTTTTGATATTTTGGGGACTGTATTTGTTTATTCCCTTTAATTGAGATGATTTCAAATAAATTTGAAATCGCTATGGCTTAGTGATTATGAAAGTGCTGTGATTTGTGGATTATTGATAAGCGCGAGTCTGGAGAAACAGGCGTTTATTTATTCATTCTCAGTGTTGAGAAACGTAGCCTGCATGTGTTATCATATTTGTCATCTCTCTCTGCATCAGAGGCCTTCTTCCACTGCTTTCTCAGCTGCCTTCTCTCTCTGACCAGCCTTTCGATCTCTTGCTGCCTCCTGGATTTGGCTCGTGTTGGTGTTGCTTTGTCGCTTCTCCTTGTGTTCACTCTAAAGCGCTCTTCTCTGTAGTGGTAGATGATGTCGCCCATCCTTTCCAGCTTTTTCTCTACTGTGCCCATTTGCTGCTCCAGGATTTTTGTCAGGTCGTTGTTGACTATTTCCCACTCTCTCTTTTCAACAGCTTTGGGCCACTTCACACTCGTTCTTTGCACTTTGATCTTTTCCTCCTTAGGGGTCTCTGTGGTTGGGTGGGTTCCTCCACTGGCATTTCTGTGCTTGTATTATCCTCCTCAGTGACAGGGGTGCTGATGCTCTGCGAACTTTTGTTTTTATTCTGTTGCTGTGCTTCAATCGACTGATTTGACTGGTTGCTTCGTAAGAAGTACTAGTCAATGCCAGGCCCTTGTCTCTGCTCTCTCAAGCACCCTCTCTTTCCTTGGTGGGTCCTCAACCCCCTGAATGATGTTATTTTCGCTAAGCCACAGGTGCACACTTGAATATATGCCCAACATTTCTCAGAGCACATATGGTCCCACTCTACAGAGTGTTAAAGTAACACTGAAGCAGTGTTGAAGTCAATGAGATAAGTAAGTGATTAATTGAGTGATGATTGAGCATTAGTGATGAACACAGGCTGTTAACAAGCAGATTCAATGAAGGAAAGAGAAACAACGAGAATAGAAAAATGAGAAACACAAGAACTACAACTGACTTCAGACACAGTCTTAGATGAAATCAACTGACGAGAAAAGAAGACATTAAATCTCTCAAGATCTCAGCAGAGGAGGATTAAACAACTCCACAAACCGCATTACCAGCTTCACTTATTACTTACCAGATTTACTTTATTTCTGTCAGACGTCTAAAGAAGCTCTTGTTGAGAATTAAGAACAGAATTCAGAATTCACCTCTCACAGCGTAACATGCTCTAAACACACCTCTTAATGTGATTAATGTGTATAAGCCCTAGTTTTGATGTTGATGTTGTTAGAACACTGGGTATTACATTAACATTAGCTCAAATGATCTATAGGGAATTTTAATAATTAATCAGGAATATGATTAACCCTCTGAGGTCGGCAATCACGCCGGCGTGATTTGCTCGCTTTATTTTTTTTATCAGTTCAAAAGAGATTCATTTTGCTCTGTTGACTTTGATATTACAAACAAGTTTCATACATCAATCGATTCTGTTAAATGTGTATTATTTTTGTGTATACTCACAATAAAAACAAAGTGTTGTGCTTTTTGGCAAATAAAGAAAAATAAACACGAAGCGAGTTCTGCCTTCTCTCTGTCAGTGTAGTCCATTCTGAAACGCGTCCGAAAATGAACAATAACTCAGCGAATACTCAGTCAAACAGACATACAGACACACAGGCATGAAGCTTGAATTCTCTTCTTTTAAATGAAGTAATTTATATAAAAAACAAATATTCTCAGTTCACGTAATCTGTAAGAAAAGAGCGAGATGTCAGTCGTTCTCAACTCATCTAATTATTTTTAATGTGACTCCGCCCACGGAGAGCGCGCGCTATTCAAACGCAAATGACTGAGGCAATCCACGCAAACCTGTGAACGCCCCCATATCAGCTCGAGAAAACACAAGTTTAATCAGATCATTGTAGCCTACTTGTTTACACCGTCTCGGTGCACAAATGTCAAATGTGTACAAAAGCACAAATGTCAGGGCATGTCAAAACATCCCAAGGGCCCCAAAAACACCTTAGACCCCAGAGGGTTAATATATTGCATATTACAGTTACATTAAATTATCGAAGCTGAAAATAGATAGATCGTATATGAATGACTACCACAACGGGTTATGGTTCGTCATTAATATATCAATAGTCTTATTTCAGATCGAGTTTATGAGATAACTTTAATGGAATTAATTTAGTTATCAAACAATCTGTTTGTCCAGCAAATGGCCGTAAGATTAACTTATCAACTCTCAAGAAAAATTATCCTTCTTTCAAACGCAAGAAGAGTATTTTTTCTGGCCTTGAAAAAAACCCAACTCTCTGTGTTTATAAAATTAGGTTACTTAACCCTCTGGGGACCAAGGTGTTTTTGGGGCCCTTGAGATGTTCTGACATGCCTTGACATTTGTGCTTTTTTCAGTTATTTATAAACATGTTAATGGCAAAGGTGTAGATTCACTCTATATAGCACAAACAGGGCTACCATAATATGCAAGCAACGTGTATGTAGATGTTTGTATTTTTAAGAGAATAATGTTTATGCGTGGTTATTGGAAAAAAATAAAAATGAAAGTTGCTGAAATAAGACCACAAAACACATATTAAATATGTGTCCACAAGACTTTTGACTAATGGATGTTGTCCCTTTGAGTTCTGGCTTCAAAATGATGTGAAAATAGTCTTGCTTTATCGTTCACATAAAACAATACATTGATTTAAATTGATGTAAAACAGGTTTTGCTTGGAAAGCCAATATGCGAGGGGGCGTGAACGAGGAGTGGTTTACACCTGAGAATACAATGTCCCACCCACTCTGCAGAATTAGCCATTCATTCAGGTGTGACACTGACTGAGCCACAATGCAAGGACAAAAGATATATTTAGAAGAAGACTTATATTGACCATTTAAGATTTCGCTTCTCCTAGAATCTCAGCTTGCTTGACATTCCGTTAGGGCCATAAAACCTTTTCCCCTTAACAAAAGGGGGAGGTCTGGTTGCAAGAAAATGGTTGGTGAACGTTCTTAAACTAAAACACTTTTGATTCAAGACTACACATTAAAAAACCACACCTCTATTATAAAGCAAAAACTAATCACACATGCATATAGGAATGTACATACATTAAAAGGATATTTCTATCCTAAGTTACACAAAAAGGACGTTTGTGTGTGTGTGTGTGTGTGTGTGTGTGTGTGTGTGGGTGTGTGGGTGTGTGGAGATCTCCTGGCCACCTGGGTCTCTGGCTTGGAGAGAGAGAGATGGGAGCAGATAAGAATCTCTTTGAAATCTCCTCGAGTTCTGAGATGTTCTCTGTTAAGCATCACTTGGTAACAAACGCGTCAAAAGAGATCAATTCAGTCCAGCCTCATGGCGCCATGCTTTAATTTACAATTATGAGTTTAAGGGTTAAAAGCTTCCTTAAAATTTATAATGACAAGTAATCATGAGTCCTATCCATATGCTACAATGTTTTATTTGTCAAAAAAGGAAGTCACTATTGTGGTGGTCAGTATGTGCTTTAGTTGGGCTCTTGACTCTTTTGTGTTTTTAAAGTAATTCCCTTTTAAGCAATTGCAATAGCATTTACAATACAGATTGTTTCAAAGCAGCTTTACAGTGGTAACAGGAGAATTATGCATTGTCAATTATGTCATTGTGCAGCTTGTAAAAATCATTAGTTATTAAATGAGTTAATTCATCTACACAGCCTCTCTGGAGTAAACGGTGATGTCATCTCTCAGTTCAGTTCTCACACAGTCAGATCAAACATATTGTTGAATATTAAGTGACTCTAACTAATGAAGCCAGAGACGACGGTGACAGAATGAAGGAAAACCCTTGGAGAGAAACCAGACTCAGTCTCTCAGTTCTCCTCTGCTGAGATCTTGAGAGATTTAATGTCTTTTATCTTCAGCTGATTTCATCTAAGGCTTGGCATACACTGTGTGATTTTCGTCAGATTTTGAGCCGAATTCTGTCTTGTGTGACTATCTTTTTTAGTATTTCTGCTTTGTCGTGCATTGTTTGTCCTGCAGTGTTCACGCAGTGTACCGGGGGAAACGAGAGGCCATAAACCTCACTCGACCAGCAATCTTTCTTCTTTTTTCTTTATTTATAAAGCACAATTTAATACAACAACAATTGCCCAAAGTGCTGTACAAAGAACTTAAATATAATGCTAATGATACATAGAACAAATAATACAACAATAGCATACATATAAATAAGCACAGATTCAAGGTAAAACATGCACCTGATCGAGATTAAAAGCTCAGGATAACAAATTAGATTTTAACCGAGTTTTAAAAATGGATATTGTTGGAGCCATTTTGCTATGCAGTGGTAATATGTTCCACAGTTTATGTGCAGCGACTGAAAGAGCCAGATCACCCCTGGGTCTAAGTTTCAGTCTGGATCTAGGAGTAGTCAAGATCAGTTGACCAGAGGATCTAAGAGATCTAGCAGATGTGTGCCGTTTTAGTTAGACAGCAAGGTATGGTGGCGCCAAGCCATTTAATCATTTAAAAACAACTAATAAAAGTTGATATTCAATTCTGAAGTGAAGATAAAATTGGTGTAATATGCTCATGCTTGCGAGAACTAGTCAACAGTCTAGCGGCCGCGTTCTGGACGGCCTGCAACCGCAGGAGTGCTGTCTGGCTAACTCCTATATGAAGAGAGTTACAGTAGTCAAGCCGTAAAAAGATGAAGGCATGACTGACTTTCTCTAG
This sequence comes from Squalius cephalus, assembly GCA_022829025.1. Classification (NCBI taxonomy): domain Eukaryota; kingdom Metazoa; phylum Chordata; class Actinopteri; order Cypriniformes; family Leuciscidae; genus Squalius; species Squalius cephalus. The sequence continues at coordinate 45,048,888 of CM040796.1, read as the reverse complement.
ATCATTAATGAAAGAAAACTTTAAAACATAAGAATTTAAAAGCTTTGTCAAATAATCACCCAGATTCCTCACAACCGCTTTATGATACGGGGCCAGTGCACCTTGTATAAAGATCTCACCTCGTCAGACTTTACTGAAAAACGTTTTTTATGCACAATACAGATAGAGGATATGTTTAGGCATTTCATGAAACAAAACATTAAAAATGAAAATAACAGCCCATTGTGGGAGTATTTGTGTTCAGTTGGTTTACTGTATTATCGTCAGAATATGAAACTTCTGTGTTTCCACCTGTAGGTCCAACTTGCTGAAAAACCCCAGAGCTGAAGGTGATTCACATAATTAACATAATTAACCTACATTAAGAGTGTAAAGCATTTTTGCTTCAGGTAATGTCTCTTTTCTGATGATGTTTTTAGATGGACTTCAAGGATGGGAGATTGTAAAGAATGGGGGTGACGGCTGGGTGACAGAAAACAGTAGGAGACCTCATCCAGACGACACGGTCACCAAATGTTTTGTAACATCTTTCGAGTATGTTTGATATCAAGATCCTTCAAGAAATGTTAAAATAAGACACTAAGTCAATCATCAAGCCGATCCACACATGAATCACTCGTAAACTTTGTCCTCAGGGAATGCTTGAAGCAACAGCTGATTGATTTGAAGGAAAGAGGCTACAGTGATGCTTTCATGGATCTTCTGCAACCTCATATCAAAATATCAGACTGGTGAGCGTTCACTGAAACTCCAGTTTGTGCTACAGCTTCTTAGCTGGTGCTTTCAAACTCTATAGGGCTGCATGATATTGGGGGGAAAAACGTGTTATTGCGATATTTAGTTTTTTGCAAAGTATACTTCCATTATGAATGTATGTACTCGAATAGCTGTATGTTATAAAATAAATCATAGAATGATTAGGGACATTTTGTAGGGGAGTACATACATATATATATATATATATATATATATATATATAAACATTTAGCATCTCATATTTTTGCTGCTTTAGAAATCCAGGCAGAAACAAGACCAAAAAGACCTCACTTGGCCACCTGTCACCATTCTGTTCAGTTTAGTTCTGTTTTCATGGACTTTCAGTTTGTTGTCATCCGTCACGTGTCTTTCTTCAGATTCCCGCCACTCATCCGTCTCCTTGGTTACAGTTCATCCTCGTTTGTGTTTGCTAGATAAGTACTGTAAAGTAAAAAAGGAGTATATATTAATAATAAATAATAATTGTTTTGTTGTACAGTATTAATATTTTCCTTATTTTCAAGTGTTAAACGATCTATTTTTATTGGCTTCTCCTTTGTTGGCAACATTTTTATAAACGCTCAGTAGTCTTTCTCAAGTTCCCAAGTTATTAGCAGCCCAAACTCAGAAGTGAAGTTTGTATTGTATGTAGCATTTACTGTTAACCGAGCGTTTGTGATCTGATGATTGTCATATCGCAATTTTGTTTTATATTGATCGTTCAGCCCTATATTATATGTGATTCATTTTAGTAAATGGCCTGTATCTGCTTCAAATGTGCCTTATGCTGGAATTCAAATGTGCCTTATGCTCATATTTCAATTTTTGTTTTCTTATTGGCAGATTATTTTGTACTTTTATTGTAAGAATATGCGTAACATTGTAATTTTATGTAAGAAAAAAAAAAGAGCAGAAACTGAATTTTAATGCCATTTAAGGGATGGTTCACCTAAAAATGAAATCTTTCATCCTTAATTCACCCTTAATTCATTCCAAACCTGTATGACTTTATTTCTCCTGCGGGACATAAAATAATATATTGTGAAAAATGCTTTTTGTCCGTACAATGAAAGTCATTTGAGGCCAATGTTGTTTGAACCCGTCGACTGAAAGTGAAACAGAAGTGAAAGAACTTCTGCTCCACAGGAGAAAGAAACTCATACAGGTTTGGAGTGACATGAGGGAGAGTAAATGAAGACACAACTCTCCTTTATATCTGTTTCACTATCGCTTTAAGAACACATTAGCAGTGTTAAATCAGTTCTCATCTGAAAGCACACTGATCTGATGTCTTATCTGCAGGTATGCCCCACGCTCTGACTGTGGGAGTGAGTATCAGATCTGTGTAGAGCTGCTCGATCAGAGGAAAAAGCCCATCAGAACCTTTCAGCCTGAGAGAGTTTCCTTTCAGCAGGAGAATGAGGAGCCGTGGTGTCAGGTGAGTCGAGTAACACATGCAGTCGAGCTCTTCTTCTATAGTCAGACTCACAGTCAGAGAGTCGTTGTCCCTGTGTTTGTTCTGCTTTATTCCAGATGACCCACGTCTTTAAGGATTATGGCCCTGGTGTTCGGTTTATCCGCTTCACTCACGGTGGGAAGGATACACAGTTCTGGAAAGGCTGGTATGGAATACGGGTCACTAACAGTAGTGTGGAGATCTGCCAACCTGCAGAGAGGTAGCGTTTTCCAGCATGATCTTTTACATTCCTAACAGGCACAAAACTGATCTTCAAATGAGGAATTCTAATGATGCAATATGCCTTAAGGAGAAAAAGCACGTGTAGCATTACAAAGCTCTCTTGTAAATGTATTTTGTCATGATAAATGTTCAGTGTTACGCTGTTAAAAGGAATGATCTTAGTCGGAGACTGTAAGTTCAGCCTTAGTCATGCACTGCTCACTCCAGCCCGGTCTCACCCCAAAACGTCACATACTGACGCGTCTTGACCAAACGGCAATATACGACGAAAAGGGTACCCCTAAAACGTCCATATGAGACGAAGACATAAGCGCACCAGCAGCACCTCTTAGCGGTACCCTAACGCATACCTAAACCTACCCATAACCCGAATAGTCACATACGGACGTTTTAGGGGTACCCTTTTCGTCGTATATTGCCGTTTGGTCAAGACGCGTCAGTATGTGACGTTTGGGGGTGAGACTGTGTTACTCACTCACATCTCACATCCCTGGCAAGAAGTTTTTCCCAGGCTAGATTTTCTCCCCAGGGTAAAACAATATCCCTATACATAAAACATAAAGCAAAACATGCATATAACAGAAAACCTCCTACAACACACCATATCATCAAACAAATACAGGTTTCAGAGTCAGGTATTTCAAAACAGCTCAATAGCGCCACCTACAAATTTTCACCGAAGCGCCCCTCATGCTACGTTTCGCGTACATGCACGACATTCGGTAGGCACATGTGACATCCCAGTACCTATGAAAAAGCCTCTTGCAGCCCTCCCCTAAACCCCACAGGAAGTCAGACATTTCCAGTTTCCTCTGCACTTTATGTGCAGTTTTTCCATTTCCAGGCGTCGTACTTTAACAAACTCCTAATGGTTTTCAATATGTAATGTATGTTTGTCTGTTTTTATGGCAGACACCATTTAAATGTTTATATTTCCAAAAACAAGTAGAAACATGATTATGTCTTTATTATTACAATGTAATTCTTTTAAAAAAACTTATCATGTGTAATTTAAACGTATATAGCCTCTACAAATCAGTTAATTTTAACCTTTAACATTAATGTACCCATGTAATGTTTCCTTGAAGTATTCAGCATTAGTTGAGAGAGATTTTCTTCCTTGAGAAAAACTATAATAGTAGACCTGCCAACCTGTACGCATTTTGACCTGAAAGTACGCTGGTACGATTTGTTACTCAAAACTTAGCAAAAACCTGAAGACACCTCAAACCAAGCAGCAGCAGAAGAAGAAGAGTTCGTCCAATCATAGGGCTGGGTTCATTCCCCTAATAGCAAGCGGGGATAATTGACAGATGCGTAGGGCCTCTCATTAAAAAGAGACTGAAAATCGACACCAATAAAGAATCCCGCTCGATCCCCCTTCCACTCCCGCCGCCTGACTGATGTCATGAGCGAGGACAGTACAGTAGTCAGGGTACCTCTGACTTTCTGAAGGGAAACGGCCTGGGCTCGATGTGGAAAGCTGAAATATTGTATTGAGTTAACTTAATCCTCTGGATCCTCAGAATTTTATTATCTTAAAATACTCTGTTATTCATGGTCACTCAGATAAGAGGAAGACATCATTCAGACATGCAAATTATAAAATGCTCAAGTAAATCGTCTGGGATGGTTGGTAAAAAGCATTTGTTTCTTTTGATATTTTGGGGACTGTATTTGTTTATTCCCTTTAATTGAGATGATTTCAAATAAATTTGAAATCGCTATGGCTTAGTGATTATGAAAGTGCTGTGATTTGTGGATTATTGATAAGCGCGAGTCTGGAGAAACAGGCGTTTATTTATTCATTCTCAGTGTTGAGAAACGTAGCCTGCATGTGTTATCATATTTGTCATCTCTCTCTGCATCAGAGGCCTTCTTCCACTGCTTTCTCAGCTGCCTTCTCTCTCTGACCAGCCTTTCGATCTCTTGCTGCCTCCTGGATTTGGCTCGTGTTGGTGTTGCTTTGTCGCTTCTCCTTGTGTTCACTCTAAAGCGCTCTTCTCTGTAGTGGTAGATGATGTCGCCCATCCTTTCCAGCTTTTTCTCTACTGTGCCCATTTGCTGCTCCAGGATTTTTGTCAGGTCGTTGTTGACTATTTCCCACTCTCTCTTTTCAACAGCTTTGGGCCACTTCACACTCGTTCTTTGCACTTTGATCTTTTCCTCCTTAGGGGTCTCTGTGGTTGGGTGGGTTCCTCCACTGGCATTTCTGTGCTTGTATTATCCTCCTCAGTGACAGGGGTGCTGATGCTCTGCGAACTTTTGTTTTTATTCTGTTGCTGTGCTTCAATCGACTGATTTGACTGGTTGCTTCGTAAGAAGTACTAGTCAATGCCAGGCCCTTGTCTCTGCTCTCTCAAGCACCCTCTCTTTCCTTGGTGGGTCCTCAACCCCCTGAATGATGTTATTTTCGCTAAGCCACAGGTGCACACTTGAATATATGCCCAACACTTCTCAGAGCACATATGGTCCCACTCTACAGAGTGTTAAAGTAACACTGAAGCAGTGTTGAAGTCAATGAGATAAGTAAGTGATTAATTGAGTGATGATTGAGCATTAGTGATGAACACAGGCTGTTAACAAGCAGATTCAATGAAGGAAAGAGAAACAACGAGAATAGAAAAATGAGAAACACAAGAACTACAACTGACTTCAGACACAGTCTTAGATGAAATCAACTGACGAGAAAAGAAGACATTAAATCTCTCAAGATCTCAGCAGAGGAGGATTAAACAACTCCACAAACCGCATTACCAGCTTCACTTATTACTTACCAGATTTACTTTATTTCTGTCAGACGTCTAAAGAAGCTCTTGTTGAGAATTAAGAACAGAATTCAGAATTCACCTCTCACAGCGTAACATGCTCTAAACACACCTCTTAATGTGATTAATGTGTATAAGCCCTAGTTTTGATGTTGATGTTGTTAGAACACTGGGTATTACATTAACATTAGCTCAAATGATCTATAGGGAATTTTAATAATTAATCAGGAATATGATTAACCCTCTGAGGTCGGCAATCACGCCGGCGTGATTTGCTCGCTTTATTTTTTTTATCAGTTCAAAAGAGATTCATTTTGCTCTGTTGACTTTGATATTACAAACAAGTTTCATACATCAATCGATTCTGTTAAATGTGTATTATTTTTGTGTATACTCACAATAAAAACAAAGTGTTGTGCTTTTTGGCAAATAAAGAAAAATAAACACGAAGCGAGTTCTGCCTTCTCTCTGTCAGTGTAGTCCATTCTGAAACGCGTCCGAAAATGAACAATAACTCAGCGAATACTCAGTCAAACAGACATACAGACACACAGGCATGAAGCTTGAATTCTCTTCTTTTAAATGAAGTAATTTATATAAAAAACAAATATTCTCAGTTCACGTAATCTGTAAGAAAAGAGCGAGATGTCAGTCGTTCTCAACTCATCTAATTATTTTTAATGTGACTCCGCCCACGGAGAGCGCGCGCTATTCAAACGCAAATGACTGAGGCAATCCACGCAAACCTGTGAACGCCCCCATATCAGCTCGAGAAAACACAAGTTTAATCAGATCATTGTAGCCTACTTGTTTACACCGTCTCGGTGCACAAATGTCAAATGTGTACAAAAGCACAAATGTCAGGGCATGTCAAAACATCCCAAGGGCCCCAAAAACACCTTAGACCCCAGAGGGTTAATATATTGCATATTACAGTTACATTAAATTATCGAAGCTGAAAATAGATAGATCGTATATGAATGACTACCACAACGGGTTATGGTTCGTCATTAATATATCAATAGTCTTATTTCAGATCGAGTTTATGAGATAACTTTAATGGAATTAATTTAGTTATCAAACAATCTGTTTGTCCAGCAAATGGCCGTAAGATTAACTTATCAACTCTCAAGAAAAATTATCCTTCTTTCAAACGCAAGAAGAGTATTTTTTCTGGCCTTGAAAAAAACCCAACTCTCTGTGTTTATAAAATTAGGTTACTTAACCCTCTGGGGACCAAGGTGTTTTTGGGGCCCTTGAGATGTTCTGACATGCCTTGACATTTGTGCTTTTTTCAGTTATTTATAAACATGTTAATGGCAAAGGTGTAGATTCACTCTATATAGCACAAACAGGGCTACCATAATATGCAAGCAACGTGTATGTAGATGTTTGTATTTTTAAGAGAATAATGTTTATGCGTGGTTATTGGAAAAAAATAAAAATGAAAGTTGCTGAAATAAGACCACAAAACACATATTAAATATGTGTCCACAAGACTTTTGACTAATGGATGTTGTCCCTTTGAGTTCTGGCTTCAAAATGATGTGAAAATAGTCTTGCTTTATCGTTCACATAAAACAATACATTGATTTAAATTGATGTAAAACAGGTTTTGCTTGGAAAGCCAATATGCGAGGGGGCGTGAACGAGGAGTGGTTTACACCTGAGAATACAATGTCCCACCCACTCTGCAGAATTAGCCATTCATTCAGGTGTGACACTGACTGAGCCACAATGCAAGGACAAAAGATATATTTAGAAGAAGACTTATATTGACCATTTAAGATTTCGCTTCTCCTAGAATCTCAGCTTGCTTGACATTCCGTTAGGGCCATAAAACCTTTTCCCCTTAACAAAAGGGGGAGGTCTGGTTGCAAGAAAATGGTTGGTGAACGTTCTTAAACTAAAACACTTTTGATTCAAGACTACACATTAAAAAACCACACCTCTATTATAAAGCAAAAACTAATCACACATGCATATAGGAATGTACATACATTAAAAGGATATTTCTATCCTAAGTTACACAAAAAGGACGTTTGTGTGTGTGTGTGTGTGTGTGTGTGTGTGTGTGTGTGTGTGTGTGGGTGTGTGGGTGTGTGGAGATCTCCTGGCCACCTGGGTCTCTGGCTTGGAGAGAGAGAGATGGGAGCAGATAAGAATCTCTTTGAAATCTCCTCGAGTTCTGAGATGTTCTCTGTTAAGCATCACTTGGTAACAAACGCGTCAAAAGAGATCAATTCAGTCCAGCCTCATGGCGCCATGCTTTAATTTACAATTATGAGTTTAAGGGTTAAAAGCTTCCTTAAAATTTATAATGACAAGTAATCATGAGTCCTATCCATATGCTACAATGTTTTATTTGTCAAAAAAGGAAGTCACTATTGTGGTGGTCAGTATGTGCTTTAGTTGGGCTCTTGACTCTTTTGTGTTTTTAAAGTAATTCCCTTTTAAGCAATTGCAATAGCATTTACAATACAGATTGTTTCAAAGCAGCTTTACAGTGGTAACAGGAGAATTATGCATTGTCAATTATGTCATTGTGCAGCTTGTAAAAATCATTAGTTATTAAATGAGTTAATTCATCTACACAGCCTCTCTGGAGTAAACGGTGATGTCATCTCTCAGTTCAGTTCTCACACAGTCAGATCAAACATATTGTTGAATATTAAGTGACTCTAACTAATGAAGCCAGAGACGACGGTGACAGAATGAAGGAAAACCCTTGGAGAGAAACCAGACTCAGTCTCTCAGTTCTCCTCTGCTGAGATCTTGAGAGATTTAATGTCTTTTATCTTCAGCTGATTTCATCTAAGGCTTGGCATACACTGTGTGATTTTCGTCAGATTTTGAGCCGAATTCTGTCTTGTGTGACTATCTTTTTTAGTATTTCTGCTTTGTCGTGCATTGTTTGTCCTGCAGTGTTCACGCAGTGTACCGGGGGAAACGAGAGGCCATAAACCTCACTCGACCAGCAATCTTTCTTCTTTTTTCTTTATTTATAAAGCACAATTTAATACAACAACAATTGCCCAAAGTGCTGTACAAAGAACTTAAATATAATGCTAATGATACATAGAACAAATAATACAACAATAGCATACATATAAATAAGCACAGATTCAAGGTAAAACATGCACCTGATCGAGATTAAAAGCTCAGGATAACAAATTAGATTTTAACCGAGTTTTAAAAATGGATATTGTTGGAGCCATTTTGCTATGCAGTGGTAATATGTTCCACAGTTTATGTGCAGCGACTGAAAGAGCCAGATCACCCCTGGGTCTAAGTTTCAGTCTGGATCTAGGAGTAGTCAAGATCAGTTGACCAGAGGATCTAAGAGATCTAGCAGATGTGTGCCGTTTTAGTTAGACAGCAAGGTATGGTGGCGCCAAGCCATTTAATCATTTAAAAACAACTAATAAAAGTTGATATTCAATTCTGAAGTGAAGATAAAATTGGTGTAATATGCTCATGCTTGCGAGAACTAGTCAACAGTCTAGCGGCCGCGTTCTGGACGGTCTGCAACCGCAGGAGTGCTGTCTGGCTAACTCCTATATGAAGAGAGTTACAGTAGTCAAGCCGTAAAAAGATGAAGGCATGACTGACTTTCTCTAGATCATTAATGAAAGAAAACTTTAAAACATAAGAATTTAAAAGCTTTGTCAAATAATCACCCAGATTCCTCACAACCGCTTTATGATACGGGGCCAGTGCACCTTGTATAAAGATCTCACCTCGTCAGACTTTACTGAAAAACGTTTTTTATGCACAATACAGATAGAGGATATGTTTAGGCATTTCATGAAACAAAACATTAAAAATGAAAATAACAGCCCATTGTGGGAGTATTTGTGTTCAGTTGGTTTACTGTATTATCGTCAGAATATGAAACTTCTGTGTTTCCACCTGTAGGTCCAACTTGCTGAAAAACCCCAGAGCTGAAGGTGATTCACATAATTAACATAATTAACCTACATTAAGAGTGTAAAGCATTTTTGCTTCAGGTAATGTCTCTTTTCTGATGATGTTTTTAGATGGACTTCAAGGATGGGAGATTGTAAAGAATGGGGGTGACGGCTGGGTGACAGAAAACAGTAGGAGACCTCATCCAGACGACACGGTCACCAAATGTTTTGTAACATCTTTCGAGTATGTTTGATATCAAGATCCTTCAAGAAATGTTAAAATAAGACACTAAGTCAATCATCAAGCCGATCCACACATGAATCACTCGTAAACTTTGTCCTCAGGGAATGCTTGAAGCAACAGCTGATTGATTTGAAGGAAAGAGGCTACAGTGATGCTTTCATGGATCTTCTGCAACCTCATATCAAAATATCAGACTGGTGAGCGTTCACTGAAACTCCAGTTTGTGCTACAGCTTCTTAGCTGGTGCTTTCAAACTCTATAGGGCTGCATGATATTGGGGGGAAAAACGTGTTATTGCGATATTTAGTTTTTTGCAAAGTATACTTCCATTATGAATGTATGTACTCGAATAGCTGTATGTTATAAAATAAATCATAGAATGATTAGGGACATTTTGTAGGGGAGTACATACATATATATATATATATATATATATATATATATATATAAACATTTAGCATCTCATATTTTTGCTGCTTTAGAAATCCAGGCAGAAACAAGACCAAAAAGACCTCACTTGGCCACCTGTCACCATTCTGTTCAGTTTAGTTCTGTTTTCATGGACTTTCAGTTTGTTGTCATCCGTCACGTGTCTTTCTTCAGATTCCCGCCACTCATCCGTCTCCTTGGTTACAGTTCATCCTCGTTTGTGTTTGCTAGATAAGTACTGTAAAGTAAAAAAGGAGTATATATTAATAATAAATAATAATTGTTTTGTTGTACAGTATTAATATTTTCCTTATTTTCAAGTGTTAAACGATCTATTTTTATTGGCTTCTCCTTTGTTGGCAACATTTTTATAAACGCTCAGTAGTCTTTCTCAAGTTCCCAAGTTATTAGCAGCCCAAACTCAGAAGTGAAGTTTGTATTGTATGTAGCATTTACTGTTAACCGAGCGTTTGTGATCTGATGATTGTCATATCGCAATTTTGTTTTATATTGATCGTTCAGCCCTATATTATATGTGATTCATTTTAGTAAATGGCCTGTATCTGCTTCAAATGTGCCTTATGCTGGAATTCAAATGTGCCTTATGCTCATATTTCAATTTTTGTTTTCTTATTGGCAGATTATTTTGTACTTTTATTGTAAGAATATGCGTAACATTGTAATTTTATGTAAGAAAAAAAAAAAGAGCAGAAACTGAATTTTAATGCCATTTAAGGGATGGTTCACCTAAAAATGAAATCTTTCATCCTTAATTCACCCTTAATTCATTCCAAACCTGTATGACTTTATTTCTCCTGCGGGACATAAAATAATATATTGTGAAAAATGCTTTTTGTCCGTACAATGAAAGTCATTTGAGGCCAATGTTGTTTGAACCCGTCGACTGAAAGTGAAACAGAAGTGAAAGAACTTCTGCTCCACAGGAGAAAGAAACTCATACAGGTTTGGAGTGACATGAGGGAGAGTAAATGAAGACACAACTCTCCTTTATATCTGTTTCACTATCGCTTTAAGAACACATTAGCAGTGTTAAATCAGTTCTAATCTGAAAGCTCACTGATCTGATGTCTTATCTGCAGGTATGCCCCACGCTCTGACTGTGGGAGTGAGTATCAGATCTGTGTAGAGCTGCTCGATCAGAGGAAAAAGCCCATCAGAACCTTTCAGCCTGAGAGAGTTTCCTTTCAGCAGGAGAATGAGGAGCCGTGGTGTCAGGTGAGTCGAGTAACACATGCAGTCGAGCTCTTCTTCTATAGTCAGACTCACAGTCAGAGAGTCGTTGTCCCTGTGTTTGTTCTGCTTTATTCCAGATGACCCACGTCTTTAAGGATTATGGCCCTGGTGTTCGGTTTATCCGCTTCACTCACGGTGGGAAGGATACACAGTTCTGGAAAGGCTGGTATGGAATACGGGTCACTAACAGTAGTGTGGAGATCTGCCAACCTGCAGAGAGGTAGCGTTTTCCAGCATGATCTTTTACATTCCTAACAGGCACAAAACTGATCTTCAAATGAGGAATTCTAATGATGCAATATGCCTTAAGGAGAAAAAGCACGTGTAGCATTACAAAGCTCTCTTGTAAATGTATTTTGTCATGATAAATGTTCAGTGTTACGCTGTTAAAAGGAATGATCTTAGTCGGAGACTGTAAGTTCAGCCTTAGTCATGCACTGCTCACTCCAGCCCGGTCTCACCCCAAAACGTCACATACTGACGCGTCTTGACCAAACGGCAATATACGACGAAAAGGGTACCCCTAAAACGTCCATATGAGACGAAGACATAAGCGCACCAGCAGCACCTCTTAGCGGTACCCTAACGCATACCTAAACCTACCCATAACCCGAATAGTCACATACGGACGTTTTAGGGGTACCCTTTTCGTCGTATATTGCCGTTTGGTCAAGACGCGTCAGTATGTGACGTTTGGGGGTGAGACTGTGTTACTCACTCACATCTCACATCCCTGGCAAGAAGTTTTTCCCAGGCTAGATTTTCTCCCCAGGGTAAAACAATATCCCTATACATAAAACATAAAGCAAAACATGCATATAACAGAAAACCTCCTACAACACACCATATCATCAAACAAATACAGGTTTCAGAGTCAGGTATTTCAAAACAGCTCAATAGCGCCACCTACAAATTTTCACCGAAGCGCCCCTCATGCTACGTTTCGCGTACATGCACGACATTCGGTAGGCACATGTGACATCCCAGTACCTATGAAAAAGCCTCTTGCAGCCCTCCCCTAAACCCCACAGGAAGTCAGACATTTCCAGTTTCCTCTGCACTTTATGTGCAGTTTTTCCATTTCCAGGCGTCGTACTTTAACAAACTCCTAAGCCTAACCCTAATGGTTTTCAATATGTAATGTATGTTTGTCTGTTTTTATGGCAGACACCATTTAAATGTTTATATTTCCAAAAACAAGTAGAAACATGATTATGTCTTTATAAAATGTATTATTACAATGTAATTCTTTAAAAAACTTATCATGTGTAATTTAAACGTATATAGCCTCTACAAATCAGTTAATTTTAACCTTTAACATTAATGTACCAACTGGGTTTCCTTGAAGTATTCAGCATTAGTTGAGAGAGATTTTCTTCCTTGAGAAAAACTATAATAGGGAGAAAATGTCTTTCATTTAACCCTTCACATTCCAACACAAACTGAATAGGCCGATTTGCACGTTTTTATTTCCGCAAAAACGTTTTTTTTTTAGATGTTTGATAGAACTAATTCTTTTTTATTTAAAATAGTATTTAATATTTCAAATGTAATGATATTTAATCCTATTTCTTGTATATTATTTTTACAGTAGTTTAGATCCGCTCTGACGGTTCTCCTCTGCTTCAAACTGAATTTCCAAAAGAATGACTTAAATTATATATTACAATATCCTCCTGGGACCCAAGAATAGACTTTTGTCCACTGTAGTGGACATTATATTTTAGTGAATTTCTCTGACGTCATACATGTCACATGACACAACCTGGGTGTCCTGTAAAGAGCACATTCAGGACTTTTCAGAGATACGAAATGTTTGGAGGTTTCACCATGAAAACAACTTCTCCTTGGTCTTTAAAAATGTCTGACATTAATTTAGTGATAAAATGTAGCATTCTTATGGAAATATGATAATATATTGTAATTATAATTTAAATTGGACTACTTTTCAAATTGTATTTCATAAAACAACATCTCAGGAAAATGTTAAGGGGTTTCAAATAAAAAAAATATTTTCTGTTCCAGAACAGGGCGTTGATTTCATACGTGTCCACTGTAGAGACATCAGGACTTACATCATGTTTATCAGGCATTTTGTGAGACACAACAAGTGAATATGGAAATAAATTATACATCAATATTCCTATGAAATATTAGATATTATTATTAAAATGTTGCCAATTATTACTCCAATTATTACACTTCTTTTTTCATTAAATGTTGCTCCAAGAACACATTAAGGTGCAAATTAGATACAGTTTATATATACATTGCATTGAATGGGAATATTAATTTATGGACATTTTACCCACATATTGCATAATGTAAAATGGTGTATCAATTCATTCCGTTATTTCTTTCATAACATAGTTGAGAATAATCTTTATACAAATTTTGGTTGAAAAAATCCTGAAACCCCCAAATTTATTGGTGATTGAAAAAAAAATCCCATTGTTTTTGCCTATACATATAATTTCATGTCATTTTATTTTTTAAACAACTTAGTCCTGGCGTCCACTACAGAGGACATAGCATAACTTATGAATAAAATATTATTTTGCAAAAATGTTTTTTTACCATTTGTTTATTGTGATCTAAACAGTGTGATGACATGGAAAAAAACTAAATTCAAAAACCTTTTTTTTTCTGGGTCCCAGGAGGATATAGAAATTAAATTAATGACCATTTTGAATAAATACACTGTTAATTACAATAGCTATCTGAAAGAAGTATTGCTAAAAACAGAACAAGGACTTGAGACTTGGACCACAGGGACTTGTGAACATGTATGAATTCTGACATACTGAACATGTGTGTGTGCATGATGCTTATTTATATTAGTGTGTGTTTATAGTGTGGATCGTGAAGGAGAGTTCGCAATGTCAATAGGAACAATAAACAGTGTATTTAAAAATTAAAAAAACACATGGAAGAGCGTCAGCCGTATCCTGATCATCCAGAGAGATTTGATGTTCTTCCTCAGGTTCTGTGTGGAGAGAGTCTGACTGGACGCTGTTACTGGGAGGCTGAATGGAGCGGGAGAAGTGCTCATATATCAGTGTCATATAAAGGAATCAGCAGGAGAGGAATAAGTGAAGACTCTGTGTTTGGTTAGATCCAATGACAAATCCTGGAGTCTGCTCTAATTACAGATTTACTGTCCGTCACAATAATAACAGCACTGATATTCCTGTCGTCCGTTCCTCCTGTAATAGAGGAGTACAGCGTCACTCACTCACTCACTCACTCACTCACTCACTCTATGTTGGATTAGGGGCTTTTCCTGGTTCCTCGGTGCATCTGTCTCAGATTAAACAACAGACACACAACGGACACATACTTAGAATTCCTATTTCTAAGATCCATTAATTAAAGTTTTTCATTAACAACTAGAAGTTAGAAATCTTCACACATCATAAACACATCTATAAAAAACAGAGTAATAAGGTTACTTTAACATTTATATTGTAAACTGATAAACCGATTTAAGAAAAGTACATTTGTGAATAATTTAATCATGAAGCTGTTTCTGAATCACTGATGTGATCTGATCATCACCTTCATCACCACAACAACCTTTATTAGATTCACTTTACTATCGGCTCTGATTCATCTCCTCAAAAATATACACCAAAATATGCTTTATATACTATCTTAAACTATAAAATTAAATCTTAACAGCTTATGTGATTGGTTATAATGAACCAATACTTGTCTAGACTTTAATCTGTATAAAGACAAAGATTAAGATTTCAGAGTTAAAAACTCATCATCTGTTTAAGTGTGCTTGAGTTAGAGAGAGAGTGTGTGTTTTTAACTATTTGCAGTTTATCATTAGACCTGTTAGAGCCATAATGTTTTTTCCTTATATTATTAAGAGTGATTATGTTTTTGATAAATGCATATTTTGTGTTGTTTGTATTATATCGCAAGATTTTGACTAGTTTTACGTGCTACATATGTGTAATAATGTGAAGAAGAATAAGGAAGAAGAAAGGGATACGATGAACTATATCATAACTAACAATAACTTACAGTCGATGATAATGTTCTGATTAGACGGTATCGTTTTCAAAACACTGCACTCAAAGGTTGCGTTCTCAGGCCACCAAAACGCCGTCGTCGTGTAAATGAACGACCAGAACGCATTAAACATTTTCAGTTGAAAACGGTGTCGTGTAAACGGGCCCTAAATTAATAACTAATTATTTTTACACTGGAAATGAATCAACGCTGAACTTACTTAAGCTGGATAGTGTCTTTTAGATCTGCAGTTGCATTATTTTCCTGTTATCTCTGTAAAGATGCTTTGAAACAATAGTGTTGTAAAAACTTGACTGAACTTCTTGAACTGTTAACAATTACTATAATAACTGTAAGGATAATTATAACTATAACTTCATGTGGACGATATTCTGTTTAGTCTAAGTGTACACTGTTTTTTTTTACATTTATTACATTGTTCTTCTGATTGAAATGCTCGAGCTCTTTATAGTAGGCTGTCGATTACAGTTCTGATTGGCTGTCAAAGGTTTAATCGTTGATCAGCTGCAAAAAAATCAATAAAATCTTTCCAAGAGTGATTCCAACGATATTGTTCCTCTGTGTCATTATTGTTATAGTTGTGCTATGGACTTCACTATTGAAGAATCCAAATTTAAGAATATGTTTAAGATCTGCTGATCTTACTTCCTTACATAACATCACATGAAAAACTAAGGTGAATTACACTGTATTGGGCATTCAAGGTGAACATGATGGCATTAATTTACTGATCAGAAGTCAGCTTTAAGTCAGCTGTCTAAACATTGTAACAGTCTTTGATCTTCCAACTAAGAGTTGGACTGTGTGTGAATGTTACCTAGTCTAAGGTCTCGTGACCATTTGTTGTGTATACCATTTGGGGGGGGGGGGAAACCATTATCTCAGTTGGGGGCAATTGCCTCTATTGTCTTTAGATGATTAGATTTAGTGGTTACCTCTAAGGCTTTGTGTATGTTTAGCACCTTTAAGGACAGCCCACTGAAAGACCTATAAAGAAACCATGTAAAGTATGTTAGCCAGAATGATTTGGGAAGAACTGCAGCCGCGTACAGCTGTTATGATTCGGTTGAAACATGGAGGAAGCAGGATCCAAATGCAGCTCACTTTATAAAACAAACTCCAGACTTACAAACTCAAATACAGGAACGGGGAACAGGACTCAGGAACAGAACAACCAACATCCACTTAACAACATCAAGAACTCACAAAGACTGAACTAGACACAGGGCTTAAATACATACTGGACTAATGACGAGACAAGGGACACCTGTGAACATTTAAACAATCAACCAATGAAAAAATGACAACAGACAGGGGAACACAAGGCAAGATCACATGACTAGAACAGGGGATCACATGACAGACAAGAACCAGGAACAATAAACAAAACCCAAACCGTGACATAGCCCCCCCTCTATGGGCGGCTCCCGACGCCCATCAAAACAAAAACATAAGTTCAGGAGGGTGGTGGAGCGGAGGCGGTCTTGGGGGAGGGATGGAGGGCCAGGCCCGTGCAGAGGAATAGATCCAGGACATGGCAATGGCGGGCCTGGGCCATGAAGCGTGGGTGGACCAGACTGTTCAGGGGACCAGAGCAGACCAGGGTGTGCGGGTGGCCAGGGCGGATCAGGATGTGCAGAGGACCAGGGCGGAGAAGACCCCTCAGGCGGCCACGGCGGAGAAGACCCTAAGGGTGGCCACGGCCAGGGCGGATCAGGATGTGCAGAGGACCAGGGCGGAGAAGACCCCTCGGGCGGCCACGGTGAAGAAATCCCTTCGGGTGGCCACGGCGAAGAAATCCCTTCGGGCGGCCACGGCGGAGAAGACCCTTCGGGCGGCCACGGCGGAGAAGACCCTTCGGGCGGCCACGGCGGAGAAGACCCTTCGGGCGGCCACGGCGGAGAAGACCCTTCGGGCGGCCACGGCGGAGAAGACCCTTCGGGCGGCCACGGCGGAGAAGACCCTTCGGGCGGCCACGGCGGTGAAGGCTTATTGCCCCCCCCCAAAATTTTCTTGGGGAGGTTAACGGACTTAGACGCCAGGTAGGAGGAGTCCGGTGGCGAAGGCGTGTCAGGGCTGGATGAGACAGGCGATGAAGGCAGGTCAGGGCTGGACGAGGTCTGCGACGAGGGCAGGTCAGGACTGGACAGGACCAGCGATGAAAAGGGCTCTGAGCTGGGCAGGACCAGCGGTGAAGAGGACTCTGAGCTGGGCAGGACCAGCGATGAAGAGGGCTCTGAGCTGGGCAGGACCAGCGGCGAAGAGGGCTCTGAGCTGGGCAGGACCAGCGGCGAAGAGGGCTCTGAGCTGGGCAGGACCAGCGGCGAAGAGGGCTCTGAGCTGGGCAGGACCAGCGGCGAAGAGGGCTCTGAGCTGGGCAGGACCAGCGGCGAAGAGGGCTCTGAGCTGGGCAGGACCAGCGGCGAAGAGGGCTCTGAGCTGGGCAGGACCAGCGGCGAAGAGGGCTCTGAGCTGGCGGGAAGTGCAGGCTCGGCTGGACTGGCGGGAAGTGCAGGCTCGGCTGGACTGGCGGGAAGTGCAGGCTCGGCTGGACTGGCGGGAAGTGCAGGCTCGGCTGGACTGGCGGGAAGTGCAGGCTCGGCTGGACTGGCGTGAAGCTCTGGATCAGCAGAAGCGACGTGAACCGTCTCTAGATCAGCAGAAGCGACTTGAACTGTCTCTGGATCAGCAGAAGCGACGTGAACAGTCTCTGGATCAGCAGAAGCGACGTGAACCGTCTCTAGATCAACAGAAGCGACGTGAACCGTCTCTAGATCAGCAGAAGCGACGTGAACAGTCTCTGGATCAGCAGAAGCGACGTGAACAGTCTCTGGATCAGCAGAAGCGACGTGAACAGTCTCTGGATCAGCAGAAGCGACGTGAACAGTCTCTGGATCAGCAGAAGCGACGTGAACAGTCTCTGGATCAGCAGAAGCGACGTGAAGCTCAGTCTCTGGATCGGCTGACGTGACGTGAAGCTCAGGCTCGGCAGGGCTGACGTGGAGCCAAGGCTCGGCGGGACGAGTCCCTGGAACGATGGCCTTTGTGGCAGCATGTGCTGACATCAGCGGGGAATCGGCCACGCTGGAAACCAGTCCTTGACGGCCATAGACCAATCCAGTGGCTGGCTTGATGGTTGGCGTGACGTGAAGATTCTCAGGCTGGGCACATGAGACGTGAAGCTGTGAAGACTCTGGACTGGACGGGACCAGCGGTGAGGGCTCTGGGGGTACTGTGAGCTCAAGGGGTGTTTCATTAGCCAAGCCCACAGTAAATGCCAAACCGCTCAAGGAGAGGGCCAGGTCGACATATCCCTCCAGGGTCCAGCCGGTATAGTCCTCCGGCATAAATTGAGCAATGTCATCATCCAACCC
The DNA here is from genome assembly GCA_022829025.1 of Squalius cephalus. Lineage (NCBI taxonomy): Eukaryota > Metazoa > Chordata > Actinopteri > Cypriniformes > Leuciscidae > Squalius > Squalius cephalus. Next base: position 45,030,409 of record CM040796.1, on the reverse strand, counting down.
GCTCCAAAACAGCTCCATGAGCTGGATGTCATCTAATGATCCCAGATGACAGCAAGTCAAAAAGTCCCTCGCATATCTCTCAATGGGCTGGCCATCCTGAAACAATGAAGAAAGGAATTTCCTCAGGGCCTGGTTGCTAACCACTGCTGGATCCATTTTGTGGTGAGTTCTTCTGTTATGATTCGGTTGAAACATGGAGGAAGCAGGATCCAAATGCAGCTCACTTTATAAAACAAACTCCAGACTTACAAACTCAAATACAGGAACGGGGAACAGGACTCAGGAACAGAACAACCAACATCCACTTAACAACATCAAGAACTCACAAAGACTGAACTAGACACAGGGCTTAAATACATACTGGACTAATGACGAGACAAGGGACACCTGTGAACATTTAAACAATCAACCAATGAAAAAATGACAACAGACAGGGGAACACAAGGCAAGATCACATGACTAGAACAGGGGATCACATGACAGACAAGAACCAGGAACAATAAACAAAACCCAAACCGTGACAACAGCGAAGTCCTCAATAAAGAATAACTTTGTTTGAACGTGATCCCCAACGTCTCCTGGTCTCTTGCTTCGACGAAGAAAAAGTTTTCAACACTATTCTCTTGGAAGAAATCTTTCTTCTCGTGGAAGAAATGTAATGTTATATTATGTTTGCACTTATATTCATTTATATTATATTCATAGAATCTTAGAAATATGATGGTAATTAGATTAATGTGGTGTCGGTACATATTCTTATTAATGTATGTATGAGCATGTCCTTGTATATGACCAGACAAAAGTTAATGTGACTGAATGTATGACGAGACAGAGAGTCTCCATTCAAGGGTGTAATATGATTAAGTATGATAGACAAATCTAAACAATATGTTAGTTATGGCTAAGATGTATCTTGATGTAGCCTCTGGAAAACAACCTTGGGGAGGAACAATATAAAGAATGAAGGATCCCCCCCCACTCGTGGTCACTCTGCAGGCACTGTGTAATGACTGTACGACTGCTGACCTCTCCTTACAAGGGAATAAATAATCTTTAAAGACAATTGATCCATGTTTGTCTCTTATTCAGTGTTAGAAAAGTGTTTGCCACTACATAGAGTAAGAGCAATTATTAAAAGTTTATGGTTATAGTTATCATTATAGTTATTGTCCTTGTGAACAGGCCTTAATTCACATGTGTCCTGACCTTGGCGATGTCCTTGGGCGTTTGGCCCAGGGCTTGGAAGATGTTGACTGCGCCGGTCAGGTAGCAGGTCCTAAAGTGGTGGAGTGTCTCAGCATCAGTTCCGGAGAACTCTTTCTTAGAAACGTCTTCGATCATCCTCATGTCAAACTCGGTGTGTACGGGCCCGGGCTCGATCATTGACAAACTGACTGACAGACTGACAGATGGGAAATCAAATACACACACCGCCATCCAGAGAAAGAGGCGTCAACTCAGATCTGTAATGAAGCAGGGGCTGAAGAGATGGCAGGCAGAGATGTTATTAAACAAACAAACATAAGTGAGAAACACATCACGTCGATGACTGACGAATAGGAATCCCTATACCACAGCACCACAGCTGCTGCCCACATCCAGCGCCCTGTGTACACCACCTGCTCCCTACAGCCAACTGGGGGGGAAAGGCATATTTGCGAAGGCCCCGGGGCCAGCTGTGTGCCAGTGCGTCCGTGCCGAGTGTTCCCTCAGTCAGGAGTACAGCCGCTGGCAGTGGGTGGTTTCTGGAGGGTCTGCCGGTGTGGCTCCGAAACGACGCCAGCTCAGCTGGACCACTTGAGGTGGAGTCGCCATTGTCCCGGGAGCACAGCTCATGACGGCTCGTCGGCCACACGGTTCAGCACACCGGGGACACACATGGCCCAAAGCGACCTCAGATGATTCTGACTCCAGAGGAGGAGATGGCGGGCGAGTTGCGACAGGCGACGGGAGCGTAGACTCTGTCTGTTCGACCGAATCCAACTCCATACCGAGAAAAGAGATCCTCTTCAGGGGGCGAGTTTGCTCTTCTCCCGGTTGACCCGAAGCCCCAACTGGCTGAGGTGACTGAGCACAGGTCCCTGTTTCACACAACTGCTCCCGAGACTGAGCTAGTACCAGCCAGTCGTTGAGAGAGCTGAGAATGCGAACGTTGTGTTCCTTCATAGGAACAAGGGCCGCCTCCGCAGTTTTCGTGTAGACGCGGGGAGACTTGACTGTTTTCTTGACTGTCCAAAGTAGACAGTTGTCAGTAGGGCTGGGCGATATGGAGCAAAAAATATATCTCGATATCTTTACAGGAAAAATAACCCTCCAAAAACTACTGCAAAAACAAATATGCCAAATACCATAAAGTCTTTTTTTATTGAATTGCAAATAGTAAGCAGTTCATGTAGGAACAAAGTGTTTCTGCGACATAAAAAAAAAAAAAAAAAATCCCTGTATACAAAAATAATAATTTAACTGTAAAATAAAGGAAGAAATAATACATATTGCACTATTTTTAATAAACCTGTATAGAAATATCATTACTAATTCTGGCAAAAAAAAATAAAAATGCCATATATCCTCCAAAAACTGCACAACTGTAGAGTAAAACATTAATTAAAAAAAAAGTGATACAAATGCATCTAAAAACTGACATGATTGTTACAAAATCACACTGTCTGGGGCCTCTGGAGAACTCAGAACAACTGCTAGCATAAAGTTTAAGGTAAAAATAACTGCCATTAAATTACAGTATCTTACTACTATGCAGATAAACTGTTCATTCATTACATCACTTTACCTCTGTCTTTATCCACCTTTATCCTCTTCTCTTCTTTTTGACACTGTATCTATAGCAGAATAGGTAGGCTAATGCTAATTTATAATGTGTCATGTAAACTCGGCCATCCGTCACAATTAGGAAACTTTCACCGTGTCTAGAGCTGGCGCGAGCTGCCAGGCCCGTTTCTACAGGGGAGCATGTTAAGTGTGAGTGTGTTAAGCGCCCTCAAACAAAAGCAATGCGGCGAGAGGCGACGCTACACAAAAAATTACCAACAGCAACTGATCACGCGCGCTGTTTCTGACGCACTTCAAGCACTCGCTGGGCGGAGAAAGATTGATGTGCCTGACCGGACTCGGTGGACTTGGTTGAATGAGACAACACGCGAGGGGAGGGGGAACAAAAGCAAGCAGGCGGAGGAGGGCGGGGGCGAGCACAGCACAGAGAAGGCAAACAAGCAAAGTGGCGAAATCAGAATTAAATATAAACAATATATCGATATATACGATATGTCAAAATCCATATCGAGTTTAAAAAATATCTCGATATATCATAAATATCGAGATATCGCCCACCCCTAGTTGTCAGTATACTTTTGCGAGGAAACAGCTTAAAGAACTGACAACCTATCTACTATAATGTTTGCAAATAAACATTTATTTTAGAGTGAGCTATTGTTGGAGTTTACACTAGGGATGTCGAAATTGCTCAAAAATGACGTTCGAATATTCCATCTAAAAACTTTGACTGAAATAACCACTCGTTACAACCGAGGTATGCAGCAAAGCATTTGTGAAGCCACAACACGCACAACCTTGAGGCGGATGGGCTACAACAGCAGAAGACCCCACCGGGTACCACTCATCTCCACTACAAATAGGAAAAAGAGGATACAATTTGCACGAGCTCACCAAAATTGGACAGTTGAAGACTGGAAACATGTTGCCTGGTCTGATGAGTCTCGATTTCTGTTGAGACATTCAGATGGTAGAGTCAGAATTTGGCGTAAACAGAATGAGAGCATGGATCTATCATGCCTTGTTACCACTGTGCAGGCTGGTGGTGGTGGTGTAATGGTGTGGGGGATGTTTTCCTGGCACACTTTAGGCCCCTTAGTGCCAATTGGGCATCGTTTAAATGCCACGGCCTACCTGAGCATTGTTTCTGACCATGTCCATCCCTTTATGACCACCATGTACCCATCCTCTGATGGCTACTTCCAGCAGGATAATGCACCATGTCACAAAGCTCGAATCATTTCAAATTGGTTTCTTGAACATGACAATGAGTTCACTGTACTAAAATGGCCCCCACAGTCACCAGATCTCAACCCAATAGAGCATCTTTGGGATGTGGTGGAACGGGAGCTTCGTGCCCTGGATGTGCATCCCACAAATCTCCATCAACTGCAAGATGCTATCCTATCAATATGGGCCAACATTTCTAAAGAATGCTTTCAGCACCTTGTTGATTCAATGCCACGTAGAATTAAGGCAGTTCTGAAGGCGAAAGGGGGTCAAACACAGTATTAGTATGGTGTTCCTAATAATCCTTTAGGTGAGTGTATATATAGCAGGCTTCATTCAGTGATTGAAACAAATATTATTAACATTAATTGAAGTTTTACAGTATATAGAGCCGACATTGAACACTCGCAAAGCAGACAGCCGCGCCTCTAATCCTAACCCTAACCCTAACCCTAACCCTAACCCTAACCGTGTTTTTCCACATTCGAAATTCACATTCGAATATTAATTTTCACCTTCGAAATTCTGTTTTTTAAAACTATTCGAATATATATTTGAATTTAGAATATTCGTTGACAGCCCTAGTTTACAATGAAAAAAACTGCTGTTCTATAAGAGAAGTCAAAGACCATGTTGTATTCGGTTTACGCCACTACTATGAGCTATACGTAATCCAGGTTGACCATTACGTTTCTCCATGGGAATGGGTATCTGCTCATAACACAAACGCTCTGGTAAAAGCGTCACAGTGATGATTCAAACTACCAGTGGGTTATATCAGTGTAAAAACAGTGTAAAAATCAGTGTTATACAGTGGTTATACCGTTCGTTTCTTAAGTGGGTGGAAACACTCGTTCGTTTTTCCCGTTTACAGAACGGGAAAACCCATCTAACACATCTAAATGAACACATTGCTTTACATAAAGTTATAATGACTGAAACAAACACTACAAGAAAACCGTAGCATTATTAACTTTACGGATGATCTATATGTTATAAATAAACCTCTCACCCCATATGAAGAGAATCCAGCTGTGCGTCTCCATCCTGATGTTTCTGAGCTGGTCTGTGGGAGATTCCTGTTTTATTCCGTCATAGTCACTCCTTTTGGATCAGAGCCAGAACTCCTGCGCTGTGTGTGTGTGTGTGTGTGTGTGTGTGTGTGTGTGTGTGTGTGTGTATGTGTGTGTTTGTAATCTATGTTTGTTTTCATTACATGGCCAATATAATCAGCATTACAGATTCTCTGGCTGATTCTGAATCCCCTCATTGAGGCCAGAGCAGGATTTGATCTCAGATGTACATTTTTCTGTCAGCGAATAGCGATTAAATCAATCATTTATTTTATACCATATTTGTTATGTTGGTGGGAATGATCTAATCGTGATCAACATAAAACAAACCCTCGCTTTCTTTCCAGTCTGGTCTCGTGAATGCTTCACTTTGCGTGTCGGAGTGCTTGAACTCAGAACACTAATTACTCCACTGGTTTATGGAAGTTCACAACCATTTACTAATATATTTTAAGTATACTGTACATACATATTTAGCCTATATTATATTACAAGAAATATAACATTACAAGAAATTGTGCATAAGAATCAATCTTATTGTGTGAAGAATAGACCCATTACATATAATCTTCACCTAATAAGGGATCTCTTTGACTTAACTCGTTGTAATGATGTTAATTTGGGTTCTCTTTAGAGCAAGAAAAGGCTTTCGACAGGGTTGACCATTGTAAGAGCCATTTTGTCTTTGCTTAAACCTTATGTAAGTGTGTGTCCAGTAGGGGTCTCTCTTTTGGGTAATTGGTTGCTGAATATAGGTAGGAACCTTCCTTCAGGTGACATGTGTTGCTGGAGGGAAGGTGCACACAGTTTTTGACCGCTAAGCTATGCTACACTGTAGCTGTGTCCCAATGTGAAGACTGCATCCTTCGAAGGCCGCGGACTTCAAATGATGCAGCCTATGCGTCCTCCGAAGGACGCTCCATGCAGCCTTTGTGGGATTTCCTAATTGCTTAGCCAGGTGTTCCTGATTACCGCTCCAGGCGCCAAGCAACGGTGCGAGAGGACTGCTGCCATCCTGATAATTCATTTCATATAATTGAGTAAACAGCTATGGAGCCAGAATTGGCTATTGTCATTTTATGTTTTATATGTAAGGATGTGTCAGGTCATGTAGCCTATTTCGGCTTAGCCGAAGATTCAAATGTTAATTTATATCTTACCTTGATGCGATTTTGTAGGCTAGTGTATTCTTTTTATTATGCACATAAATGGACCATGGTAAATATATTTACACAGGTTTTCAACCCTATTTGAATATAAAACTCAGTTGAATATAAAAAGTCCAGTGCGAATGTTACTCCCGCTCTTCATCGGCAGCTGTCAGTCACTGTTGCTAGGCGACAAGAACAATGCTCCGTAGGCTAGACAGGTCCGAGCGCTTCAGATGCGCCCTTTGATATGGGACGGAGCTGTAGTTAGCAACAATTTGTTAATATTGTGACAATAAGCCTACATTTTGTTACTTTAATTTTCTAAATAACCAGTGGTGGTATATAAGGAACTACATACTTCGTTAATACTCAAAGTAATTTCCCCACACAGGACAGCAACACTACAAAATTATCTTATTTTACAATATGATGCATTGTTTTACATTAAACTACACAAAAGTATATAGTTTAAAAATGTATCAACCTTGAGAATATTCAGAAGTAAAATGCAACATATGCAGTAATATAAAGCAGAACCATCATAAAAACCCTGACAAGGTTTTTTCCCCTGCAGAATTCCTTTACTTTTACTCTTGATGCCTTAAATACATTAGAGTATTCAATATAATTTTGCTTAACTAAGGTTTGAAATATATGACTAGTAGTTTTTCCCCAATGCGGTATTAGTGATTATTAAAAGTACTTTAGGCAAGGCAAGGCAAGGCAAGTTTATTTATATAGCACATTTCATACACAATGGCAATTCAAAGTGCTTTACATAGAAGAAATTAAAATAATAAAAGAAATAAGAATAATTAAAACAGTTTAGAAAAATAAAATAAAATACAGTACAAACAGTCGGACGAATATTGGCACAGTGCTCATTCAGTAAATGCATAGTTAAACAGAAGTGTTTTGAGTCTGGATTTGAATGTGACTACAGTAGGAGCACGTCTGATCTCCTCTGGAAGCTGGTTCCAGCATAATAGCTAAAAGCGGACTCGCCATGCTTAGAGTGAACCCTTGGTATTTCTAGCTGATATGATCCTAGTGATCTGAGTGATCTGTTGGGTTTATATTCAGTGAGCATATCTGCAATATATTGAGGTCCTAGGCCATTGAATGATTTATATACCAGTAATAATACTTTAAAATCAATCCTAAATCTAACTGGGAGCCAGTGTAAAGACCTGAGGACTGGTGTGATGTGTTCATATTTTCTGGTTCTGCTCAGAATCCTGGCGGCAGCGTTCTGTATGAGCTGCAACTGTCTTATGGTCTTTTTGGGAAGGCCAGTGAGGAGTCCATTACAATAATCCACCCTGCTGGTGATGAAAGCATGAACAAGTTTCTCTAAGTCTTGTCTGGAAACAAAGCATCTAATTCTTGCAATATTTTTCAGATGATAGTATGCTGATTTAGATATTGCTTTGACATGACTACTGAAACTAAGGTCTGACTCTAGTGTCACACCAAGATTCCTGACTTGATTTTTAGTTGTTTGACCCCTAGAGTGAAGGTATGCGTTCACCTTGAGAACTTCATCTTTGTTTCCAAACGCAATGACTTCAGTTTTGTCTTTGTTTAACTGAAGAAAGTTTTGACACATCCAACTGTTGACTTCATCAATGCATTGGCACAGGGAGTCAATGGGGCTGTAATCGTTAGGTGATAGGGCTAAGTAGAGCTGTGTGTCGTCTGCATAGCTGTGGTAAGCAATTTGGTTCTTTCTCATTATTTGGCTCATTGGGAGCATATACAGGTTGAACAGGAGTGGTGCAAGAATTGAGCCTTGAGGGACTCCGCATGTCATGGATGTCCACTCAGACTTATGGTCTCCTATACTCACATAATAACCTCTCCCATCTAAGTATGACCTGAACCATTTTAGGACTATCCCAGAAAGCCCCACCCAGTTTTCCAGCCTGTCAAGAAGTATGTTATGATCAACAGTGTCAAATGCAGCACTGAGGTCGAGTAGTACCAGCACTGATAATTTGCCTGAATCAGTATTTAAGCGAATATCGTTTATTATCTTTATGAGCGCTGTCTCTGTGCTGTGGTGTGGTCGGAAGCCAGATTGAAAATTGTCAAAGTATCCATTCGAGCATAAGAATTTGTTCAGCTGATTGAAGACAACTTTTTCAATGATCTTGCCTATGAAAGGAAGATTTGAGATCGGTCTATAGTTGCTTAATATGGTCTTATCCAGATTGCTCTTTTTCAGGAGGGGCTTGACAACTGCAGTTTTCAGGGAGTATGGAAAACTCCCAGATACCCCTTTTCCACCAAGGCAGAGCTGGTGCTGGTTCGGAGCCAGAGCCTAGTTTCAAATCGGTTCTTTGTTTTTCCACCGCCAAAGCACCAGCTCCGAACCAGTAAAACTGGTTCTTAAGTAGCACCAAATCATTGCAGGGTCTAGAACGGAGCCAAGAAAGAACCGCTTGCGTCAGAGGCTGGGGGCGGGGTTACCGTGACCAACAAGACGAATAGAAACTTGTGACCGCCATTTTTAAATAGCAGCTAGTCGAGCTAATAGCAGCTCGATTATAATATTCGTCTATGTAAGTTACGGCGAGCTGCACGAACGCGTTGGATTCCGATGTATTTTTGCAAACCCATGAGCATCCATAGTATTGCAACGTCCGTTATTGTTGATGGCTTGTTCGAGATGCATCGGAGCGGCAAGGACCGATCGGAGCTGCGGGAGTGTTTGGAGAGCATACGACTCCTTGTGCTTTTAGATCGCTATCGCAGTGCTTTGATGTCATGCGGCGATCGATCTGCGAGAAGCCGATGCATCTCGAACAAGCCTGGCGTGTTTGTGTTTGGCGCTACCGCACTAGCGGTTGCTGGGCAACATGAGACGTATACAGTGACGTAAGATCTGGCTCTGTTGTGGCTCTCTAGCCGGTGGAAAGGCAAACCGGTTCTTAGTAAGCTCGTCAGTCGAACCAACTCTGAACCAGCTCTGGCTCTGGCTCTGAACCAGCACCCGGTTCTTGTTGGTGGAAAAGGGGTAAGAGAGAATTGAGGCATTTACCACTTCTAGGAGATCTGCTTCTAAACTGTTTAACACACTTTTGAAAAAAGATGTGGGAAGTGTGTCAAGAGCGCATGTTGATGTTTTAAGGTGCTGTACAGTTTCTTCCAAAATTTTGCCATCAATTTCTTTGAAATCAGACATAGTAACTACTTTCTCAGGTGGTTTGATCTGTCTGACCTCAGTGCAACTCAAGGATGTGCTGATCATCTTTCTGATATTACTGATTTTCTCAGAGAAGAAAGAAGCAAACTCACTACACTTGTTCTCTGAGAGCATTTCACTGGGAATCTGGCTTAGGGGGTTTGTCAGTCTCTCTACAGTAGCAAAAAGAGTGCGTGTGTTGTTTAAATTGCTGTTTATAATATTTGAGAAGAAAGTCTGTCTAGCTTTGCCTAGTTCCATATTGAAAGCATGGATGCTGTCTTTGTAGATGTTATAATGGACTACAAGTTTAGTCTTCCGGCACATGCGCTCTGCTTTTCTGCATTGTCTTTTCATATTTTGCACTGCTGTTGAGTTTCTCCAAGGTGATTTTTGTCTGCCACTCTTCTTCCTGACTTTAACAGGAGCAATATAATCAATTATACCTTTAACTTTTGAGTTAAAAGAATCAAGGAGAAAATCAACAGAGTCCGCAGATATGCTTGGTGTTAAGGATATAGCCTTCATAAATAGTACACTGGTGTTCTCATTTAAGCATCTCTTCTTGACAGACACAGATCTAGCTTCAGTGGCAGGAGAGATCAATATATCAAAGAAAATACAGAAATGATCAGACAGTGCTACATCCTTAATAACAATCAATGAAATGTTTAGACCCTTACTGATAAGTAAATCTAGAGTGTGTCCATGATTGTGTGTGGGTCCATGTACATGCTGAGTCAGATCAAAAGTTTTTAAAACAGTTTTGATTTCTTTTGCCATATTGTTTTCTGCACTATCTATGTGGATGTTTAAATCTCCAGCAATGGCAAAACAGTCAAACTCTGAGGTAATTGTTGATAACAGTTCTGTCAAGTCCTCAGCAAAGGCTGGAGAGTATTTTGGAGGCCTGTAAATAATGATAAGTAAAATGCGTGGAGCACCTTTCAACACAATACCCAGATATTCGAAAGAAGGGTAATTCCCAAATGATATTTGCTTACATTGATAGATATCTTTAAAAAGAGCAGCTAGACCCCCACCTCTCTTAACAGCTCTGCAGACACTCATAAAAGTAAAGTTAGGAGGGGCTACTTCATTGAGGACTGTTGCACTGCAGCTGTCTTCTAGCCAGATTTCATTTAGAAGCATAAAATCCAGGTTGTTTGTGGTTATTAAATCGTTGACTAGAAGTGATTTATTTTTAAGTGAACGAATGTTTAAAAGTGCTAACTTAACAGTCTTACTTTTTGTCCCCACATCAATCTTACTTTGACGTGTAATAGGCACCAGATTAGTTGGGTTTGCTGCACGGCTATTGAAGGCCTTAGACTTTCTATCTTGTAATAGAACAGCAATAGAGAAAGATACAGGCACACTGGGTTCCCGCTTGTTCTGTAAACATTTGAGAAAGTTACTGTTATCAGAGCGGGGACCCAAAACACATCACTGGGAGCTGGTATCAGTTGTTTTTGGTTCACCTCGAGCAGATGGAGGAGGGTGTGGGCCCTGGCGTTGTGGCAGAGGCCGAAGAGCTCTCACAGGAGGGGGAGGGCGAGCTGGGTCTGCAGGCTTTGGTGCGGGTGGTAATGGTGCCTGTCGTTTTTTGGTTGGTATCTGGGGGCTTGCAGCAAAAGAGTGGGATAGTCTGGTTCCAGCATACACCAGTTCTTCCATTTTCTGTGAGAAACACAGTAGTGGCGATGCTGGAGAGAGGGAGAAAGTGTCTGGTGAAAGGGGCTGTTGCTCTGGTGTTATAGGAGGCTGTGATATGCTGTCCTGGCTTCCCTGGCTGTTTTCCAGGAAGTCGTCCTTGGGTGCTGAATCTTCAAGTAGTTCTGATATGTCTCTCTGTGGGCAGGGCTCAGCTGAGATTGTGTCCGTGAGCAGAGGTTGTTGTGGCGGAGTGGTGTTATCATTGTCCTTGTGTGATATGTCAACCGCATGTCCATTTTGCTGCTGAAGTGAAGTCCCGTGGTCATTCATACTGTGTCCAGGTGTGTGTGTGCCGTTCAGATTGAGTGGATTGGCACAAACTGCAGAAGGATGATTGAGGGAGAAGTAGAAATTGTCCTACCACATAAACTCCACCGACCCGGTACCGGGATCGAAAATCTTTGTTATGATGTTCGTACGTTCTTTTAATAAACTTCCTTATATGGTATTAGACAATTCATGGTATCATTTTAAAGCTTAGAATCTAAGCTTTACAAAGAATACCATCACTTTCGTTTTCATGATACATGTCGAATGAAATATTAGCTTAAATATGCATTGGTCCCAGGCAAAAAAATCCGCTTTATGATTGCGAAGAAATATTTCTACAAATATTTATTTTTTATATATTTCACAAAACAGTCAAGTCATATATCACAAGAAAGCTCTCATTCTAGGGAATTTGACGATGTAGATTATTACATTGTGAGACAATCATAGACCGAAATATCTTCAAAAGAATCGCGCAGTGAAATAAAATCAAACAGAGATGACAGATAAAAGTATCACATTCCTGCTCCGATGGCGGCTTCAGTCAGCCGCAAACAGCCACATAATCTATATCACCTTTTAGCTTAGGATGTAATCTTTCAAATGAGACCATTTTCACGTTTCTGTGAGCTTTCCTTGGTAAGAAAAACCTTTCCGAATGAACTGAGAGAAGACGCGCTCTGAGCGCTCTGACACTAGATCTCCATGCCATTTGTATAGGCGCGAGCCTTACTCACAAAGCAACTGCTAAGGCAAGCATTTAGTATATATATCTAACCGGAACTAATCTCGCGTCGCATATCTGTGACGGACTTATTACAAAAGACGCGAGTTCAACAGAGTCGGATCGGATGCGCTTCCTTGATCACTTCCGGGTAAGCGCGAGCTCTCTTTTGAGTAAGATAGCCGCGAGTTTGCGTGTGTTATTATAGTTTATGAACTGTTTTGATTTTTAAAATTGCATCTAGAAAGATAAAAGCATCAATGGCATTGATAAAAGCGATCTTTGGAAGTGCAACTGGTTTCTAAATGGACGATTTGGAGTTGGAGAATGCGCATTATCCAGACGCACTGAGCTTTTGGGTACGTATGGTACATGGTTTTTACAATGTTTATATAAATATTTTAATTAAAATATTGTTAGTTTGAAATGTGAAAGCACAGCAACCAATCTGATAAACTATTATTTGAAAATAAATGTCAAACGTTTTGGATATGGAAAATATTATTGCGCAATAGTTTACAACTTTGCATAAGTGGAATAAAATGGTAATTTCAGTAAATCTACATTTTGATATTGTGAAATGGATATTATTACAGTGCAGAAACTATGTATAAATAGTGTTTTTCTTTGTTTCATGTTCTGTTGAAGATTGGCACTGTGGGCACAGTTGGCACAGTTGGCATCAGATCTCCAGGAGGCTGGCTGGTGATGTTGAGGTGATGCACAACACAGGTGACAAATCTGATGCCAATATAATGAATTATATAAATCTGGAGGATGAGGATCCTGTTCTAGATTGTAATAGACCACAGATTTTAGGCAAATAATTTGTAAAATGATAAGTCTTGTATCTTCTGAAAGAATAAAATGATAAAAATCATAAAGCGCCTATTTTTTTCTTTCTGTTTATTATATCACAGACACCATATACTATAATATTTATAACATTCAGCAGTGTTTTATATAATTTCAAAGTGTTTTCTGTAAAATGACACTGGAATATTGCATATATTCCACTGTATATGGGTATGAGCAGAGTTTAGATTTGGGTAGGTGGATATTACATAAAAAAAAGGTAATATTCCTCCCTTCAGATTAATATGCACATCTTTTTCATTTTTTAGTGTAGAGAAAAAAATCTTTTTTCCAGTGTTTGCTGGCATCTAGAGGAAACAGCCATAAGTGTCTGCATGTTGCTAGACCCCACAGGGCCTGAGTTACACACTTTCAAAAATGAATTTAAAATAAAAAAATCAAAAAGCGCCTATATTTTTTTGGTTTTATTACAGCTCAGACAACATATACTTAAATGTTTATCACTTTTAGCACTGTTTTATGAATCTGCAAAGGGTTTCCTGTAAAATGACACCAAAATTGTCTATTTTGGAAAAAATATGTGGAAATGGGAGGCTTTTCAATTTCGGTAGGAAAATCCAGGCGGAAATCCCCAAAAATGGTCGAGGAGTGTAAGAGGTTAACACTCTTGAACCAAGTTTGTTTGGGTGATGGCCATCCCGATGAAAAAGTTGTCTCTGACTCCAGAAAAGATTGAAATTGTCAATGAAGTTTACTCCTTTTATATTGCAGGTTTTTTGCAGCCATGTATTTAGCCCAAGCAACCGTGAAAACCTGTTTGTTCCTCTTGCTGGGAGTGGTCCACTGATGAATGTTTGAACTTTCAGTCTTTTAAGTGTTTCAAAAAGTTCATTGAAATCCTTCTTAAGGAGTTCTGACTGCTCTTTATGAATATCATTCTTCCCCACATGAATGATGAGTCGATTTGCAGTCTTATGTTTCATCAGAATGTTCTGAAGTTCCCTGTTTACATCAGAAGTTGTTGCTTGTGGAAGGCAGCACGTAGTTGTATCCCTGCCGGTAATGTTTCTGATTATGGAGTCCCCCACTATCAGAGTCCTGGGCTCGGCTGCGCTCTGAGCTGAGTGCCGCTGTCTGCTCGACCTTGAGCGCCAGTTAGCATCAGTGTTAGCTACTGGCCCATTCAGTCTGTGTTCGATCACATTCATCACATTTGGGGATTCCTCATTTACATTCATTAGTACTTCAAATCTGTTCTCAAGATGTATAGGCAGTGGTAGGAGACCAGTGTTTGCAATCCTTGTCAGAGCTGTATCTGGGGTAGAGGATGCTACTGCGGTAATATGTGATGCTCGTGACAATCTGATGTCTCGAGTGCCTTTGGGTCTTGCTCCCTGTTTGTGCCATCGATTTGTAAGTCGATCGGCTTGTTAAAAAAGAACAAGTTCTGTCAAGTTTCTTTTTGTTCTGTCTGGTTTGGTGGTCCCGTAAGTAACTTTGTTTCGAGAACTGCAATCCTTTGTAAAAGTCTGTGGCAGTTAGTGCAGCAAGTAGATTCTTGAACCTGAAGAGGCATTTTCTCTTATCCGTATGAATGTAGGCAGTTGTGTTTTCCTTTCTGCGAAAAAGAATTCTGCGTTTTTGTAGTAATCCAAACTTTGTTGTCTGAGCACTGTGCTGTTTGCTGAAGTTAAAATTAGGTGATAAAAGGAAATAAAATATAAAATATAGGAGATAAAATGTAAAAGCGATAGAGCAAAGCGCGGAGCAGTAAGCAAGAGCGTCCGAACAGTAGCTGAGCAGGAAGTGGAAGTGTAATAAAGTGTAATAAAGTATCTCAATATTTATTCCATGAGTCAGCCCTGCAAACCTGTTGGTAGACAACTTAGTGGATAGTGTAAATATGCAGTCAAACACTCTGGAGAGCATCCCAGATGATGTCCACCAGCAGGAGGCCTTACCAGGGTCTCTAATGTGGAGCCCATCCCGGTCCAGCAGCACACCAGGGTCTCCCACTCAGCTCAATAAAAGTCTACATCATTTTTTCTTTTTTATTTACTGTAAATTTAAATGTTTATGTTGATTTTGATATGTTTAACGTATGTTGTAAATAGTTGGGAGGAAAAAAAGGTATAGAAGAATTTGTTTCATGTAAAAATTATGACTGTCATTACAAAAATAAACAATGTCCAGAGCAATGAATTCTCTTTTATTTACACATTTAAAGTTGCATAAAAAAATATATAAATGTACAGAATTTTTTTTCCTTTAAAAAAACATAAGTGAAAAAAAAGTTAAAGAAGAGATATATTTTTTATTTTTTATTTTTTTTCTAAATCATTCTTTCAAGAAGAGAAACAGCCTGTCCATTCTCTCCTGTGCTCTCCTTGCCTCTGCAGTCCCATGTCTTCTCTAATCAAGTCCAAAAACTCGTCCTCTCTGTCTCGCCTTCATCGTGGTGCTGGTGCCTCTGGCTCCTCCTCTTCTAGGTCACACACTGCTGAACTCGGCCCTGGTGTGTCCTCAGGGATTGAGGCAATGAGGGTGCAATGCCTCTGTCCCAACACCTCATCCATGAGGACAAACCAGGGCCAAGTTCAGCAGTGGGGTTCCCACTCACACCCTCTCCTGTCCCAGGACACGTGCAATCCTAAGGCAGAGCAAATTAACCATGGCTTGTTAACAACAGCACAATACATTTCAGCAAAGATGTGTGTATTAATTTTCTTATATATATATATATATATATATATATATATGTGTGTGTGTGTGTGTGTGCCTGTGCCTGTGCCTGTATGGGAGTTACGTACCCCAGACCCATTTTTTCCTGAATTGCTCTAAAAAAGCAGAAAGGGGGTACTTAACACAGGGGTGCAATCTTAAGTGCATTGTTAAAGGGATACTTCAGGATTTAGCATTAAGCTTTGTATTAGTAGAAAACCTGTAGTATTTTCGAATTACCGTACTTTCCACCCTCATATCCCCCTGAGACAAGAGATTTATGTATTTTTTGTCTGGAAAAAATCCTCCGATGACGCAAAAATCGTCATTTTGCGTCATCGGAGGATTTTCTGGCCAGAGGCTAAAGACTACAGCCAGTAGATGGCGTTGTTCCGCATGTTTTCAGCCCGCCCATAGGAGGTGGGATCTCACTCACAGAATGTACACAGTCAGCCGTCTTTCTGTGGAAGCTAAGCTAGCAGGCTCTTGTTCTGGGGAGAAAGCTGAGTAATTAGGAGAAAGCTGAGTAAGTAGGGGTTACATCCTCTTTTTCCCGGACTTGTCCAGCTGTCGAGATCGTTCAAAATGTCCGGGATTCGGCGTTTGCGTTCTGCGGTCGCCATTCATTGTTTACATGCACACCTCTTGTTTCAATCTAATTGAATTCATTCCGATCGGTGAATCTGAATGTAGTGTTTACATGAACTCTAAACAAGTGATCGGTTGATGTGCGTTTTACCATTGCTAAGAAAATTCCCGCTCCTCCGTGAGAGATGCGAGACCCGGCGCGTCTCAGTAATGACGCCACCGGCCTCGCGCCGTTCTCCCGCGGCCGTCAGCCTCGTCCTGCTCGCCACAGTAAACATGATGTTCTCCCGCGGCCGTCAGCCTCGTCCTGCTCGCCACAGTAAACATGATGTTCTCCCGCGGCCGTCAGCCTCGTCCTGCTCGCCACAGTAAACATGATGTTCTCCCGCGGCCGTCAGCCTCGTCCTGCTCGCCACAGTAAACATGATGTTCTCCCGCGGCCGTCAGCCTCGTCCTGCTCGCCACAGTAAACATGATGAATGGCGACTGTAGAACGCAAAAGCCGAATCCCGGACATTTTGGGCGAACTCTAAATCCCTGGCAAACTCATCACGTAGGCTAGCCTTGTTGTTTTCAACTGCGCTGAGTGCGCTCCCTTACCGGTAGGCGTGGCCTCCTAAGGCAGCGAAGCAAGTGCATTCTGGGAGTTGTTGTCTTTTATACACATAAGCCAAAAATACATTTTCTGTCTTTTCTCAGTCTAGAAAGCTCCAAATTAAAACATTTCTTCACATTTCTTAAATTACCTATTTTAAATACACATTCATCTTCCCAGAGGTGAAGTATCCCTTTAACACTGCAAAATATGACACATCAAGACATGCAAAATATAGGCTACTTAATATTTCTGTATACTCAAATTTGGTTAAAAACACATAGCTTGCATGACAGCACTACAAAAACACATACAAGTGAAACCCCATTGCCTTATCTACTGCTTTTCTTATTGTTGTGGGCTTTATAGGGTGAGTGATATTTCTTATAATACACAAGTGAGATAGACTAGTGCAAATATTACAAATAGGTCGTTAAACTAATAACGTTATTACCACAAGTTTTGACTAAAACTACCTGACAAATGAAGCCACGCAATGGTGACGAAGGAGTTAAGATGAAGTTTATAATAATTATATAATATAATATTTATAATATTGTTTCTCAAGCTATTTGAGTAAATGAAAACATAATACTTACATTCAAATGTGAATTTGCTGTCCACCACCGATCTCTAGTCTAGGCCGCCTTTAAAAATAAATAAATAAATGTTGTCGTCAACGGCGCGCAATGACTTATGGGGTAGAATAGGGTAGAATAGGCCGCTAAGTGTCCATTTATGTATCCTTCCTTTCACGGGGAAACGAAGTGCGCATTTGGCGTCACTTTTGAATCAGGATAGCCTTCGTCGCGTCGCGATGACGCAACCGTCCTTCGAATACGGCCTTCGGAGGATGGAGAATTGAATTGGGACAGCCTTCATCGCGTGCGGTGACGCAATCGGCCTTCAAATGCGACCTTCCAAGGATGTAGCCTTTGAATTGGGACGTCCTTCGTCGCGCCACTGTGATGCAATCGGCCTTTAAATACGGCCAAGCGGCCTTCAAATACGGCCTTCGGAGGATGCAGCCTTCACATTGGGACACAGCTTGTGTTATGCCATGCTGAGGAAATCTGTACTGGTGAAGGACATGGAACTGTGGATTTATTGACTGTTTGCTGACTTGGCTGCTTACAACCATGTTTTTCTTTTTGACACTTTGAAGGCTTTTGGTTTTGGGGATATTTTTATTTCAAAAATTAAACTCTTGTATACTGAGGCTAAATGTTTGATTAAAATGGCCGGTGGATTGAGTATCCCTATAAGTGTAAAACGAGGTATCAGACCGGGCTGTCCTGTGCAGTTTTGTAATTGAACCTTTTCTGTGTAAGTTGAGGAAAGAGCTAATGGGTCTAAAGGTTAGCACTATATCTTCTTATATTAAACTTTCTGCATACGCTGATGATGTCACAGTCATAATACGTGAGCAAAATGACGTTCAGATGCTTAAGGGGGCCTTATGCAAAGGGGGTGTTATGGCAAAGCCTCCTCCGCAGTTACTTAATTGGGGTAAATGAGAGGCTTTGTGGTGTGGAAAAGATTTTAAAGGTCCAGTCCTTCCTGGAGGCTTACAGTGGGGAAGAGCAGGTTTCAGATACTTAGGGGTATTTATAGGGACAGAAGAGTACAAAAGAGAAACTGGGAGGGCCTTGTGGAGAAAGTGTGAGCTCGGCTGTCTAACTGGAAATGGTTGCTGCCCCAGCTCTCCTACAGGGGGAGGGTACTGGTACTGTACAAACCCTTTGAGAAGACATCTGGAGATCTTCAGTGGAGAACTGACACGGGATTATAGATACGGACAGATACAGAGCACACTCTGACCCACAGGCAGGGACGGGTGTCCTTACGTGGAGAGCAGGAAACCCTTCTTCATCTGTTTTCAGACTGTGAAAGGCTTCAAACACTTTTTTATAGATTGGAAGAGTGGTGTGATACTCTGGGGGATTTTTTTTACACTGATTTATTTCATTTATGGACCAAAATATAGTAGTAATAAAAGGGAAGTTCATGTTTTAATTAATATTTTATTTGGGCAGGCAAAACTGGCCATATGGTTGACACGGAAAAAAGCTTTTGAGTGGTGATGGATCAACTGATGTGGCGTCCATTCTTAAAGGTTTACTAAAATCTCGTATTAAAATTGAATTTACTTTTTATAAACTGGTCAGTGACATTAAAATGTTTAAATATAAATGGGGAATAAATCAATGCATTTGTGATGTTGATAATGATGGCTGCTTGGAAATGTATATTTAAGTGTATCTGAGTTTGAAAAAGATTATTATTATTTTATTTAAAAATATATATTCTCCTGGAAACATTGTTAATGTGAAAAGTTAACGTTTTTTTTGTGTGTAAATAAATAGACCTTTAAAAGTCTCTCTCTCTCTCTCTCTCTCTCTCTCTCCCCCCCTCTCTCTCTCTCTCCCCCCTCTCTCTCTCTCCCCCCTCTCTCTCTCTCCCTCTCTCTCTCTCTCTCTCTCTCTCTCTCATCATGTGTGTATTGGGAGTGAGTCGGTGAGTGCTGCCGAGAGCGTGCCTTTATGTGAGTTTTCTAATTCTCTTTTTTCCTAAACTCTTGTTTCTCTGTTGATGTTTTGAGGAGTAGTTTAGAGAAACAGTGTTTGTTGGGTTTTTCTAGTTTTGTGGAGGCAGAGGTCAGTTAGTCAGCATGGCTTCAGCAGGAGAACACATTAGTTTGCACAGACTCACGCGGCGACATGCTATAGCCTTGCTAGCTTTCAAACTGCGCATTGATCACGGGAAATTGCCAGAACACCTTCTGTGTGAACGCAAACACGACCCGGGACTGATGCCGGCATCGATGCCGGGTTGGGGACCTAGTAACATTGCCGTGTTCAGTCCCGGAACGCGCGCTGTGTGAACAAAAGCTGTAATAATGCCATGTCGTAGTGACGCCGCTGAAGCCGGGAACGTTCGCCAGCTGTGAAACAGTACGTAATGCACAAGTTTATGATCGAATCAGAGAAAAAAAATGCACAAGCGTGGTTTCTCGAGAGAGAAATCGAAGCTCATAAGCAAACTTCAGACGCTGCTGAGACATTACAAGTCACTTCGATGTCACGTGTCTTTACGGGATTTTACAGGTTGTGTGTGAACGCACTCTCTTATTCCGTAAAATCATTGGCAGTGTGAATGAACCAAAAACAAACGAACCCGGGTCAAATCCCGGGTCACTTTTTCCGTGTATTTTCCGGAATCTCTGTGTGAAACGGGCTTATTAAACTTTCTCCACCTAACGGGTGTTCGGCTGAAGAGTGCAGTCTAGCGGCGGGTGAGACTGTCGGATATAACAGTGTTAAATCAGCTTCAAGGATAAATAGTGCCATTGTGATCTTTTTAGACAGTGTGGACAAAATAAATAATTTACCTGAGAGCGCAGTATTGATTCAGGACACATACACACCAGTTTTGTCTCTAGTAAATCTGTAAAAGAATGTACCCCCGTTTATGAAAAATGAGCTTTTGGAAAAGGAACTAGGGAGACACGGAAAACCATGTCTCTGATAACGATGATCCCCATCAGCTGTAAATCTAGTCATCTTAAACACGTTGTGTACGATGAAATGCTTTGGGTGTGGGACTGTTGGGCATGTGGTTCGCTCGTGCCCAGAGAGAGCAGGTGAGACGCGGGCTAACGCAGCGGACCCGCCGCCCGATCGGGCCGAAAGCGGAGCCGCTTTGCCTGGCGAACCCCAGAGAACTGTGCAGGAAGAAAACCGAGATGATGGCGATCAGGAGAATAAGCTGCTATAAAGATGCTCATCTTTCCAAATTGTCAAACAAGAGAAAAAATCCAGAAAATATATCAAACACTGAACAAGTTATTAAAGTGTCAAAGATGAATTCTCTGAGCTGTTGTGTACTCCGCCAGATGATGGGTTGATGAACACGCACGAGTCTGAGGTGATGTTAGTGGAGACACACAGATGTGGAGAGTGCTTACTCTTTCACCAAAATTCAGTCCTTTTTACAAAGAACCAAAGGCTTGCGATCAGTTAAAGTTGATGAGTTTTTCCCAGATTTAAAGCTGTTCCTTCATTCAGTTAAACTATTCATGAAAAATACAGAACATCCCGGCCAACTGACCTTCACAGACCTTGAAATTTTTCGTCTTAAAAAATGTATGATAAAAGTTAGAGCACAAATAGCTAATGATGGTTTAGTGTTAGTTGTTTTTCTCAGTTTTGTGTGTTAACCCCTCCGTTTTGTTTAAATGCAACTTAAAGGGTCAGTTCACCCAAAAATGAAAGTTCTGTCAGTAATTACTCTCCCTCATGTTGTTCCAACCCTCCAAGAGTTTTGTTCATCTTCGGAACACAAATTAACACATTGGCTTTTTCGTTTTACGTAACACAATTGGCTTTTACTTTTTACATAACACAATTAACGTAGGCTCGCTATTGGCCAGCATCACACGCATGACCAGCGTCGGCCAATAGTGAGCCTATGTTCTGACGTACAACCCAGAAGCGCTGCACTGTTACACTGCATGGCCCACACAGAAGAAAATGAATAGTTGAAAAAAGTTGTTATTTTTGTTGTTTTTGCGCACAAAAGGTATTCCTGCGCTTGATAAACTTAAGGTTGAGCCACTGTAGTCACTTGGACTATTTTAACAATGTATATCTCTAACTCTCTGCCGGCAAGTTTCAATTACAATAGAAGTCTATGAAGAAGTGAGACAGCTCTCAGATTTAATCATAAATATCTTAATTTGTGTTCTGAAGATGAACGAAAGTCTTATGGGTTGGAAAAACATGAGGGAGAGTAATTACTGACAGAACTTTCATTTTTGAGTGAACTAACCCTTTACCATTTGATATGTGTGACACAAAGCTGGGTTCTTTAAACATTAATGGTGCCAGAGAGGATGCAAGGAGAGTTTCCCTTTTCAGTTTGTTTAAAGTTAAGAAACTAAATGTCATTTTTTTACAATAAACACACGCATAGCACAGCTGAAAATGAAACTGCATGGAAGAAAGATTGGGATGGGGAAGCTATTCTCAGTCATAAGAGTAGTAACAGTGGTGGAGTTGGTTCCTGTTTTCTAGAGATGTTTTACCCATTTCTTGCGTTACTGAGGAAATCATTGAAGGTCGCTTGTTAAAAATACAAGCTGTATTTGAAAAGTAAATTGACTTTCACTAATGCTCCAACTGTAGGCACAGAAAGGGTGGTGTTTTTAAACACTGTATACTGTAATAAGTAACTCCGTGAAACCACCCAGAACCACATGAAGCCAGTAAGAATAGTCTTGTTAAATTAATTGAGACGAATGATCTATGTGATGTTTGGAGGCTTTTTCATACAACTCAGCGTCAATATACTTGTACTCATGTTAAAGATAATTCTTTGGCTAGGCTTGATAGATTTTACTGTTTCAAACATCAGAGTAATGTACTCAAAGGTTGTTCAATACACCCAGTTGGTATTTCAGATCATTGCCTTGTGCAAGCTGCTATCTTTGCTAAGGATGTGAAATGCAAAAGTGTATTTTGCCATTTTATTGTATCCTTGCTTTCTGAAAATGCTTTTAAATATGCTTTTAAGTATTTTTGGAGTGGTTACATAAAATAAAAATCTGAATACACTTCTTTACAGCAGTGGTGGGACATGGGGAAGGTCAATATAAAACAGCTGTGCCTACAGTATACTCTCAATGTCACCAGGGAGATGACTAGATCTATGAAAGCTTTGGAGAGTGAAATAGTGAAGCTGCAAGATTTGACTCAACAAGAGAAGGAGAACATTTTAAAGTTCTCAAAATAAAAAAACAGCTCTATCTAACCTGTTGGGGTTTTCTGCCCAAGGTGCTCTGGTTCGCTCACATCATCAAAACGTGGCCAAAATGGATGCACCTTCTCTTTTTTTCGGCTTTGAACGAAAAAATGGACAAAGGAGACTTATGCACTCTCTGAGTCCAGCACCGGACAACTGCTGCAAGAGTCTGTGGGCATCCGTACATGTGCAGTTGCTTTTCATGAGAAGCTCTTCAAGAGTGAGTTCCAGGAGAGACCAGAGGGGGCGCAGTCCTTCTATGAGGGCTTACCAGAGGCCCCCGAGGAGGCTAACGTAGAGAAGCTCTTCAAGAGTGAGTTCCAGGAGAGACCAGAGGGGGCGCAGTCCTTCTATGAGGGCTTACCAGAGGTCCCAGAGGAGGCTAACGCAGAGAAGCTCTTCAAGAGTGAGTTCCAGGAGAGACCAGAGGGGGCACAGTCCTTCTATGAGGGCTTACCAGAGGTCCCAGAGGAGCCTAACGCAGAGAAGCTCTTCAAGAGTGAGTTCCAGGAGAGACCAGAGGGGGCACAGTCCTTCTATGAGGGCTTACCAGAGGTCCCAGAGGAGGCTAACGCAGAGAAGCTCTTCAAGAGTGAGTTCCAGGAGAGACCAGAGGGGGCGCAGTCCTTCTATGAGGGCTTACCAGAGGTCCCCGAGGAGGCTAACGCAGAGAAGCTCTTCAAGAGTGAGTTCCAGGAGAGACCAGAGGGGGCGCAGTCCTTCTATGAGGGCTTACCAGAGGTCCCCAAGGAGGCTAACGCAGAGAAGCTCTTCAAGAGTGAGTTCCAGGAGAGACCAGAGGGGGCGCAGTCCTTCTATGAGGGCTTACCTAAGGTCCTAGAGGAGGCTAACGCAGAGAAACTCTTCAAGAGTGAGTTCCAGGAGAGACAAGAGGGGGCACAGTCCTTCTATGAGGGCTTACCAGAGGTCCCAGAGGAGCCTAACGCAGAGAAGCTCTTCAAGAGTGAGTTCCAGGAGAGACCAGAGGGGGCGCAGTCCTTCTATGAGGGCTTACCTAAGGTCCTAGAGGAGGCTAACGCAGAGAAACTCTTCAAGAGTGAGTTCCAGGAGAGACAAGAGGGGGCACAGTCCTTCTATGAGGGCTTACCAGAGGTCCCAGAGGAGCCTAACGCAGAGAAGCTCTTCAAGAGTGAGTTCCAGGGGAGACCAGAGGGGGCGCAGTCCTTCTATGAGGGCTTACCTAAGGTCCTAGAGGAGGCTAACGCAGAGAAACTCTTCAAGAGTGAGTTCCAGGAGAGACAAGAGGGGGCACAGTCCTTCTATGAGGGCTTACCAGAGGTCCCAGAGGAGCCTAACGCAGAGAAGCTCTTCAAGAGTGAGTTCCAGGAGAGACCAGAGGGGGCGCAGTCCTTCTATGAGGGCTTACCTAAGGTCCCCAGAGGAGGGTAACGCAGAGAAGCTCTTCAAGAGTGAGTTCCAGGAGAGACCAGAGGGGGCGCAGTCCTTCTATGAGGGCTTACCTAAGGTCCCCGAGGAGGGTAACGCAGAGAAGCTCTTCAAGAGTGAGTTCCAGGAGAGACCAGAGGGGGCGCAGTCCTTCTATGAGGGCTTACCAGAGGTCCCAGAGGAGCCTAACGCAGAGAAGCTCTTCAAGAGTGAGTTCCAGGGGAGACAAGAGGGGGCGCAGTCCTTCTATGAGGGCTTACCAGAGGTCCCAGAGGAGCCTAACGCAGAGAAGCTCTTCAAGAGTGAGTTCCAGGGGAGACAAGAGGGGGCGCAGTCCTTCTATGAGGGCTTACCTAAGGTCCCCAGAGGAGGGTAACGCAGAGAAGCTCTTCAAGAGTGAGTTCCAGGAGAGACCAGAGGGGGCGCAGTCCTTCTATGAGGGCTTACCTAAGGTCCCCGGAGGAGGGTAACGCAGAGAAGCTTTTCAAGAGTGAGTTCCAGGAGAGACCAGTAATTTTGATCTTTCATTTTCGTGTTATACATTAATCGATCCTGTTCAGTTTCTATCTTTTTTCTGTATACTCACAATAAAAATAAAGTGTTTTGCTTTTTGACAAATAAAGAAAAATTAACATGATGCGATTTCTGCCTTTTCTCTGTCAGTAAACTCCCATTTGAAACACGTTCGAAAATGATCTATAACTCCGCCAAAATGCAGTCAAACAGGCAAACAGACCCACGGGCATAAAGCTTGAGATCGCATCTTCTAAATGAAGTAATTTATATAAAAAACAAATATTCTCAGCTTCTGTAATCTGTATAAAAAGAGAGTGATTCCAGTCTAGCTCATTACGAGCTCATTGACTTTAATTCGTTCACGCCTACTCACGGAGCGCGCTATTCACAAGATAATGTGCTAAGCCATCTATGCAAAACAGGTAAACGCCCCCAAGCAAATGCATTAAACGCTTCAAGTTTCATCATTTCGTCACCTGCGCATTGGGAAGATGACACGATACACCGGTGCGGAAGCCCTTCAGTTCGTCCTGGATACTAGCGACGAAGAGTCCAGATTTTCAGAAGAAGAAGAACGCGACTACTCTGATCACGACTGTAATGTTCATTCCTTTTTCAATGATTACACATTGTTGTCATGAAAAGCTAGCTTGTGCTAGTCATTTATTTGTTATTCCTCTTAAAACATCCGGTCACCGTGATCCCCAAAAGTCCCAGTTCCTCTCTTTAAATACACAGTAAATTATCCTCCAGCACCACCTTGTGTCTACATGGATATATTACATATTACTGAATATCATCACATCCCCTCTCCTTTGAGTTAACAGAGTAATCAACATTTTCTAAGAAATAATAAAGATGACATCAATAACACAACTTGGTTCTCTATCAAACATATAAATACATTTGCATTAGTGTCAATAACAACATGAACAGTAACAACATGAACAATAACAACATGAACATTCTATTTAGGTATTTACTCTTTCAAAGATTCAGTCTCTCAGGTTTTTTTACTATACGTGTGGATCTCCTCAACACAGGTGAGTTTGGCACGTTTGTCTCTGAATGATGACGTGTATCATTTGAGTCTTCTGGTGGTAAGTGTGAAGACTCAGGTGTGTCATTTGAGTCTGCTGTTGGCAAATGTGAAGACTCAAGTGTGTCATTTGTGTGCTCCTGGAATACCTCTTGTGTTTTGAGCAGGGAACGGCGATTCCTCCTGAGTATCTGTCCTTCCTCAGTCCTGATAGTGTAAGACCGTGGTCCTACTTCCTGGAGAACAGTGGCTTTCTTGTTCCAAGCATTTTGATCCTCAATCCTGACAACATCATCTTTTGAAAGTGGCTTGAGACTTCTGGTTGACTTGTCATAATATGATTTTTGCTTCTGCTTTAACAGCTGGAGTCTTTGTCTCAGTTGTCTGTTCTGTTTTTCCTTTACCCAGCAGGGTAGTGTGGTGCATAACTTACGACCCATTAACAGTTCAGCAGGCGATGAACCACAGTCCAGAGGCGATGCTCGATAGCTCAACAGAGCAAGATATGGATCAGACTTGCTGTCTGTAGCTTTCTTCAGCAGTTGCTTTAGATTGTGGACACCTTTCTCAGCCTCAGCCCAAATTGCTTACCACAGCTATGCTAACGACACACAGCTCTACTTAGCCCTATCGCCTAATGATTACAGCCCCATTGACTCCCTGTGCCAATGCATTGATGAAGTAAACAGTTGGATGTGTCAAAACTTTCTTCAGTTAAACAAAGACAAAACTGAAGTCATTGCGTTTGGCAACAAAGATGAAGTTCTCAAGGTGAACGCATACCTTCACTCTAGGGGTCAAACAACTAAACATCAAGTCAGGAATCTTGGTGTGACACTAGAGTCAGACCTTAGTTTCAGTAGTCATGTCAAAGCAATAACTAAATCAGCATACTATCATCTGAAAAATATTGCAAGAATTAGATGCTTTGTTTCCAGACAAGACTTAGAGAAACTTGTGCATGCTTTCATCACCAGCAGGGTGGATTACTGTAATGGACTCCTCACTGGCCTTCCCAAAAAAGACCATA
This sequence comes from Squalius cephalus, assembly GCA_022829025.1. Classification (NCBI taxonomy): domain Eukaryota; kingdom Metazoa; phylum Chordata; class Actinopteri; order Cypriniformes; family Leuciscidae; genus Squalius; species Squalius cephalus. Next base: position 45,003,757 of record CM040796.1, on the reverse strand, counting down.
AGACAGTTGCAGCTCATACAGAACGCTGCCGCCAGGATTCTGAGCAGAACCAGAACATATGAACACATCACACCAGTCCTCAGGTCTTTACACTGGCTCCCAGTTAGATTTAGGATTGATTTTAAAGTATTATTACTGGTATATAAATCATTCAATGGCCTAGGACCTCAATACATTGCAGATATGCTCACTGAATATAAACCCAACAGATCACTCAAATCACTAGGATCATATCAGCTAGAAATACCAAGGGTTCACTCTAAGCATGGCGAGTCCGCTTTTAGCTATTATGCCAGCCGCAACTGGAACCAGCTTCCAGAGGAGATCAGACGTGCTCCTACAGTAGTCACATTCAAATCCAGACTCAAAACACTTCTGTTTAACTGTGCATTTACTGAATGAGCACTGTGCCGCAGTTCGTCCGACTGTACTGTACTGTATTTTATTTTTTATTTTTCTAAACTGTTTTAATTATTCTTATTTCTTTTTATTATTTTTAATTTCTTCTATGTAAAGCACTTTGAATTGCCATTGTGTATGAAATGTGCTATATAAATAAACTTGCCTTGCCTTGCCTTGCCTTGCCTTGCCTTGCCATTGGACTGAGCATACAAGGGACTTGATGTAACATGTTGAAAGTCATAGTGCCCCGCAAACTGTTGCCATTCCTTGCATTTAAAGCATGGCCCATTGTCACTGACGACAATCCTTGGAATTCCATGTCTGGCGAATATGGATTTGACATGTATTTGACATGTATTATGACACTGCTTGCTGTGATGCTGGTGAGAAGTGCCATCTCAGGAAAATTGGAATAGTAGTCAATCACAATTAAATAGTCTTTACCATTCAAATGAAAGAGATCCATACCAACCTTTTGCCATGGTGCTGTTGGTAGATCAGCCACCTTCATAGGCTCTTTTGCTTGTTTATTGTCGTGTTTCTGGCAGGTCTCACATTTGCTTATCATCTTCTCAATGTCCTGATTGATGCCAGGCCAATACACAGTGTCTCTTGCCCTCCTTTTGCATTTTTCAATTCCCAAGTGTCCCTCATGAATCCTTGTAAGCATTTCCTGACGTAGAGTTTGCGGAATCACTATTCTGTTCAGTCTTAGCAGTAGTCCATTTGCAACACTCAACTCTGACCTGATGTGGTAATATTTTGCACAGGAACCTTTTGGCCAATCAGTTTGAATGTTCTGTACAACAGTTTGTAACTCTGTGTCTTTTGCTGTTTGTACTGCTATTTGTCTTGATTTTGTGTCTGAAACAGGCAGGGAAGCAGTGATCATACTCACATGAGCCTCAACGTCATCTCCATTAGAGCTCACATGACTCACTGTAGGTGCTCGGGATAGTGCATCTGCTAACACTATGTTTTTGCCTTGTGTGTAGATTAAATCAAAGTCATATCTTTGTAGCTTCATCATGAGACGCTGAATCCTTGGAGACATCTCATTTAGATTTTTCTTTATGATAGCAACCAGTGGTCGATGGTCTGTCTCCACTGTAAAAGTGGGGAGGCCGTAGATGTACCCATGAAACTTTTCCAGTCCAACCACCAAGCCTAGACATTCCTTTTCAATCTGGGCGTACCGACACTCAGACTCATTCATAGACCTGGAGGCATAAGCAACAGGCTTCCAATCCTCTCCCTCTGCTTGCAGTAAGACCGCACCAAGGCCATCTTTCGATGCATCTGTGGACACCTTGATTCTCCTGGTAGGGTCAAAGAAAGTGAGTGCAGGTGTAGTAGTCAGCGTTGTTTTGAGTTTTACCCACTCTTGTTCATGCTTTGCTGTCCATACAAACTCATTTTCCTTATGTAGGAGGTCTCGCAGGCAGGCAATCTTGGCTGACAAATTAGGAATGAATTTTCCAATGAAGTTGATCATTCCCATGACCCGAAGTACTCCTTTCTTGTCTGTGGGCCGGGGCATCTCCAGTATGGCTTTTATCTTGTCTTTATCTGGCTCTATTCCTTGAGCAGACAGCTTATCTCCTAGGAATGTAATTTCCTGGACGCCAAACTGACACTTGGCTTTGTTGAGTTTCAGTCCATTCTTCTGGACACTCTGCAGCAATTTGGTCAGTCTCTCATTGTGCTCCTGCAAAGTAGAGCCCCAGCAGATGATATCATCCACGTAGACCCGGACTCCTTCTAGACCTTCTATTATGTGTTCCATTGCTCTGTGAAAGATTTCAGATGCCGATATGATACCAAAGGGCATCCTGAGAAAACAGTATCGGCCAAATGGTGTGTTGAAGGTACAGTATTTTGTGCTCTCTTCTTCTAACTTGAGCTGCCAAAAACCTTGAGACGCATCCAGCTTTGTGAAGTACTTAGCACCTGACATTTCATTGGTGATTTCTTCTCTCTTAGGGATTTGGTAGTGTTCACGCTTTATGTTTTCATTCAAATCCTTTGGATCCATACATACTCGTAGTTCATTGTTCTTCTTCTTAAAACACACCATTGAGTTGACCCAATCTGTAGGCTTTTCAACCTTTCTGATTACTCCAAGCGTTGTCATCCTTTCCAGCTCTTTTTTAAGACGATCACGCAGGGGTGCAGGAACACTCCGTGGAGCATGTACCACAGGCTGAGCATCATCCTTAAGCTGGATCTTGTATGTAAACGGCAAGAGACCAAATCCTTTGAAGATGTCAGGGAAGCTGTGTACAATCAAGTCTACTGAATCGTGTGGTGTGTTCTTAGCTGCGCTGTCACAGTTGATGCGGTAGACTCTTTTAACCAATCCCAAATCCTCACAAGCTCTATCACCTAACAGTGAATCATGTCCTTCAGCAACAACAGAAAACAGTATATGGTGCACTTTGCTCCTTGATGTTACTTTAAGTCTGCACACACCAAAACAGTCTATTTCCTGTCCATTGTATCCTTCAATGGTATTGTCTTTTTCTGCATTATTGGTTTTTCTTTCATGGCTTTAATGTCACTTATACTTATCAAATTTGCTTTTGCCCCAGTGTCGAGTTTCAATGTAACTAATGCTCTATTTATCTGCAGCGGCACAATCCATTTATCCTCTTCTACTGAATTCACCTCATAGTCAGCATTGCTCATTACTGTGGGCTTCACATTTTCTGTGGCTTTCTCTGATGTATAGTCACATGACACCATTCCTACAAAGAATGTCTCATCTAAATCAGTGTCCTCAACAACATGCACAGATTGGCTTTTACATGATTTTCCTTTTGAAAAACACTGCTTGGCAAAGTGATTCTTACCATTACATTTTGTGCACATTTTACCAAACGCTGGACATTGCCTCGGTTGATGCTGGTAACCACACCATTTGCAACTGAATGTTCCGTCCTGAGACTTCTTTGCATTCTTGAACTGCACATTCTTCTTCCCCTTGAACCAATTTCTGCACTGTCACCAATTACAGTTGCACCATTATTTATGTCACTGAAGGTCTTAGCATGCTTTTGAGCCAATTCATTGGCATGGCAAATTTTTACAGCATCCTCCAGTTTAAGTTCAGTTTCTCTCAACAGACGTTCTCTGACCTTTTTGTCATATATTCCAAAGACAATCTGATCACGTATCATGGACGATTTCAAATCCGAAAAAATTACATGTCTGTGCCTTAAATTTCAAATCTGTGAGAAAGCTATCAAATGTCTCATGTTGCTGTTGTGTACGTGAACGAAACACATACCTCTCATAAGTTTCGTTTTTCTTCGGAGAACAATGAGCATCAAATTTCTTTATCACTTCCTCCAGTTTCTTGTCATCGTCAGGTTGATCAAACACGAACGTATTGAACATTTCAATCGCATTTGGACCTGCTATGGTTAGCAGTAATGCTATCTTCCGTTCGTCTGGTTTATTATCCAACCCGATCGCCGAGATGTACAGCTCGAATTGCTGTTTAAAAGTCCGCCAATTGCAGTCAACATTACCAGTGAGCTTCAAACCCTCCGGTGGCCTCAGTGACTCCATGCTGCGTTTCACAATTGTCCTTAGCGTAACTTCAATAACCACCCCTGGTACCATGTAATGTTCATTCCTTTTTCAATGATTACACATTGTTATCATGAACAGCTAGCTTGTGCTAGTCATTTATTTGTTATTCCTCTTAAAACATTCGGTCACCGTGATCCCCAAAAGTCCCAGTTCCTCTCTTTAAATACAAAGTAAATTATCCTCCAGCACCACCTTGTGTCTACATGGATATATTACATATTACTGAATATCATCACAACAACCGTTTGTATTTTGAAGAGCGACTTGATCCAGCCGTGGAAAGAATTTCGGATGAGTAAGTATTTATTCTTACTTGCATTAGTTGACAAGCTATTCAAAACATGAGCTTACATATTATACTGGGTGGACTTGCCATCCACAGTATTGACATTTGATATCTACCTATATTCAACACGATCTAATGAAAGTGCATATCTATACCATGAATTTAATATCTCGTACCATTTCAACGTCAAAAATGTTTTTTTTTTGTTTTTTGTTTTTTGTGTACATATGCTACGCACTGTAAACCCCTTGGTTAGGAAATTTGTATGTGTAGCCTAAATTATATGTTTAGATCATTATGTATGAAAGCTAGAATTTAGAAATTATTTTAGAAAATAGGCCTAGTAGGTGTTTAGATTATATTTTGACTATATTAAATGCTGCCTCATTATCATTAACGATGCATGCTCGCAAATATCAGTTGTAAATGTGTGTAAATGTGCTGAAATGTGTAAATATACCCAGTTAATGAAGTGCACAAATGGGTTAGGCTAATGTTTGCGGTGTGCCTCTCTGGTAATGGCCCATTGACACGCATATAGGCTTATTGTATGCGTCTAAAATTATTTACATCAGTTATTCATTATAGACTAATGCTACTATAGTTATATTTATGTAATAATATTCTTCAACTTTTTTAAAAGGAATGTAGCTTCATCACTACCTCCGCCTGCAACTCGGAGTGCGCTTAGCAACACAGTCAGAAATCAGAAAGAGTTTACCCACTATTTTACAGATGTTAGTTCAAGTTTGTTTATACTTAGTGTTAATCATATGAGCCTGTATGACTTTATTATTTATTTTTGGAGATTGGTTGATGATGTTACATATGTTTTATGTTATCAGCATTGCTAAATGTCCATCAGTTATGCATGTGCTGGAATAGTACTCTGTAAAATATATGATAATAACAGTTTATAACTTTTTTTAAAAGGAATGTAGCTTGTTCACTCTCACATTCTACTTGTCACGACACGCACACGAAGGAAAAGGTGATAATCCAAACGCAGTTTTATTTAGGGTAATCCGTATCATAATCCAATAACAGGCAAAAGGTCATAATCCATATAAGCAGTCCAAAACACAATAAACAGGCATGAAGAACACAGAGAAGCGGGTGACATAAAACAAGGATACCAGAACGAGTGATAAAACACAGAACTAGCAAGGAAACGGGAAACAGCTGTGTACAATGATCAATTATGAGTGCAGACAAGGATTGTGGGAAATGCAGTTCATCAAGTGAATGACACCGTGGGGGAAGAGGACCTCTAGTGGAGACCAAGGGAACACAAACCAGACACTGTGACATGACCCCCCCTCTACGGAGCGGCTACCAGACGCTCCAAGAACCAACAATAAACAAAACAAGAGTCCAGGCGGCCAGGGCGGACACTCTCCCTCGGGCGGCCAGGGCGGAGACTCTCCCTCGGGCGGCCAGGGCGGAGACGACACTTCAGGTGGCCAGGGCGGAGCGGACTGTTCATCGGGCGGCCACGGCGGAGACGACCCCTCGGGCGGCCAGGGCGGAGACGACCCTTCAGGTGGCCGGGGTGGAGCGGACTGTTCATCGGGCGACCACGGCGGAGACGACCCCTCAGGCGGCCACGGTGGAGACGACCCCTCGGGTGGCCACGGCGGAGATGACCCCTCGGGCGGCCATGGCTCAGGAACTGGAACAGACACCACCGGCTCAGGAACTGGAACTGGCACCACCGGCTCAAGCACTGGAACTGGCACCAACGGCTCAGGCACTGGAACTGGCACCAACGGCTCAGGCACCAACGGCTCAGGCACCAACGGCTCAGGCACTGGAACTGGCACCAACGGCTCAGGCACTGGAACTGGCACCACCGGCTCAGGCACTGGAGCTGGCACCACCGGCTCAAGCACTGGAGCTGGCACCAACGGCTCAGGCACTGGAACTGGCACCAACGGCTCAGGCACTGGAACTGGCACCAACGGCTCAGGCACTGGAACTGGCACCAACGGCTCAGGCACTGGAACTGGCACCAACGGCTCAGGCACTGGAACTGGCACCACCGGCTCAGGCACTGGAGCTGGCACCACCGGCTCAAGCACTGGAGCTGGCACCAACGGCTCAGGCACTGGAACTGGCACCAACGGCTCAGGCACTGGAACTGGCACCAACGGCTCAGGCACTGGAACTGGCACCAACGGCTCAGGCACTGTAACTGGTACCACCGGAACTGGCACTGGAACTGGCACCACCGGCTCAGGCACTGGAACTGGCACCACCGGCTCAGGCTCAGGAACAGACACCACCGGCTCAGGAACAGACACCACCGGCTCAGGAACAGACACCACCGGCTCAGGAACAGACACCACCGGCTCAGGAACAGACACCACCGGCTCAAAAACAGACACAGGCTCGGCAGGCGTGACGTGAACAGGCTCGGCGGCGGCCATCTTGTCCGAAGACACAGGCTCGGCATGCGTGACGTGAACAGGCTCGGCGGTGCCCATCTTGTCCGAAGACACAGGCTCGGCAGACGTGACGTGAACAGGCTCGGTGGCGGCCATCTTGTCCGAAGACAGGCTCGGCAGGCGTGACGTGAACAGGCTCGGCGGCCGCCATCTTGTCCGAAGACACAGGCTCGGCAGGCGTGACGTGAACAGGCTCGGCAGCGGCGGCCATCTTGTCCGAAGACATAGGCTCAGGAACAGTCTCTGGATCGGCAGAAGTCCTGTGCTTCCTCCACGCCTGCAGTACCACCACTGCATAAAAAAGGAAGACCACTCTCTTGGCCGTGGCAGGACTGATGGTGGGCGGCTCCGAGACGTTCTCAGGAATGACAGCAGGCTGCTCGGAGGGGATGGCCTCCAGGACGACAGCGGGCTGCTCGGAGGGGACGGCCTCCGGGACGACAGTGGGCTGCTCGGGCACGGCCTCCGGGAAGACAACGGGCTGCTCAGGGACCATGGACGGGGAGTGAGGAACGAGGAACGCCTTCCTCTTCCTCCTCCGTTTACGAGGTTGAGACTCTGGCTAAACGATCTCCACATCTGGGGACATCAACTCAGGAACAGACACCGGCTCAGGAACCTTCCTCCCGTCAAAAAACACCGATGTGGACTCAGCCATCCGGTCAGAAGAAACCAATGGATCTGACGTAATCCAATGGCTACGCTTCCGCAAATAATCTGTGAACCCCCAAAAGTCCAAAGTCTCCAGCCCCATCATCTCACAACGAGGTAAAGGGTTGTCAAGGCAGTTGTTAAACAGGTCTTTTAGTGCCGCATCATTGTAACCCAAACCTCTCGAAAGTGTCCAAAGAAATTGAGAAAGTCCACCCACCGACTGGCCCTGCTGGCGTAAATCCGTTAAATTCCTAAAACGTCCCCTCCTCTCCTTCTCAGTAGCTGGGGGACGGATACGGAAACCCGTACTGCTGGATATATCCATTGTGCTGGTATCCTTCTGTCACGACACGCACACGAAGGAAAAGGTGATAATCCAAACGCAGTTTTATTTAGGGTAATCCGTATCATAATCCAATAACAGGCAAAAGGTCATAATCCATATAAGCAGTCCAAAACACAATAAACAGGCATGAAGAACACAGAGAAGCGGGTGACATAAAACAAGGATACCAGAACGAGTGATAAAACAGACAGGGTATAAATACACAGAACTAACAAGGGAACGGGAAACAGCTGTGTACAATGATCAATTATGAGTGCAGACAAGGATTGTGGGAAATGCAGTTCATCAAGTGAATGACACCGTGGGGGAAGAGGACCTCTAGTGGAGACCAAGGGAACACAAACCAGACACTGTGACACCACTGCAACGAGGACACGCAGCAACAAAAATCAAAAAGAGTAAGTACATATTTACCTACTATTTTATAATATAAAAGAGCTTATATTGTGTTGCTTTACTGTGAGATACCTGCCTTTTACTTTTGTTTATTTATCGCTCACAATTGCTTTGTTTATAGCCGATTGATGATTTACTTTGGTCACATTTGATTTGCTTAGAGCCCGCATCAACGGGGCATAAGCATTTACTGTGAGATACCTGCCTTTACTTTTGTTTTTACAAAATTACAAATAAACAAAACCTTTGAATCTCCTCTTCTTTGTTCAGGCTGCCTCACTTGATGACCCATTAGCAATTGGGGGAGCATCTATGTCACACCCCTGGTCTGAATCTCATTAATATTGATGGGCCATTACCACTCCCACACATAAACCTCTTCTGACAAAAAAAAACAGTTTTACAAAGTTTAAATCAATGTAGTGTTTTATGTGAACGATTAGGCAGGATGATTTTCACATCATTTTGAAGCCACAACTCGAAGCGACAACATCCATTAGTCAAAAGTCTTGTGAACACATATTTAGTATGTGTTTTGTGGTCTTATTTCAGCTTCTTTCATTTTAATTTTTTTCAATAACCATGCATAAACATTATTCTCTTAAAAATACAAACATGTACATTCATGTGGCTCACATATTATGGTAGCCCCATTTGTGCTATATAGAGTGAATTTACACCTTTGCCATTAACATGTTTATAAATAACTGAAAAAAGCACAAATGTCAGGGCATGTCAGAACATCTCAAGGGCCCCAAAAACACCTTGGTCCCCAGAGGGTTAAATTTAATGTGCTGTTGTGGAGAATGTTCTGTGTTTTGGGACTGTTTTGAGTTAAATCATGCTCATTTATTTAATTATGTTGCTGTGTTTTGGAAATAGAGGTTTTTTTTGTGTTGTAGAGAACTCTGTTTTAAAAAAAAAAAAGAGGTATTGAAATCTCACTAAAAAAAATCTCTCTATCTCTCTCTCTCTGTTCTGTCGGCTGTAAAGACCTTTGAAATAACTTAAATCATTTGGCATAGTGATATAGAGCTGTGATGCGGTCAAGACCTGCTGGAACTACTTCAGCCGTGCGTTTCCCTGAAAATAACTGCACACACCTTAGAAAGTTCGTCAACCAATCAGAATCAAGCATTCAGCATTCCTGTAGTATAACTAATGATAAACAGTGATTATAACACAAGTTCCACAAGAGCGATCCGGAGCCGTCTGCGCTCTAATCGAGATAAATGCAAACCATATTCGCATCTGTGAATGATCTGTAGAAGGTTGCATTATCATGTGACACGTAATGTAATGCATTTATATCTTTAGTTTTATTTATATATTTACATTTTGTGTTTCATTCTCTGTTGATTACCTTAAAGATGTTGTGTGTGACTTTTTATGTGACTGTAATCTCGAGATTTGTAGTGAGGATATGTAATTAGTTTACATAAATTTAAAGCATTTTGTTAATTAGTTTTCATGTATGTCTCGTAATAGTGCCAAAAACATCAGTCTAACAATAAACAGACCCACCAATATCATACAAAATAAACAAATTTTATTTGAATTATGATTTACCTTTAATTTATCTTCTTTTAAAAATTTGAATGTACAGAATAACAAGACTAGCTATTACATCACAAGTTTAGGATCATTAGATTAAATTTACTGAACACACAATAATACTCAAGAAACAATATCATACAAATAGAGCATTAAAGATCGTTAACAATATTCATATCCTTCCAAACAAACATCTTCGCCTTCATTTACTTGCTGAAAATAAACTGTGGGTTTATTTGTCAGTGTTTGGTGGTTCAGGACTGGGATTCGTCTCTTTCACTCCGCTCTCTTCCTCTGTGTTGTCTGTCACTCCGTTCTCTTCCTCTGTGCTCTCTGTCACTCCGTTCTCTTCCTCTGCTGTCAAGCTCACTGTGTTATCGTTACGATTTATGAAAATGTTACGAGGGGCTCCAGACGCAGGTAGAACTTCATCTTCCTCTGTGCTCTCTGTCACTCCGTTCTCTTCCTCTGCTGTCAAGCTCACTGTGTTATCGTTACGATTTATGAAAATGTTACGAGGGGCTCCAGACGCAGGTAGAACTTTATCTTCCTCTGTGCTGTCTGTCTCTCCACTCTTTTTCTGCGGTGTCAAGCTCACTGTGTTATCGTTAAGATTTATGAAAATGTTACGAGGGGCTCCAGACGCAGGTAGAACTTTATCTTTCTCTGTGCTGTCGTTCTCACTGTCTCCTGTGTTTTCTTCAGCACTGAAGTTCATGAAAAGAGGGGCTTCAAACCCAATTAGATCTTCATCCTCTGAGGGAAACTCTTCAGGACGGTTTCGTTTAAAAAACCCGCACTAAACACAAACACACATACAGATTGGCTTGAGACTTTGAGAGGTGAATGATGACATCAGGTGTGAGGTGATCTGATTGGTTCTTACCTTCAGCAGCAGGATCAATATGATAATGAGCAGGATGAGCCCGCCCCCTGCACCAGTGCACACGATCAGCATTAGACTGGGTGGAACGACAAACTCCACCTTCACTGCAATCTGAGAGGAACAGAGAGAAACTCATCACCAACTGTACAAACGTTGATCATCTTTACATGATGGATGAAGGAGTGAGATACCTGTGATGTGTGAGGGTCGTCCTGCAGAGTGAAGAAGAAATAGTTAGAAATATGGCGGAACAGTGTCTGTATCTGTAATACTGTAAGAGTGAGGTCAGTCATGGACTCCTGCAGGTCTGTGGTGTGAGTTCAGGCCGACACTGACAATCACGCGCTGATCAGCACAAGCACAACATCAGTTACGGCAAAGGTACAGATGTCTTTCACTCATCACCTTCAGGCCGGTCGACGTCTGGTTGTAGCGGCTTCTGTTGTATTGGAGCTCGGCGCTGATGTCCAAGGCAGAATCCTCTCTGAACTCGTAGAAGGAGTGTTTCTACAGCAGAAGAAGAAACAGAGTCTGATTTCAGAGTTAGTCCATCTTAAACTGGTGTTTGTCTGTGTTCGTCACTCACGCTCTCGTATTCCTTCACGTTCTGGAGAGTTACGTTTGCTGTCAGGATGAAGTGAACTGCTGAAGCTTTCTGCAGATCAAACTGACCACACTCGAACTTCCCGCAGTGACCGTCCTGAAACATCGACACAACACTGAGAACTGAAACACTGACACCAATGAACTAGAGAATCAACTGAACTAAACAGAGATGAATCCAGCAGACAGAAGATGCGTTTACTGTGACTGCTTGAGATCGGATCTTAAAGGGATCGATCACCCAGAAATGATCATGTTGTTCAAAACCTTTCTTTCTTTCTTTCTTTCTTTCTTTCTTCAGTGGAACATAGAAGATATTTTAAGAAATGTGTTTTTGGGCTGCACTGTTGTTTAACCTGTTAAGCTTCACCAGTGCGTCGGCGCACTGAAGCGTTTTTTTTTTTATTTAGTTAAAAATTACTATCAGATTTAATGTTATACATTGACAAACTATACATCATTAAAAAGATATAAGACTCAAGTTTCAGTATTTGACCACTATTGTATTCTGAAAAACTTATAGTGACAGTTATGTCTTAATTTGTGTCAGGAGTTATGAAATGAAAAAATGAGTCGATACCTTTAATATGAATTATGCGCGTCAACCGCTTTCATTCATAAAAAACTCCCGTGCTGTCGTCATGACAGCGATACACAAAACAACGTCCCTCAGGGCTTTAGCTCAAAAATGTGCAGATTTGGAGAAATATTGATATATTTTCATAGGTTTTCATCAGATTTCTATAGACAGGAATAATATTTATTGAATTTATGCCCAAATGCGTCGATGTAATCATTATGAGTGCTGGATACTGTGATGTATTGTGTTTTCAATCCATACCAACAGCCTGAGGGCGCTACATGCACAATAATAGTCCATATATAGAACATGAAGAAGAGGCATGATCATGTGACATTCCAGGAAGTCTCGAACAGACGAACACATTCAAAGCTATCAGAGATCGCTGTAACATGTTTTGAAGACAATAAACATGATTGAAATGATATTTGGTTTACCTGTGTTCTTCGAGTAATGTCAGGTATTTCCATAATAATAGATTATATTTATAATGTAATGCTAATCGATATAGACTTTATCATTGTGCAGAATAAAATATATATATATATTTTCTGTCTGATTTTTTTATCTGAAGCGAAATTATATCACAGAAGATTATTTAAAACACTCGACTTGCGTTATAAATTAAGTTTGGAGCACAAACATGGTTTTAATCTCATAAATTGTCGTGTATTGATGGTGTGCTAAGCTAACATGCTAGCTAGACCTAGGTCCACCTGCCACATTTAGCAGTTATCCTTTTATGTTTTTTTTCTAAATATGCTTACTGAAATTCAAGCAGGGCATTTGATCCAGTTTTTAAATGTTAAGTGAGAACTTTGATAAAAGAAATTAGGGATTGAAACCCTATGAATAGCTTGTGAATAGCCAGTCGTTAGTAACTATAATGCAGACAAAAGAAATGCATATTTCGAGCCATAACCAGGCCGGAGAGGTGTGAATGTGTGCAGGGGGAGACTGAGACTGAATGGGGCTCGTTTGCACCACAAAACAATAGAGACAAAAGACTGAATAGATGTTTAGAAGATGGCAATAAACATCAGTAGCATTTTAAAGTAGCAAATCAAAATAAAGTCATTGACATGGTCTTGAAAAACATTTAACTAAATACAGAGTTTTGGACTTATTATCTTCAGATTTTAAATATAAAATGTTTAGACATGTGGCCTTAGCTGTAGTGCATTTCTAGATTGCTCCAGTGCCAACTTCAATTTTATTTTCATGAGGATGTTTCATAAAAATTAATTTCTAATAACTTTACAAAACTTTGAAGCTATTTATAACATTTTTTTTCATTATGACAATAATTAATTCTACATTTACAATAAACTGCCAGGTGTCAGCTTTCAAATGAGATCATACTTGTGCTTTTAGTACAAAGGGTTCATGAACTGTATCTGTTTAAGTTTGGGTATGTCATTTCTGGGGATTTTTCAAAAGTGGCGTTGCAGCTTAACAGGTTAAACACCAGTTCAAAACATCCCATTTGTGCTCAACAAAAGAAAGAAAGTCATACAGGTTTGAATGACATGAGAGTGAGTAAATGATGGCAGAACAGTCATGTTTTGGGTGAACGATCACTTCAACAGCAGCTGTAAAAGGGTCTATGATCTCTTACCTGCGGTTTGATTAATCTACACGGCACTGAGTTCTGTAGAGAAGAACAGAAGATGTTTATTCAGCAGAACACATGCTGGTCTGATGGTATGAGCTGATGAACGAGTGACGCACCTCCTGCATGCTGAAGCTCTGAGGAGTTAAAATCACATGTGTAGTTTGACAGGGCAGGGTGAGCTCGAGCGACACCGGCAGACCTTTAAGACCCAGATTCTCCACCTGTGGACACAAACACAAAGACACACAGCAATCTGATCACGAGAAGCCCAGAAACAACACGATGAAGCTGTAGATGTGTGTTTGACTCTCTGACCTTGTAGGAGATGTTGAGAGGTTTTGGACCTCTGTCCTCCAGAGAGAAGTTCAGATACGTCACAGATTCTTCAGCCACTCTGACAAACACACAATAACTCAATAACTTCTCAGTCAATCATATGGTTTTCTGTTATTTTAATATAGTGTTACTGTCTCAGTGTATTAACTGCTAATAATAAAACAGAACAGAAAATTATCCGAACAGAAAGACATTCAGATGTTGAGTTTCCAATCATTCAGAGATGAAGAGCAGATCAAACTGAAACAGAAGAAAAGAAGTTAAATAAATGCCACTCACAGACTGATCGCCAGATCAACAGCGAACTGAACCGGGACGCTCCTCCTCACCTCCGCAACGCTGATGTTTCCATTATTATCACTGTGAACAAACATACAGGATTTACTCATGATTGAACATTAAGTCATTCTTCATAACCTGGATCGCGAGCGCACATCTCTGCTGAACATTACTGATATGAAACAGCCCTGAAAACAAACAAATCTGTCAAATCCAGCCTCATTCACCTGTTAGCAGTGATCATCATCTCCATCCTGTCGGACCAGTCGTAATCCCATTTCGCCATACGAAAGGTTGCCAGAAACTGAGTCTAGAAGACAGTAGAAATCACAGGTGTTGGTAGCATTGCCAAGACAATGGTTGAAAAACATTAACCTTGTTATCATCTCTCACATATTTTTGACCTCTAGCAGGTAAAGAGAGAATGGTCCTTTTCGGGGTGAACTGTCCCTTTAAGAGAAGCGAGCGGACCGGAGAGGGAGAGCGTTCACGTGAAACTAAAACAGCCGTTCCCTTTCAAGGTGGTAACTCAACATCATGTCAGCTATGATGTATATGGGAACTCCTCCCTTCTCCACTTTTGCTGAAATCGTATGGGCTAACGCCAGCTGGGGACAGCTGGCCAATTGACACGAAGCATGCAAATACTGACAGGTCAGCGGGCAGTATAAAATGCATGGGTGCGAAAATTACGTTAGAATCTCTTTCCTCACGCTAGAAGTCTTATCTAAGTCATCGTGGAAGTTGCAATAGAGGACTACTCACCCCTGTTTTCCTCTCCGCATGTGATGGCTGCTACATTTCAGATTTGTGCAGGTCCCATTGACCCGCCCGACCTTCACCAGTTCTGTGTCACCTGCCTGGTCCACCCCACGCCGAGGCGGCACTCACGGATGACACGTGCGCCCACTGCGGCGAGCTGCCAGTGCGCGCCCTCAGAGCCAGAAGAGAAGTGGCTCAGGCAACAGCGGGGATGAGAGAACTGCCGCCAGCGAGCCGCTGGTGGGACCTCCCCCGCCCAAACGCTGTCAACTTCGCGGACGATAGCTCCCCCCCCCCCCCATGCCGTCGCGAACTTCGTCTCCTTCGGAGCTGGCGAGGAAGACGACTCCATGTCGCTCTCGGCGTCGGAAAAGGATTGGGCGTCTCAGTAGGAGCTCCAGGAGGAGCTCGTCAGGGTCCTCAGCAAGGCCGTCACATAGCTGGATATGTTAGAATATAACATATCGGGGAGTATTTTGGACTCGATGGCGATGCAAGCCAGTCTCTCTCAAGAGCGCATAGAGGCAATTTCATCGACTCTGCGCCGTTTCAGAACGGACAGGTTTCACTGAGGGAATTTCAGAGGCTTCTGGGACTGATGGCGGCGGCTTCTTCAGTGTGCCATCTGTGTCTGCTGCATATATGTGGCTGCTGCAGTTTTGGCTGCAAACTCGAGTTCCGCCCGAGGGCGTGGTCTTCGGGCCACAAGCGCATTATGGTCACTCACAGTTGCGTCAGCACTCTGAGACCGTAGAACAGCCCGGATATGTTCAGCCCAGGAGTTCCTTTGGGTATAGTGACACAATGCACCGTGGTCTCGACGGACGCGTCAACTTCAGGTACTTCAGCAGTGTGCCTAGGCGTCACAGAGAAGATGGCACATAAACCGTTTGAAATTGGAAGCGGTGTCCTTAGCCCTTCAAGCCTTTCGGTCGAAGTTGGAGTGGCAACATGTACTGATTCGAACCGACAACATGTCTGTGGTCTCGTACATAAATCGCCAGGGTGGCGTGCGATCTAGAGCTCTATTCAAACAGGCAGCGAGTCTCCTGTTGTGGGCGGACCGACACTTTCTCTCCATAAGAGCGGCGCACATCCCCGGTAGCCTGAACCGTGGAGCGGACATGCTTTCGGGGAACGGGATTCCTCAAGGAGAGTGGAGGCTTTACCCAGGATCAGTTCAAATGATTTGGGATCGATTCGGGAGAGCGGAAGTGGATCTGTTTGCCACAAGCGAGAACACACACTGTCAGGCGTTCTTCTCGTTATCTCACTCCCTCTGCCGGGAGATACTCTGACATCGCGTTGGCCAGAAGCCAGGCTTTACACGTTCCCTCCGGTGAAGATTCTGCCTATGGTGTTGTGCAAAATCAGTGATACTCGTGGCCCTAAACTGGCCGAATCAGCCCTGGATCGCGGACCTGAGAGGGTTAGGGGTGCCAATGGCAAATCCCCCTCAGGAAGGACCTGCTGTCTCAGGCGAACGGCACGATATGGCACCCCAGCCCCAAGCTGTGTAACCTTCATGTGTGGCCGTTGCGGGGACCCTAAATGAGCGGGACGCTCTGCACTCACATGTGCTGAGCACACTTACGGAGGCGCACGAGCCTTCTACTAGGCGCCTCTACGCTCTGAAGTGGGGAGTTTTCACAAAATGGTGCCAGGACATCGGTATTGACCCAGGGACCTGTTCCGTGTCGGATGTTTTGCGCTTTCTACAGCACAGAATGGATGGCGGGAGTTTGCCATCCACGCTGAAAGTGTATGTGGCCGCTTTTGCTGCTTTTCATTCCCCAGTTGATGGGCAATCGATTGGTAAGCACGCTCTGGTAATCAGTTTTCTCAGGGGAGAGAGGAGATTGTGTCCTTCACGGCCGCCCTCCGTGCCGCCGTGGGATCTAGCTCTAGTTTTGAGGGCTCTATCTCTACCACCATTAGAGCCCTTAGCTTCGATTGCGGTTAAGGAGCTTTCCCTGAAGACGGCCTTGCTTCTTGCTCTCGCCTCGGCGAAGCGTATTGGAGACTTACACACGTTTTCGGTGAACAGTGATAGCATCTGTTTCAGACCTGGCGACTGTAATGTCACTCTCCGGCCGAGACCAGGTTACGTTCTGAAGTCACTCAATACACCGTTTAGAGCACAGGTTGTTTCCCTGCCCGCCTTATCTGCTGAGCCGTCAGCCTCGCGTGACACTGATGCTCACAGCGCTGTTTGCCCTGTTAGGGCTTTGCGGGTGTATGTGGATCGCTCTGCCGCCTTCCGTCAGTCGGACCAGCTGTTCGTGTGCTTTGGTGGATGTAATAAGGGACGTGCTGTTTCAAAACAGAGACTTTCTCACTGGATTGTGTACACTATTGCATTGGCTTATGAATGCCAGGGGAAAGATTGCCCCCTTAACATCAGGGCTCATTCTACAAGGGCAATTGCTTATGTCTTGCTGCTGGCTATTCTTCCCAGAACACATTCGACAGGTTTTACAAGCTGGATGTATCCTCTGTAGCGTCACATGTACTTTCTATTTTTTTTTTTTTTTTTTTTTTTGTTTACCTTTATTTTACCAGGAAGTCTCATTGAGATCAAAAATCTCTTTTACAAGAGAGACCTGGCCAAGGTAGCAGCCATACATAAACAACATATACAAGTGCTACATACAAGGTAGCAGCAATACATAAACACAACATAATAAAAAATAAATAAAAAATAAAAATATTGCATACATACAATCATGCAAACATCATTAAAATACAAGGACCTCTCAAGAAAAACAACTACATGTCTCCTTTACCACATTTTTTATGATGGTCTTAAATTTATTAATTGATATACAGGTTTCTAGTTTAAGATCTTTCTGCAAATTATTCCATGCCCATGGTGCATAGTATGAAAATGCAGTTTTCCCCAAATCTGTCCAAACCCTGGGAACATTAAAAAGCAACCACTTGGAGGAGCGTAGCTGATAACTTGCAGAATTCAGACAGAGGAGAGTACAGAGGTAAGCTGGAAGTTTACCTAGCATGGCTTTATATATAAAAATATACCAATGCTGTTTTCTGCGGGTGGTCAGTGCTGTCCAACCCACCAGATCATAAAGAATGCAATGGTGAGTAAGGGACTTTGCATTTGTTATAAAGCGTAGAGACGCATGATACACTGAATCAAGACTCCGTAAGATGGAGGAGGCTACATGCACATATATGCATTCTATGAGTTAAAGGAACACTCCACCCATTTGCATTATGCTTTGCAATGTTAGAAACCCAGTCATACTATTGAATGGTCGTGCAACATTTTCTCATTTTCCCCTGAGACGGGAGAAATCTGTATTTACCTCTTTACACTTCCTCCTACAATGACACAAAAATCGTCATTTTGCGTCATTGTAGGAGGAAGTGTAAGAGGGGGGGATTTCTGTTGAGACTACAAGCACTAGTTCCCACCCTTTCAAACCCGCCCATAGGGGGTTGGACCTAATGTGCTAACAGACCTAGCACAGATCAGTGCCAGTGTGTTTGAATTCACCGGCAGAAACCTGCATGTCCGGCCGTCGAGACCGTCCAAAATGTCTGGGATTCGACTTTGCTTTCTACGGTCGCCATTCATTGTTTACATGCACACCTTTTGTTTCAATCTAGCTGAATTCATTCCGATTGGTGAATCTGAATGTAGTTTTTACTTGAACGCTAAACAAGTGATCGGTTGATGTGCGTTTTACCATTGCTAAGAAAATACACGGTCCTCCGTGAGAGATAGCCCACGAGACCGGTGCGTCTCACAGGAGCCGCTCATCAGTAATCACGCCACCGGCTTTTTCGTTCTACAGTCGCCATTCATCATGTTTACTGTGGCGAGCACGACGAGGCTGAGGGCCGCGGGAGAAAGACGCGAGGCCGGTGGCGTGATCGGTTGATGTGCGTTTTACCACTGCTAAGAAAATACCCGCTCCTCCTTTGTGAGAGATACGAGACCAGTGCCTCACAGCACCGGCCTCGCGTCGTTCTCCCGCAGCCCTAGTCTCGTCCTGCTCGCCACAGTAAACAATGAATGGCGACTGTAGAACGCAAAAGCCGAATCCCGAACATTTTGTGCGATATGCGATCTCAAAAACCCGGGCAGACTCACGGAGACTAGTAACTTAGCTTAGCTTTATTGTTTACAACTGCTTTCTAACCGGTAGGCGTGGCTTGGGAGTGGCCTCGTAGAGCAGCGAAGCAAGTGCATTCTGGGAGTTGTTGTCTTTCATCCACATGAGCCAAAAATACATTTTCTGGCTTTTCTCAGTCTAGAAAGCTCCAAATTCAAAAATATTTTCACATTTCTTCTACATAAATGACCCAATTTAAATACCCATTCATCTTTCCAGAGGTGGAGTGTCCCTTTAAGTTTTATTCATGTGTTTTGAACTGTTATAACCATGGCAGCTAACTCCGTCGACTCTGTGTTTAACTCTCGTGCTTGAGTGCTTATTGTGTTGTGTCTGCCCAATTCAGTGCAGCCTTCGCGTTCATTGCATTAAGATATGCAAATTTTGTTAGGGTCGGAGCAGATGTCTCATTGGTCTATTTAATACAGTTCCCATATACATAGATGACGTTATTAGTTTTACTTGATCTTAGTGCTGCGTTCGATACTATAGATCACACAATACTCTTAGATCGACTACAAAATGATACTGGTGTTCAAGGACAAGCATTAAGCTGGTTCAGATCATAACTCCAGTAAACTATGGAGTGCCGCAGGGATCTGTGTTAGGCCCTCTGTTATTTTCAATATATATGCTGCCACTTGGAAATATTATAAGGAAACATGGAATTAGTTTCCTTTTTTATGCTGATGACACTCAAATCTATATTTCATCACGGCCGGATGAAAACGCTAAATTATCCAAATTGACAGAGTGTGTTAAAGATATAAAAGATTGGATGACGCGCAATTTTCTTTTATTAAATCCAGACAAGACAGAGGTAATACTTATCGGTTCAAAAAACCACCCACAAAACCTCTCACAATACAACTTTAACATAGTAGGATGTCCTGTTACTTTATCCTCTACAGTAAAAGACCTGGGTGTTATACTAGACTGCAACCTGTCTTTTGAAAATCATATTTCATATGTTACAAGAACAGCCTTTTTCCACCTTAGAAACATTGCTAAGCTACGTAATATGCTATCAGTTTCTGATGCAGAAAAGTTAGTTCATGCATTCATGACCTCGAGACTAGATTACTGTAATGCTTTATTAGCTGGTTGTCCTGCATCCTCAATAAACAAGATACAGTTAGTCCAAAATGCCGCCGCTAGAGTTCTTACTAGATCAAGAAAATATGATCATATAACACCAATTTTATCATCACTACATTGGTTACCTATAAAGTTCTGTATTAACTACAAGTTATTGCTACTGACTTATAAAGCCCTAAACGGCTTAGCTCCAGTCTATTTAACCGATCTTCTATCGCCCTATAATCCATCGCGCTCTTTAAGGTCACTAAATTCGAGGCTTTTGGTCATACCTAGGATATCCAGATCAACCAAAGGAGGGAGAGCATTTTCACATTTAGCTCCAAAACTCTGGAATAGTCTTCCTGATACTGTTCGTTGCTCAGACTCGCTCTCCCAGTTTAAAACTAGATTAAAGACGCGTCTCTTCAGCCAGGCATTTATATAATACTTTTAATCTTACAGTTAAATCCGACCTCTAGTTCATAAACGCCAGAGGAGAACTGGCCCCCGACTGAGCCTGGGTTCTCCCAAGGTGTTTTTTTTTCTCCATTAGGTCACCTGATGGAGTTTCAGGTCACCATTAGGCCTGATGGAGTTTTTCGGTTCCTTGCCACTGTTGCCTTTGGCTTGCTTAGTTGGGGATATTTGGGGATATTTAATTTAATTAATCAATCAATCAACGATACTATTGATCAGCATTACCAAACGTGGACGTTCCACTAGAAACAAACATTGAGTTTTTTTTTTTTTTATTTATTACTGTGAAGCTGCTTTGATACAACCTGTGTTGTGAAAAGCGCTATATAAATAAACTTGACTTAACTTGACTTATGTTGAGTTACCGCCTTGAAAGGGAACGTCTCCGGTTACTATCGTAACCTCGGTTCCCTGAGAGGCGGGAACAAGACATTACGTTAGCTGCCGTGGTTGCTGTTTGATCAGCTGTGCTAGCGTTCAGTCGTGATTCTGAAGTAATTTTGACGGCCATGCATTTTATACTGCCTGCTGACCTGTCAGTATTTGACAGTATTTGATTGGCCAGCTGTCCCCAGCTGGTGTTAGCCCATAAGATTTCAGTGAAAGTGGTGAAGGGAGGAGTTTAGGGAACCGGGGTTACGATAGTAACCGGAGACGTTATTCCTCTGAGAATCTCCGCAGGATCCGTTACTAGTTTCACAGGTAATTTAGACAGATATTCCTTTGATTTGCAGATATTTCTATTAATTTTTTTACAGAGTAAAAGACTTGAGAAAGACATAATATATGGCATATATTAAATGTGCCCGAGACCCAGTATCACTTAACATCTACTTAACAGAGCAAGAGTTCCAAAAATAACAGCACAAGTGCTAATTGATATTAATTATACACATCAGTTAAATAATAGAAAGAAGTTAATATTAAGTGGCTCATATTTTAAACTCAGTGTTTTCAATATTATTTAATTTTTATCTCTTTCACCAACGAATGTCGTTCAAAACAAAGTCACAGAACCGTTGCAGATCTCCTAGCAACACAGCTGGGTTCCAATGAATCGCGGTTTGGAACAAATCAAAGATTAAATGAATCACAGCGACTTGACGCCACCTAATGGCGGATTTAGTTTTAGATCGAAAAAGTATAATGTAATTTTTTTCATCATTTTAATTATGCCAGTGTAACTGCAGTGTAAATGCATATGCCACCTCTGAGCTGCATTAAACAGTCTGGGTAAATACAAAGCCACTTCTACAGCGCTGCATTAAACAGTCTGGGTAAATACAGAGCCACTTCTACAGCGCAAACATGGATTATGTTGATACCAATTTCATTTTATAACAGCATTTTAATTTAAATAATTGATTACATTTAAGAATCTTACATAAAATATGACACATACCTTTAATAAAGTTAAACAACTTTCCCCTTATAAATGTTAATATCTGCCCTTGGAAGTAAAATACAGGATATATTTTTCAGTTCTGCCACTGTCTTGTGACTGTATGTGTTCGTTCATCTCCTCATGCTGACAGAGATGTGAAACTAACAGCCTCAGTATGTTCATCTGTCCTTACATTAGGAAAGATACTACAGTCTTTCTCTGTCTGTGTGTGTGTGTGTGTGTGTGTGTGTGTGTGTGTGTGTGTGTGTGTGTGTGTGTGTGTGTGTGTGTTTTACCGTGGTGCCGCTGCGGTACACTGGTAGATTGATACTGCAGGTGGTTCTGTTCATAGCACCGCCATCACGATCACCACAGCTGCTTCGAGTCCGGCTGGGCTGTTTGTTGAACACACACACACACACACACACACAATTTACATAATCCTTAAAGGCCAATTCACACTGCACCGACAGGCACAGACAATCACCACCAGATTACAGTACGACACTTTTTAGACATTCCTCGACCCAAAAACATCTGCCAATATATAACACACTGATTCAACAGAACTCGACAGTGTCTGTAGCTGTTGGTCGATGTTTGTCGATGCAGTCTGCATTAGACTTAAAACAACACAACATCAATTATTCAGACTTATATTTAGATATTTAGAAACTTATTTTATATCTTTGATTCTTTGACCTATATCTTTATTGTAAATTTATACTGAATACTTCAGATTGTAGAATTGCCACCGTTTCAGTTTCAAAATTGGAATTTAAATGTAATGAAACTCTAGATGGCGCAGACTATTAGGTCTTTAACTTATTTGGTAGTGATCACATCATCATCTGTATAGCGCAGCTGATTGGTTGCTGTTGCCATGGTGGCCAATGAGATGCGGCTAACATTCAAATAAAACAACGGTAGTGTTGCTGTCAGCAGTTAGCAGCGTGCATCTGAAAATAACATCTGAGATAAGTGGACACTCTTTTACACTTTATCTCTGTGCATATTGTGTGTTTTTCTTATTAATTCCCAAATGAGCAATCATAACAGTGCAAGTGTTTCGTTAACAATCTTGTGGAGTGATTTACTAAGCATATAAGCTGTTGTATGTCATTGCTGTGAGGATATGTTGTCTAAAGGCGGGAGTATACGGTGCGAGTTCGGACACTCGGGAGGTCGTAAGATATTGCACACTGTTGTATTTTCTGTGGAGTTTTGTCATTTGAGAAGTTTTGATATTTACATGATTAATTAAATGTTTTAATGTTTAAATTTACTTTAAACTAGAGCTACCAATGTTGCAAGTTACACTTTAGCAGCCCAATAGTGTAGTGCCTCTTTAAGAGAGGAGTGCGCTGTGAGCACGTGACCGGTATTTACTACGTGAAAAGGAAGCGTGAGATTCATTCAGTTTGTAATAACTTTCAACCCGGTGTGCAGCCACTTGGTAAGCTCTCTTAATCTCAAATATTTCTTGTCTACTTTAACAACTGCAAAAGATCTTTCCTGACGTCGCTATTGAAGAGCTGGTCCGCCCTGAGAACATCGATCTTCTGATCAGCCACAGGGAAGGTCGTCTAGTTCCACAGCCGTTCAAGTTGGAGGGAGATCTAGTCCTCTGGGACGGCCCATTGGGCAAGACTGTTGGTGGTACTCACCCTGACCTCTTCGAGGTAGTCGACCTAACGCTGCACCAGTCTGAAACTCACTTTGCAAGGTCTATGAGAACATCCTCAAGGGTGTACAAGGAGGTTGTTGTAGACACCAAAGACCTGAGTTAGAACCCAACTAGGATGGAAGAAGTGACCCTCAGCAGCACCACTGCTACGAATAAGGAGGTGTTTGAGTGGTTCAAGTGGGACAGTATTGGAGCAGCGTGTGACCCGAAATGCGGGAGCTGCAAGTGCAGCAAGTGCCCTCCGGGAGGCAAAGAGATGACCCTTGGAGAAGAAAGGGACTTAGAAAAGATAAAGGACTGCCTCTTTTATGTGCTAGCGGACAAACACAGTGACGCCCCACACTGGGATGCGGCCTACCCATGGAAAGTAAGCCCAGCGATTCTGCCAGATAACCGCAGAGCAGTGGAAGCAACCTCCCTGAACACAGAGGCTCGGCTGGCTAGAAAACCTGTGTGGAAAGCGGCATATGGAGAGCAGATCCGCGAGATGGTATCAAGAGGAGCAGCCATCGAGTTCACGAAGGAAAAGATCAAGGGCTGGAACGGCCCAATCTGGTACATCAGCCATTTGGTTGCCCCAAATCCTCATTCTAGCTCAACACCAGTGAGGATAGTCTGGAACAGTAGCCAGGAGTTTAAAGGGTTGAGCCTGAACAACCTCCTGCACAAAGGCCCTGATGTCCTCAACCCAATCCGAGGTGTTTTGCTGAGATTTAGAAGCAGATTGTATGCTTTGTAAGAGAGTCCTTTCAGGAAGCAGGAAGATACCATTCCTCCAAGGACACCTGGGACGATCCTCTTTCACCACGTCTTCGAGAGGCTGCAATAAAACTATTTGAGCAATATGTGAGGCTTGGCCAACTCAGATAGGTGGGTCGAAGGAAGACAGAATGTCGCCGACCTCATCACAAGGGGGGTATCCCCTGAGGAGCTTGCTGAAGGATCAGTCTAGCAGGAAGGCCCAGCATTTTTTAAGTTGCCTGAATCAGATTGGCCTATGAAAATTGCCAGAGAGATCAACCCCTCTGTTGTTGAAGAGATAGGGGGACTTCGGAGGAAGGCGTTCTCGGCACTGGTCACAGCAGGAGCCCAGCCCAGGAAATGGTCAGGCCCAACCAGTGTTGCGCTTGTGCACCTTGTGGACCCCCAAAGGTTCAGTTCACTGGCACGGTTATGCGGGACCATCGCCTGGATGAGACAAGCAGTAGAAATCTGTCTGGGCAACAGCCAGGCCCCAGTTTCGGTCAAAGTGGGAGGCAAGAACATACCTGTCTGTGGAAGAAAGAGCAATAGCTTTCAAAGATCTAGCTCTTGCAGCTCAAGATGGTGTCGAGTTCCGGGACACAACCCTGGATCGCCTGGTTGTTCAGAAAGAGGAAAAGACAGGACTTTTGTTCTGCGGAGGGAGAATCCAACGCTGGAATGAGGATAGAGTGGCTGTACCACTAATCCCATGCCAGTTGTGGCTCGCAACCCTACTTTCCATATGAAGAAAACCATGAAGGTGTTGCCTCTACCCTTCTACGGACAAGAGGGAAAGCCTGGATCATACAGGGACGAAGAATAGTTAAGAAGGTGCTGAACAACTGTGTCACCTGCAGAAAGCAAAGAGCCAAGATGTGCCAGCAAGTAATGAGTGATCTCCCTCAAGAGCGTACCAAAAGAGCAAGCCCATTCGAGTATACAACCCTCGACCTTTTTGGTCCCTTTGAGGTGAAGGATGCTGTTAAAAGAAGGACAAGCAAGAAGGTCTGGGGCATTGTTTTCTGTTGTATGTCCTCGAGAGCAGTCCATGCGGACCTCACTGATGACCAGTCGGCAGAAAGCTTCCTCCAAGCATACTCCCGCTTTATTGCTCTGAGGGGGCATCCAAGGAAACTATGGTCTGACAGAGGCACCAACTTCGTTGGTGCTAAGTTGGCTTTGTGTGAGCTGCATAAACATCTGGCTTGCCTGCAGGCTGCGTCCATATAAGATGTAGCCGCTAAGAACGGGACTGAGTGGAAGTGGGATTTTCACCCGGCAGATGCACCCCACAGGAATGGAGCTGCGGAGGCTGCTGGGAAGCTTTTGAAGAGGGCGCTCATGAGTCTCGGAGGAGCTACAGGATCTCTCACATGGGGGGAGCTCCAAACTCTGTTCTATCAGGCAGCCAACCTGACAAACGAACGCCCAATCGATGCCAGAGCTCAAGAACAGGAGGATTCGGTCGAGTACTTAACACCACACTCCCTCATACTGGGTCGAGCATCGCTTGGAGGAGACACCAGCGGGCTTGACCTAGAGACCCATCCCTGGCGTCGTCTAAGGGCTATTCAAATCGGAGTTGATCAGTTCTGGGCAAAGTGGAGGGAACTAGCTGGCCCAAATCTGTTCATTCGACATAAGTGGCACCGGACAGAGAGGAACGTCAAAGTCGGCGACCTCGTCTGGATTGCTGACCCAAATGCTTTGAGAGGTCAGTTTCGTCTGGGCCGGATTTTGACAGTTTATCCTGACAGTAAAGGAATTGTCAGGGATGCTGACATTGTAACATGTACTGGCCTTCCTGTTTCCTTGGTGGATGGCCGAAAGAAGAGGAGTTCTTCACTGCCCATGACAGTTATCAGAAGAGACGTGAGAAGACTGGTGGTCCTTCTCCCGGTGGATGAAACTCATCCACCCCAGCCACCTTGACACCCGCCTCTTCCTGAACCCCTCTCATTCTGCACACCGCCCTATCCCCCTGGCCCAAACCCATCTCATTTACTGTTCAAACCCCTTTCACCTTGTCACATTTTTTATAAAATTGGCTTCAATGGTTTGAAGGTCCAAATGTCCATCTCAATGCAGCTTCACAGTCTCGACACGATCCCAGCCGAGGAATAGGGTGTTATCCAGCTAAATGATTGGTCATTTTCTAAAAATAAATTGCCCGTCTTGTACAATCTCTGAGATGCACCAAGTGTCATCACGTTGTAAAGGTCACGAAAAAAAATATAAATAATAATAAATAAATAAGAAGATTTCAGACGATTTTGAAATTGGAGGAGAAAATGAGAGGGAGTTATTCGCCCTTCCCAACCTTTCTGAACCGGAGTACACAAACAAAGAACTTAGACAGATGGCGTGACGCATGACCTTTCCACCGTGATTACGCAATGCGTGGCACATCTCCCTATGGAGGATCCCTTTACCACTCTACAGATAAAGCGTTGTCGGGAAACTCAATTCGTGTATCTACCCCGAATTGATAAAATAAAATAAAATTCTGTATCAAAATTTATAAGAAAAGACCAGTACTTTGTTTAGGCTTGGCTTTTAGGGAATTACAAACCTGCGTATATTCAAACGCACATAACTATAGAACCCATTCTAAATGCGCATGTGAACACCATCAGTGTTTCTCACAGGATCGCGTTTGAAGTCTGTGTAGAGAGTATGGTGTCGTCTTAGCGGCCCCTAATTTAATAACAAATTATTGTTGCGACGGAAGCAAATCAATCATAACTAACCTTAGCTGGAAAATAACTTAACTCTGCTGTAAAGCCAAAACAATCTCTGTTACCATAAATTATACGTTTATCTCTGTAAAGCTGCTTTGAAACAATCTACATTGTTAAAAGCGCTATATAAGTGAAGATGACTTGACTTGACATCTCAGAGTTGGTACAGGACGGGCATTTGTGGTTAAAAAGTATATATTTTTTATTTATTTTTAGAAAATGACCGATCGTTTCGCTAGATAAGACCCTATTCCTCGGCTGGGATCGTGTCGAGACTTTGAAGCTGCATTGAGACGGACATTTGAACCTTCAAACCGTTGGTTGCCATTGAAGTCCATTATATGGAGAAAAATCCTGAAATGTTTTCCTCAAAATCTTTAATTTCTTTTTGACTGAAGAAAGAAAGACATGGACATCTTGGATGATATATATATATATATATATATATATATATTTTTTTTTTTTTTGCCTTTTATTGGGACAGGACAGTAGAGAGTTGACAGGAAGTGAGGTGGGAGAGAGACGGGGGATGGGATCGGGAAAGGTCCACGAGCCGGGACTCGAACTCGGTCCACCTGAGCGCAACGGCGCTACATGTCGGCGCGCTGACCACGAGGCCATCGGCGGCGACATGAAATATATATTTTTTTAAATTGCAGTAGGCTATATGCACATTATACTTAAAAGTGACAAGACTTATTTGAGTAGCAGAATGAAATCTGATCAATTGTGTTGTCTGTTGAGAGTTTATCAGTCAATTATATATATTGTGTATATAGGTACTGTAGCCTTTATTTCAGCTGATAATTAGATTTTAATGGCAAAAGCATTTTCAGATGTTTTTTGTTTTTGTTTTTGACAGTCCATAGTTTGATGTGTGGACAGCGGTACCTTAACGGTGTCAAATTTTGAGAGCGAGAGGCCTTCTGGGTAGTGCAGCACTATGCTGGTGTTGAAGGAGTCGTCGCCTGGGTTGGCCAGCGATACGAGGACAGTGAGATGAGCTTGATTCACCACCACTAATGTGTCGTTCCTGAAGAACAAACCAAACACAGAACCTTCATCACATTCTCATGTTTATTTCAAATCAAGAAGAATGGAAATATTC
Organism: Squalius cephalus; assembly: GCA_022829025.1. Classification (NCBI taxonomy): domain Eukaryota; kingdom Metazoa; phylum Chordata; class Actinopteri; order Cypriniformes; family Leuciscidae; genus Squalius; species Squalius cephalus. The sequence continues at coordinate 44,975,651 of CM040796.1, read as the reverse complement.
AGAAGCATTTACAGACATTTAACATTAGTCATTATTTATCGGTTGTTACTCACGTAAAACTGAAGTTCAGCTTCAGATCGGCCACACAGCGGTTGTTTGAATTACAGTTCCTTTGAAACGGCACCTAGTCACAAAACAGAAACTTTCATAGAGCTTTTGAATGTTGCAGAAACTTCATACAGAAAAGCTGAAGGACCTGATATTTCTAGACAGAGAAAGACATGAATTTAACAAGCCTAGAGTGTATAAATTGTGATATCAGAAGCTCAGCTCACCTCGACATACTCCTCTGTCCTGCTGTGGATGTCAAGGATAGCCATGGAGTTTCCAGAAAGCATCTCGGTTTGTGAGAATTTCATTCGTATCTTTAGCGGAGACACGGTGTCTCTAATGCAGATCTAAAACAAACACAACATTTACTGTTAAACTGAAGCTGCTGGGATTGGCTGAAGCTGTGATAGATGAAGCGTACCGGCATGAAGATGGAGAATCCAAAACAGGAGATCCCAGAATCCAGCAGGACGAACTTCTGCAGAGTCCCGGACGACGTATTAGTCTGATCGAAGAATCCTCGATTGATTGTTCTCATCACATCCACATTCAGGTTCAGAGAAACATTCAGGTTCTTCTTGAGAGATCCTGAGAGAGATGAGAGGGTTAGACATACAGAGGCCATACTCTTCATGTGACAGAGACTCTGAGATGTATTTGACGTTACCACTGCTATTGGTCTGCTCCTTCACTATGAAACACGAAGTGAGATTAAACGCATTAAACGCTTTGTCACTCGGGCATTCAAAGTCGATCGGACTGATTTCATTGGGACTGAAACTGAGCTGCGCAGATACAGACATCACAGGCCGAGCCCTGAGAAGAGAGAGAAAAGAGTAAATAGCTAATGATACAGTGAGACTAACTGGGCCTAGACCAACTCAAACTGATAGTTAGTTTCTTCAAATCATTGCATTACTTCTCCAAACTAAAGGTTAAATTACAAACTGGCCACTGAAGTGACTGTACTCAAGCAGAGCCAGAGGTCATAACTGAGACCTCGTGTTTAGACTGTCAGAGAATCTTTCCATTATTTTGTGAATGTGTTGTGAAATGTCCTACTTGAGCAGCACGATCCCTCCTTTAGCTCCGATCACGACATCTGTCAGATTATCATCGCTCATGTCCATCTGACCGGACAGAGACACTCCAAACTGCTGCAGACCGGGCAGAACCGAGCGCGCTGGGATCCGCTACACACACACACACACACACACACACACACACACACACACACACACAGATCTACTGTGCTAAAGCGGTTCATCATTGTACACGTTTATCCTGCCATGTCTGCCTGTTTATCTGAGAACATTGGGCTCATCTGGGATTCTGGGTTAAACTGGGCACAAACACAGTGTTTGGGATTGAGGGAACTAAAGCAGACTCTCACCTGAGGAGCGTGTTCGGTGTTTATTCCATGTGTCCTGTCGCCCAGGTAGATGTAGACGACTCCCTCCCCTTCGTTCTCAAGCGGCGCCCCGACTGCCACATCTGACAGGCCGTCCCCATTCAGGTCCTTTAGTGAAGCCAGAGATCCAGCAAATCTGCCAGTGTTTGACTCGTTCAGTGTCTTCTGAAAACTCTACAGAGAGAGAAAGAGGACATAATCTTTATTCGTCTGCAGAGGACCCGTGCCAAAACAATGTATTTCCATGACTTTAATGCGATAGTCCGTCACCGGGAACCTATTACAATGGCAATCCCCTCGGATTGGGCAACCCCAGGGTTGGGCAACTTCGTTCCTGGAGTATAATATCCACAACTCCAACCCTGATCAAACACACCTGAACCAGCTAATCAATGTCTTCAGGATAACTAGACAGCTCCAGGCAGGAGAGTGTTTTATCAGGGTTGGAGCTAAACTCAGTTTCCCTCCAGGACTGAAGTTGTCCATCGCTGCACTGGAGTAACTTAATGGTGATGACTAGCAACCTTCCAGTCACAGGCCCTGAACATTAACCACACTGTACTTACTAATGGAGAATGTTGTGAATCTGTCCATACCTCCTCTGATAAAGCGTAGACGTACAGCCTCCCTTCTGCCCTCGGCTGAGACTGGTGAAATAACGGAGCTCCGACCAGAAGGAAATCTGACTCTCCATCCGAGTCCACATCCAACAGACTCAGAGACGCGCCAAAATACGAGCCAATCTGATGCCAGAAATTAATCAAAATGAATGTAATTGCATTCTAGCATATGATCTTTATAGCCTGATGTTCACAGAAGAAATATGAAAACATGTTCCACTAACACTTCACAAACTCAGTCCCACAACTTACTGCCTTCATGTTGGACACTAGAAACTGAAGCGGTCTCTGCAGAAATGATTTGACTCTTTTCCTTGTTTTATATGCTGATGTAGAGCCATTAATGTAAGTGAACTGCTTTTTATTACTGATAATTAAAACTTACGGAATGCTAAAAATCATGTGAGGTCAGTTGAATTTATTCAGAATATTCAGAATAACTTATTCAGTTATTTTTCAGTTATAATTAAAATAGCCTAGATGTAATACTTTAATTTTGTTAACTTTACTATTATTAAAACATTACAGCTGCTACAAGTGGTAAGTGGTAGCTAGGGCATTGCTAAGTGGTTGCTAACTATCTGCTAGAGTGTTGCTAGGTGATTGCTTTGATGTTCTGGGTAACTTGTAGGGTGTTTATAAGTGGCTTCTAGGGAGTTCCTAGAGCTTTGTAAGGATGTTTCTATGTGGTTGCTTGGCAGTTGCTAAGGGGTGGTTACTAGGGTGTTGCTAGGCAGGTACTGAGTGGTTGGTAGGTGGCCGGTGAGGTTTTCGAGATGGTTTCAGTGGTTTTGCAAGAGTGTTTCTAAGTGGTTGCTTCTTCCGTAGGATTTGGGAAGCCCTGCTCTTGCTGATGGAGAGTGTTAATATCGTGTCAGAGGGTTCTTCTTCACTAACTTGTTCTCCGGTGATGTTCCTCGTCACTGTCCATGTGCTTTCATTTTTGGTGAAGAGGGTCACCAGACCCCTGTGTTCGGCCCGCGGCGCCCCAGAGAACAGAAGAGAGACGCCGCCTCTCATTCCCAGAACAGCAGAGTAACCTGAACATCATCAGCATCATTAAAACATGCACAGACACTTCACATCAGACAAGGAAGACCAACAGCTTCAACACACCCATGTACGAGTCTTTACTGACAGATGGATCCTTAATCTCGGTATCGTTTAATCCAGATCCTGATCCCGTCACTTCATACAGAGATCCACGCCAGTCATTAGATCCAACCGAACCCACAATCACAGAGTCCTGAAACAAACGCAGCAGTCAATGTCAATATCAATATCAATTTTATTTATATAGCACCATTAACCACAACCTAGGTTGTCCAATGTGCTGCACAATGAAGACATAACAAGAAAATACAATCTAATTAATAAAAAAGGAAAAACAATACAATACAACTTCCTCATTGAAAATATGCCAATTCGCAAAAATGAGTTTTTAGCTTAGATTTATAAACAGACAGTGATGATGCAGAGCGAATACACGGAGGGAGAGCATTCCACAGTCTGGGGGCAGCCACTGAAGAGGCATGGTCACCCCTGTATCTCAGCTTTGACTTCGGACTGCATAACAATCTCTGGTAGGACGACCGGAGATACAGGACTGGACGATATTCAGTTAATAAATTTGAGAGGTAAGGAGGGGCCAGACCTTTTAATGATTTAAAAACCAAAAGAAGAATTGTAAAATTCACTCGATAACGCACGGGCAACCAGTGCAGAGAACGTAAAACCAGTGTAATGTAGTCCCGTTTTTTAGTACTGGTTAAAAGTCTTTTTAAAAAACGGGGATAAAGCTGACTGGCTAATCCCAAAATAAAGTGAGTTACAATAATCCAATCTATAAGTAATAAAAGCATGAATTAATTTTTCAACATTTTTTCTTAACAGAATAGGTTTTACTTCTGCTAGTAGTCGAAGATGAAAGATGCATGATTTGACCACTGAATTTATGTGTTTGTCAAATTTCAGCCCATCATCAAAGACAACCCCTAGAGTTTTTAACCCAAGGCTTCACAGACGAGGATAACTTACCAAAATTTATTTTTGGTGTACAGAATCTGAAGGACCAAACACTATTTTTTCAGTTTTGCTCTCATTAAAATTAAGAAAATGTAAAAACAGCCAGGCCTTCACATCAGACAAACAGGTCATAAGTGCCTCCAGACCATCCGAACTCTGTTTTGTTGGCAGATAGATTTGAGTATCATCTGCATAGCAATGGAACGACAGACCATGCTTCCTAAAAATAGAGCTAAGAATAGGAGCTAAGATGGAACCCTGAGGAACACCACATGATAGAGGAGCTGCCTCAGATGAATGTTCACCCATGTTGACTTTAAAACTTCTATTAGAAAGATCAGATTTAAACCATTCAAGAGCACTTCCTTTTATGCCAACACAGTGCTCCAAGCGAGCAAGAAGAACAGCGTGGTCCACAGTGTCAAAAGCAGCACTCAAGTCTAGGAGCACCAGCACAGCATAGTCGCCAGTAAGTAGAATATCATTTAAAACCTTCAGGAGTGCAGTTTCTATCGAGTGGTGTTTTCTTAAACCTGATTGAAAGACCTCAAATATCTTATTTTCATCGAAGAAACTCTGCAATTGTTGAAGAACTATTTTCTCTAGGATCTTTGGATCTTTAAAAGACAATTTAGAAATTGGCCTATAATTAATCTAAAACAGTAGGGTCTAGATTTGGTCTCTTAAGATAAGGATAAACTGTAGCATGTTTTAACACATCTGGTACAGTACTAGTTTCAAAACATCGGTTTATCATAGTCACAAAGTATGGACCCACTGCATCAATGAGGCATGCCATCAATGGAAGAGCCTGACGGCTTTAACTGACACACTTTCTTGCAGTTGTATAAAAGAAATAGGTTCAAACTGACTGAACTCTGCAAAACAAACAGAGGGGATGGACGGATCAGAAGCAGGGGGAGATATCCCCAATCTGAAATCATTAATCTTATTAACAAAAAATCTAAGAAAATCCTCACACATTGTTTTTGAAACAACAGGGTACTTGGAGACAGCTGGATTAACAACGGCGTTAAAAACGGTAAAACTGCCTTCTGTTCACTGCCTTCTGGAATTTGGATAATGAATCTCTTTATAGTTCAAAAGAAATCTGGAACCTGTGTTTTTTCCACTTACTAAAGTAAGTGGTAAGTAAGTTTTGGAAAACTAAACTTTTTCCACTTCTACAGATCTGCCTCAAAGAGCGTACGTTATCGTCAATCCAGGGCTCAGATCTAGATTTGAGTTTTAAGGTTTTTACAGGAGCCACTGAATCCAAGGCATTCACAAATGTGGAGTTGAGTCTAAATAGGAGCTCCTCTGCACTCAGATCATACTGACTCACATCCACTGATCCACAGCATCACGAAAAGCTAATGAAAAGGATTTGCTAGTAGATGAGGTAATTAATCGAGATTTACGGACATATTTAGTGGCTTTAGAGTAATTTGGTACCCAGGGAACAGAAAACATAACAGATTTATGGTCAGAAAACCCATTTTCAGCTACCTCAAGATCATAAAGAGAGCCATATGATAGCACAAGGTCAAGTGTATGTCCCAGCTGATGAGTCGGACATTCACATGTTGTTTGAGATCAAATGCATTTAACAAAGTAGTTAATTCTTTAGTTAATGAGTCCGTTGTGCAACACACATGAATGTTACAATCACCAAGAATTAACAGTTTATCATATTTGGGTATAAATTCCACCAAGAAGTCTGCAAACTCATCTAAAAAGTTTGCATTTTGCTTAGGAGTCTCGCTTTTTCCAGGAGTTTGTGTGCGCAGGTTTATATTTGCGGCGTGGTTAGTGGCATTGAGTCTTTGAAAGATGTCCAGAGTTTTTGTTTGTTATGTTTAGCAGCAGATGAAGCAGATCAGTGGTGCTCTGGTTTTACTTCAGGACCCGGGTTTTACATCAAGTGGCAACCCAATATTGATTATTGTACATTTCTCAATCAGCTTGCTATAGTGCATCACCCGTTTCTACGGCCGTCGCAATTGTTCCAGGGCACTTGATGCATTCACGACCTACACATCGCCACACTGCACCAATCAGCAGCATTTTATAAGATTCTATAAACTACTTTTATACAATAACATGAACTATTCCTTATAAGAAATTGTCTTTTTTTAACTTATATGATATTTCTGACCTTGTGGTAGAGGACACTGAATCCACTCTGCGATAACTCTTTCGGTCTGTCTTTGCCGTGTGTGTCCTTTGACCCTGAAACCACAGAAGAAGAACTCTTAAATCATCAGTGGATTCTTCATTAGCTGCTTTTATTTATAACGTTATACAGTATGTCCATTTTCTTTATGCTTGCATTTTACCTTCAATGTTGTAGATCTTTTTTTGCAGGTTGTCAAGAAGTCCTTGGAGTCCATTGTAGTTTTCAATTTTGAAGGTGTTGTTTATTGTTGGTTCTGAAGCCAGTTGGTAGAGTTTGGTTACGTTAACTTTATTTCCCACCTGACAAACAAAACTGTCATTAAGTCTGTCTGTGCAAAAACACTTTTGATAACTTATGAATTGAAACAGACCAATATGTAAAACATAATTTATATATGTTTGTTCTTGAAAAATGGAAACAAACTGATAAATCTGATATAAATTAGTGCTTGTAGCACTTGTCATTTAAAGCTGAAGTGTGTCATTTCTGCACAACTAGAGACACCAAATTACACAAATAATGACTGTTTCCAGACAGGTTTCTTGAACACTAGTTTGCCATTGGTCAGTCAATCAGATATTCCCGCCCCAAACTTCACGTGTTTGTTTGATAAGTTCACATGTCAGGCAGCTCAAACAAACCACAGAGTCACAGTGTTTCAACCCTTAGGAATCAAACTACCAGTGACTGATTACAGTGACTCTGAACATGAAACTGACACACCACAAACTGTAAATGACAAGCTTGAGCTTTAAGGAAACTCACCCCAATGACGTAGCGGAGGATATTTTGCTCAACGCTTCTGTTGAGGGCATTTTCATCATCAAAATCAGTGGGTTCTCCATCTGTGATGATCACCAGGGCTTTCTGAGCGGTGAGATTGGCTCCAGACGACACGCTATTCAGGAGATTCTTTCTGGTGATGTGATCAATCAGAAATAATGACACAAACAATTGTTTCTACGCCAATGTGTTTTTAACTTCTAATTTATAGAACGACAAATGTCCAACTCCAGTGTGTTTAACAGACCTGAAGAAAAGACCAAATCTACAGAAGGAGCCATCTTTAATTTTCATTTATGTGCATTTCAAGACTTTTTCTCTTAAAGTGTAAATTCAGTGAACATTCATAAGCATATGAAGGTTTCACTCACAAGACATAGTTGATTGCTCCGTGTGTGTTTGTGAGTTCGTTCATGTGTGGCTCTTTCATGAGTTTGTCTTCAGCGGAGCCGTCCTTATACGCGTTGAAGTCAAACACAGTTCTGAATGTAGTTGCAAACTGGACAGCAGCAAACTGACCCACAGAAGGACAAACAACAAGCACACGTGCCGTTAACATCATTAGCAAACCATAGACCATTACATGTCCATATTTCCACATTAATAGTGCTGGGCTGATTTACCTTTATGGATGAGTTTGAAAGTTTTTTCATGACATCTAAAATGAATATTTTGTTCATTTCAAACTCGTCTAATTTCAAACTTTTAGATCCGTCAAAGAGAAACACCAGATTGACTTCTCTCTTCGTGCATTCTGCAGAAATACCACAAGATATGGAAACACATCTGTTACGCCAACTTCTTTTAGCAATCAAACCATAAATTATTGACAAGATGGCCAATAAATCCATATTTTTCCCAAGTATTTAACATAATGTCTTTAATCATGTCTTTAGTCTTTAATTGAGTTGTCAATAAACACCAACTGGAATGTTACTAAGAACCCAACACATGGTGTACAGTATTAAAGACTGAAATAGTTCAACTGCATTCAGTGCTAAAAGTGTGGTTATCCGCTGGTTTCTGTGTCAGACTCGTCAGACCTTGGTAAGCGACGGTAAAGTTTGAGACGGCCTGTAAACGGCTGTTGAACTGGACGCAGACGCCGTTCAGATACGAGTTTTCGTCACACTCATGAGGAAGATACGGACTGCAGCTCTGAGAAAGAGACACAATATCTGAGACAACAGCAGGATCAAATCACACACAAGATGATCTAGACGTTTCTATAAACTGTTTAAAAAAAGCAGTTCCCATCTTTTATTTACTTAATGTCAAATTTTAATATTAACAATTAAAAGAATTGTCCAAAATTTATAATTCTGTCATCATTTACTCTCATGTCAGGGGTTGCTGTGTGATAATCCAATGAACGAGATGCGTAATGCAGAATGAATGAATAGTTACTTTTAATGAACACCAAGAGATAAACGTACACCACACAACTAACATAACATTAACACGAGACAATCAACTGAAGAAACTTAGAGCTGATATTCACAGATGATGATAACTAAAGAACAGCTATGAGAACTAAACATGACCATGACATAACTCCCCCAACCCCTGAAGGGAGACAGCAGAGACCAGGCTGAGGAACTGGACGGAGTTCTACCAGGACTCCCTGTAGAAGAGATATTGTATCTCAACGGGACCTTCCTGGTTAAATAAAAAAAAAGATCTGCGATGAAGAGGTTGGACGACGAAGACATGATGCTGGATGACGGAAATGACTTGGAACTGGATAGGACCAGCGATGACTGAGGGTGTATTCACACCTGACTTGTTTGGTTCAATTGAATCGAACTCAAGTTCGTTTCCCCCCTAGGTGCGGATCTTTTGGGCAGGTGTGAATACAGCAATCGCACTCGGGTGCGAACCAAACAACCGTACCAAGACCCGGCTGAAGAGGTGGTCTCGGTCCAGTTCCAAACGAACTCTGGTACGGTATCGTTCAATTGCAAAAAGCACTCTGCCTTTTTTGACAGGAACAGATTTTTACTATGTAATTTGGGGTGATGAAATGCCTATACATTAATCTGTGATCCGTCCGGACCAGCTGCCACACGGTTCGGCACGCATGTGATTCACGGATTAACTACTAAATTTAACCATCATAGAGTGAAAGTTTATTATTTGGACGTGTTCAAACAATTTTAAACGCAAAAGAGGGGAAAATCGGGACTCGCGTATTACTCGAAGTGCGCACGCACACGCGGGTGGGGGGGGGGGGTCGGACGGCGCATTTCAGACAGTGCTCGAACACCGAATTGTAAGTATAACATCGACCTGTCCAGGGACTGCGGGTGGAAATTAGCATTTTTTGCTATAACCTGGCACATGACATCTCTTCTTTTTTAGACTAATGTTTTTTGTGCATTGTCCCTGATCAAATAAAAATAAATTCAAATTCAAATAGTTTCTTTTCCCTTGAATGGACACACATGCACACAAAATTATGTTAAAAACTCATCTAAATACCCGTCTCGGCAAGTATTTTCTCGTAATATGTCATAGTTGATGTTTGTCATTTTTTTTGGTCCATGCATTCGGTCAGTGACAGCAGACACCCAATATTCCTACTGAATTTTAATATGCTTTTTAATGAACTGAGTTCTCAAATGTCGCTGGATTCGTCCTTTCCTGATCTTGATGTCGACCAACACCTGGAGCTGCTTAAGGACTCATGGCTGGAGGTGTTAAATGAAACTGCTCCCCTGAAAGTTTTTAAACAAAAAACTAGAACTGATCGGTGGCATACCCCAGAGACCCGCACATTAAGACAAGCATGTAGGAAAGCTGAGCGGAAATGGAAAAAGGACAGACTTCAATCATCGTCTAAGTTACTTAAGGATTGCCTACTGGCCTACCAGTTAGCTGCCAAGGCCGCAAAAGCTGCTTAATTTTCGAACATAATTTCCAGTAACCAACATAGACCTAAGATATTGTTCTCTGTCATACATGCTGCCTTAAATCCACCTGTCAAGACTTTTCCAAATCCCTAAAATGCTCTATGTGAAAGCTTCTTGAGCTTTTTTATCGATAAAATTGCTAACTTAAGGCCTCAGACAACAGCATCATATGCTGACCAGTATGACCAGTATGCTCCGACTATGCCACCAACATCATGGGAAATTTTTAAACCCATTACTCCTCAATTGCTTACTGAAACCATTGCCACACTAAAACCCTCCTTCTGTCCTTCTGATGATATTCATCCTCGGTTTTTCAAAATGATAACAGAGTCGATTGGCCCTGGCCTGTTGTCACTTGTAAACAGATGTTTATCAACCGGCTCGGTTCCTTCATGTCTAAAAATGGCTTTTGTCTCTCCAGTACTTAAGAAGCCTCCCTTAGACATTTCGGTTCTAAATAATTATCGACCAATCTCGGTGATCCCTTTTATCTCAAATGACCCCTCTGCATTTAAATCTTTAATCGACTGTCTCGATGAGATAAAGCTCTGGCTGGCAAGTAACTTTTTAACATTAAACGATTCAAAGACTGAGGTCATTGTTTTTGGCCCATCAGACAAATTTGAGTTTGACAACAACACCTTAGGTAATTTGTCTGTTTTTAACACAAGCTGTGTACGAAATCTGGGAGTTTTCCTCGACAGTAGATTAACTCTAGAGAAACAGGTGTCCTCTGTTGTTGCGTCTAGCTTCTTCCAACTCCGCCTGCTTACTAAAATTAAACATGTTGTTCCTGAAAAATCCCTGGAGACGGCTATTCATGCTTTCATAACTACACGCTTGGATTATTGTAACTCTCTGTACTGCGGCATTTCAAAATCCCAGCTCGCGCGCCTCCAATTGGTCCAAAATGCTGCAGCCAAATTTCTCACGCAAACACGCAAATACGATCATGCTACACCCATTCTGCGAGCTCTACATTGGCTACCTGTCCAATATAGAATTGACTATAAAATTCTCCTACTTGTGTACAAATGCCTGCATCATCTTGCTCCAAGCTATCTGTCCGAACGTATACATTCCTATAGCCCACCCCGTGTCTTAAGATCTAGTAATCTTAATATTCTCAATGTCCCTCGTACTAGGCTAAAGCGTAGAGGAGACAGAGCCTTTTCAGTGGTGGGGCCTACATTATGGAACGACTTGCCAGCACATCTTAGAGCTGCTCCTTCTCTACCAGTTTTTAAATCCCTGCTGAAAACTCATCTGTTTTCCTTAGCTTTCAATACTTGTTAATGTCTCTTCTATGTAGCCCATGTGTTTTATATTTTGTTTTGTCTAACTGCCTCCATTTTTGGTTCGATCTATGCATGTCATTTTTTTTTGCTGCTTTTACTTTAACTCTTATCTTATGCTTGTACAGCACTTTGGTCAGCCTCGCAACTGTTTAAAAATGTGCTTTATAAATAAATGAACTGAACTGAACTGAACTGTTGTCTGTGTCATTATTAATATTACTAAAATAACAAAACTTTAAGAAAGATGAAACTATATTTAATTTCTTCAGGCTTAATAATTTCTGTAGCCTACCTGAATACTAGACTACAGACTTTGTGACTTTATTTAGTATTAAACTCTGCTTGTAATTTGTATATTTGTTCTTATTTTATTACTGACTGTTCACTTGTTTTTAATAATGTTTGAACTTTATCAGCATGCTCTCTGCGCCAGAACCGTCTTGCAGTACATCTTCGTCTTCGCAAAATCCTAATTACAACATCATATAGATGACATTGTATCATTTGATGCTCATAAGTTTCTTTAGATTGCATTAGTAGCTGATAACACTAAATCAGTAAAAGAATAACAATTGCACTACGAAAGATCTCCATAAATTGCCTGTTTTTGCACTTCCTGCTTTTCCCTGCTTGAGAATTTCTGTCCAATGAATGGACGACCTTAGCACACGTGTGGTTTGGTTTTCAAATTTTGGTTCAATTGCAAAAAGGGCAGTGTGAATGCGAACCACAACAAACAAAAAAAATCAATGCTGTATTTGGTCCGGACCAAAGCAAGTGAACTAATGGATTTTCCATGGTGTGAATACACCCTGAGACTACTTGGAGCTGGGCTTAACTAGCGATGATCCCTAACCTAACCCTAACCCTTTCCATAGTTTTTTATTTTCTCCATGGTAATTTACTAACCCCCGCTCGCCACTGGCATGTATACATGAAGGCTGATAATCAAAGAAAAGGGAACAGGAGAGAAAAGAAAGTTTTAGCGTAAGTTCTGCCTGGAAGACTCAATTGTTACGTCACTTATTACCTTCTCATCTATCCAATCATGTTCTAATACTTGTAGTATAAAAGATCGGTACTTACACACATCTGAATTCGCAGATGCTGACGCTTTCATTCCCCTCCATCCTCCTCATTACCACCAGTATGGTCCCTTCCCCTCCATCTTCTCTACCATCACCAGTATCGAGACTTCCTGTTTGATTGACGAATGCACATGTGTCGCGTCTGAACGCGTTGTTGTCTTTGGAGTTCCATCGATTTGATTTATAATTCTTGATTTTTCTCTTTAAACTCACTTACAACGAACATTTTCTACTTTTCCTCACCTCATAGTTACAACGCGGACTGTTGAGCAGACGCGTCTCAAGCCTATTAGTGATCCAACATCGGATACTCTTATAGGTTACTCCTGTGGGTCACGGCTGAATGCGTCTTCTCCACACTCACTTACAAACAAAAATTTTTTCGCCTATCGTGCGTCTACTCTACACCCGTACCACTAAAAAGACGGATTATATCCAAGACTTCAGTCATAAATTAGCATTAATATTGATAGCATCACTGGTAGCGTCGCTGCTAACTTACTGTCCATCTGTTAAAATGGCGAATATATCAGATGTAAGTAGTCTACCTTTTGGTGCAGGTGAGGACACATTTGAGCTGCACGCACTGCAGTCTGAGCTGGAAGCTGTTGAGAAACAGATCCACGACCTTTCAGTGAGACAAGCCGAGCTGATAGACCGGCGGTTAGCTCTTGAAACATCACGCGCCGATGCACACAAATCAGTGATTAACGTTACTAACCCACTGACTCCGACCTCGTCTACTCCGTTCGTTTCTCAGCATCGGTCCCGAGCGCCGAGGTCACGATCAGCCATGGTCTCGTTCACTCCGGCTCCAACACGCCACCACGAAGCCTGGATGGTTCCGCAGCGGAAGACGCGAGTCAGGTCTAGACCAAGACTCTCTCCGACCCTCCCGGTTTTCGAGATATCCACACAAAACCGCTTCTCCCCTCTTCGCGAAACAGAACGCGATGCTGTCATCATCGGCGATTCCATCGTTCGGCACGTACACGCTACGTCAGGTAAAAGTAAGGTGCACAGTCACTGCTTTCCTGGTGCTCGTGTTTCTGAAATCGCTGCTCGCGTTCCCGAGATTCTGAACGAGCGCGTCGGAACTGTGGTCCTGCACGCGGGAGTGAACGACATCAGGCTGCGCCAGACAGAGGTTCTGAAAAAAGACTTCAGGAATCTGATCGATACGGTACGCAGCACATTGCCTGATATAACGATCATTGTGTCAGGACCGCTTCCCACGTACCGACTAGGTCATGAAAAGTTTAGTAGACTATTCGCGCTAAATGAATGGTTAATGTCATGGTGCAATGAGCAGAAACTGCTCTTTGTAAATAATTGGAATCTGTTTTGGGAGCGTCCTAGGCTTTTCCGTGCTGATGGCTTACACCCAAGCAGATTCGGAGCGGATCTTCTGTCGGATAACATCTCCAAAATGTTAAATACCTTTTGACTAGTAACCAAAAGTCCAAATCACAGTCTCTGCTCCAGAATACTCCTATAAGCATGAGCCCCGTCTGATTGGTCGTGGCGGTGGTATTGCAACAATCTATAGAGATTTTCTTAATGTTACTCAGAAAACGGGTTATAAGTTTATTTCGTTTGAAGTACTTGTACTAAATGTTACGCTCTTAGATGTTAGAAAAACATCCCTATTATCTCTAGCCTTGGCTACCGTATATAGACCGCCTGGGCCTTACGCTGATTTCCTAAAAGAGTTTGCAGATTTTCTCTCAGACCTATTAGTTAATGTCGATAAAGCATTAATTGTTGGAGATTTTAACATACACATAGATAATCCAAATGATGCGTTAGGGGCTGCGTTTACAGATTTATTAAACTCCTTTGGGGTCAAGCAAAACGTTACCGGACCAACTCATCGTTTTAATCATACACTCGATTTGATTATATCATATGGAACCGATCCAACCGATATAGACATCATTCCACAAAGTGATGATGTCACTGACCATTACATGGTAACTTGCATATTACGTACTCCTGTAATATATCATGCTGCGCCGCATTATCGATCAGGCAGAACAATCCTTCCATCCACCATAGATAATTTTTCAAATTGCTTATTTGATCATTCTCAGCTGTTCAGTGAACCCAAACAAATAGATGAACTAGAGGAATTAACTAGCACTATGAGCACCATTCTCTCTGGAAAATTGGATATTGTTGCACCCATTAGATTAAAAAAGGTCAGAGAGAAAAGTAAAGCACCCTGGTACAACAATACTACGCATGTTCTAAAGAGAGAAACCCGTAATTTAGAGCGTAAATGGAAACAAACTAATTTAGAGGTCTTTAGAATCGCATGGAAAGACAGTATGTCACGTTATAAAAAGGCCCTAAAATCGGCCAGGGCTGAGCACCTCCACAAACTAATAGAAAATAACCAAAACAATCCTAGGTTTTTATTTAACACCGTGGCTAGACTAACAAATAAACAGATGTCACCTGAACAAAATATTCCGTTACAATTTAGTAGCAATGATTTCATGAAGTTCTTCACTGAGAAAATAGAAAACATCAGAACCACAATTGTAAACGTTCAGTCCTCAATCGCGCCTTATAATTCAGCCTCAACTATCACCCCGCAAGAACAATTACAGTGCTTTACAACTATAGAACAAAAAGAGTTAAATAAACTTATCACTTCATCTAAAACAACAACATGTCTATTAGATCCTATACCCACTAAACTACTGAAAGAAGTGTTACCTGTAGTGGAAGAGCCTCTCCTCAATATTATTAACTCATCTTTATCTTTAGGTCATGTTCCAAGAACATTTAAACTGGCAGTTATAAAACCACTCATTAAGAAACCACAATTAGATCATAATAACCTAGCAAATTATAGACCCATTTCAAATCTTCCTTTTATGTCTAAAATACTAGAAAAAGTTGTATCCGCCCAGCTGGGCTCTTTCTTGCAAGAAAATGACATCTATGAAAAGTTTCAGTCAGGATTCAGACCGCATCATAGCACTGAAACTGTGCTCGTTAAAATCACAAATGATTTACTTTTAGCTTCTGACCAAGGCTGTATCTCAATACTAGTTTTACTTGATCTTAGTGCTGCGTTCGATACTATAGATCACACAATACTCTTAGATCGACTACAAAATTATACTGGTGTTCAAGGACAAGCATTAAGCTGGTTCAGATCATACTTATCTGACCGCTACCATTTTGTCTATTTAAATGGAGAAAAATCGATCATAACTTCAGTAAACTATGGAGTGCCGCAGGGATCTGTGTTAGGCCCTCTATTATTCTCAATATATATGCTGCCACTTGGAAATATTATAAGGAAACATGGAATTAGTTTCCATTGTTATGCTGATGACACTCAAATCTATATTTCATCACGGCCAGATGAAAACGTCAAATTATCCAAATTGACAGAGTCTGTTAAACATATAAAAGATTGGATGACGCGCAATTTTCTTTTATTAAATCCAGACAAGACAGAGGTACTAATCATCGGTTCAAAAAAACGCCCACAAAACCTCTCACACTACAAATTTAACATAGTAGGATGTCCTGTTACTTTATCCTCTACAGTAAAAGACCTGGGTGTTATGCTAGACTGCAACCTGTCTTTTGAAAATCATATTTCATATGTTACAAGAACCGCCTTTTTCCACCTTAGAAACATTGCTAAGCTACGTAACATGCTATCAGTTTCTGATGCAGAAAAGTTAGTTCATAGCCGGTTGTCCTGCATCCTTAATAAACAAGCTACAGTTAGTCCAAAATGCCGCCGCTAGAGTTCTTACTAGATCAAGAAAATATGATCATATAACACCAATTTTATCATCACTACATTGGTTACCTATAAAGTTCCGTATTAATTACAAGGTATTGCTACTGACTTATAAAGCCCTAAACGGCTTAGCTCCAGTCTATTTAACGGATCTTCTATCGCCCTATAATCCATCGCGCTCTTTAAGATCACTAAATTCAAGGCTTTTGGTCATACCTAGGATATCCAGATCCACCAAAGGAGGGAGAGCATTTTCACATTTAGCTCCAAAACTCTGGAATAGCCTTCCAGATACTGTTCGTTGCTCAGACTCGCTCTCCCAGTTTAAAACTAGATTACATTTTTTTCTCCAATAGGTCCTGATGGAGTTTTTTCAGTTCCTTGCCACTGTTGCCTTTGGCTTGCTCAGTTGGGGATATTTAATTTAATTAATCAATCAACAATACTATTGATCAACATTACCAAACGTGGACGTTTTCCATTAGAAACAAACATTGATGTATTATTTTAATTTAATACTGTGAAGCTGCTTTGATACAATCTGTATTGTGAAAAGCGCTATATAAATAAACTTGACTTGACTTGACTTGACTTGACCAGTATTGTCCCTTCCCCTCCATCCTCCCCACCACCACCAGTATGGTCCCTTCCCCTCCATCCTCCCCACCACCACCAGTATGGTCCCTTCCCCTCCATCTTCACTACCACCACCAGTATGGCCCCTTCCCCTCCTTCTTCACTACCACCACCAGTATGGTCCCTTCCCCTCCATCTTCTCTACCACCACCAGTATGGCCCCTTCCCCTCCTTCTTCACTACCACCACCAGTATGGTCCCTTCCCCTCCATCTTCTCTACCACCACCAGTATGGCCCCTTCCCCTCCTTCTTCTCTACCACCACCAGTATGGTCCCTTCCCCTCCTTCTTCTCTACCACCACCAGTATGGTCCCTTCCCCTCCTTCTTCACTACCACCACCAGTATGGTCCCTTCCCCTCCATCCTCCTCACCACCACCAGTATGGTCCCTTCCCCTCCTTCTTCTCTACCACCACCAGTATGGTCCCTTCCCCTCCTTCTTCTCTACCACCACCAGTATGGCCCCTTCCCCTCCTTCTTCACTACCACCACCAGTATGGTCCCTTCCCCTCCATCTTCTCTACCACCACCAGTATGGCCCCTTCCCCTCCTTCTTCTCTACCACCACCAGTATGGTCCCTTCCCCTCCATCTTCACTACCACCACCAGTATGGTCCCTTCCCCTCCATCTTCACTACCACCACCAGTATGGTCCCTTCCCCTCCTTCTTCACTACCACCACCAGTATGGTCCCTTCCCCTCCTTCTTCACTACCACCACCAGTATGATCCCTTCCCCTCCTTCTTCACTACCACCACCAGTATGGCCCCTTCCCCTCCTTCCTCCTCACCACCACCAGTATGGTCCCTTCCCCTCCATCTTCACTACCACCACCAGTATGGTCCCTTCCCCTCCTTCTTCACTACCACCACCAGTATGGTCCCTTCCCCTCCTTCTTCTCTACCACCACCAGTATGGCCCCTTCCCCTCCTTCTTCACTACCACCACCAGTATGGTCCCTTCCCCTCCATCTTCACTACCACCACCAGTATGGTCCCTTCCCCTCCTTCTTCACTACCACCACCAGTATGGTCCCTTCCCCTCCTTCTTCACTACCACCACCAGTATGGTCCCTTCCCCTCCTTCTTCACTACCACCACCAGTATGGTCCCTTCCCCTCCTTCCTCCTCACCACCACCAGTATGGTCCCTTCCCCTCCATCCTCCCCACCATCACTAGGATGGTCCCTTCCCCTCCATCTTCACTACCACCACCATACCTCCTGGGGGTCAGCTGCGCCCCTGCCTTCATCTTCGGGCAGGAAATGCAGATTCTGTACCCTCGGATTGCGAGTTACGGACGGAACCTACGCCAAAGAACTTTACATCATAATGCTT
Source organism: Squalius cephalus (assembly GCA_022829025.1). NCBI lineage: Eukaryota > Metazoa > Chordata > Actinopteri > Cypriniformes > Leuciscidae > Squalius > Squalius cephalus. The sequence goes on along the minus strand of CM040796.1, from coordinate 44,957,535 downwards.
GCTGGGCTGTTAATAAATGTATACTTGTTACGTTATTTTGCCTCCCGAGTCTTTCTGGTAGAACTAATTACAAACCATGATGAATAGCTTGAAAAATACAGAGAACGAAACCTATGAACAGAAACCAAACAAGACAGAGAAGGTAAACATGACCATGACACCCTCATATTGTTTTAAACTTGTATGACTTTCAAACTTCAAAAACAAAAGAAAAAGCACCATAAAAGTACAATTTTAAGTCATGTGGTGTTTGTGTGAGGAGCAGACTGAAGTTGAAGTGTTTATTCAGTCATGATCTTTTAGAGGCATATTAGCTTCAGTCTGAGGTCATTGGAAATGCCTAGAATACCACATTTTCACATTCACCCTTTGTGTGTTTCATTAAAGAAAGATAGGAATGTGGATTTGGAAGGACACGAGGGAGAGTAAGTGATGACAGAAATAATTTCAGGGACTGTTTAAGAAGTTTTAGAGAGTTGTCAATTTCTCTCCTACAATCAGTATGACAGTCACTAAAAGCAGAGAAGATTCCTGCAGTTCAATGGACACAAGTACAGAAGAGACAACAGTGATGAGAAGTCAAACACTGAAGTGACTAATGAAGGAAGCAGTTGAACTTACAGTCAAACGTCCGACAGCATCAGACGACACAGCAGAAGACATGCCGAAGAACCGAGCGCTCTCTGGGCCTGTCAATCATCACCAGAGAGAGAGAGAGCGAGAGAGAGAGAGTGAGGAAGAGAGAGGGAGGGAGGGAGAGAGAGAGAGAGAGAGAGAGAGAGAGAGAGAGAGAGAGAGAGAGAGAGAGAGAGAGAGAGGGGAAGGGGGGGGAGAGACGGTGATCATGAGATAGTGTGTGTGACGGTGGTTATGACAGATAGTGTGTGTGTGACGGTGATACCTGTCCAGAGCAGTGGTGTGCAGGACTGCAGATCTACTGTGCAACTGTACATTTCACCCGTTGAGTTTCCTTTTAATGGGGCTCCAACGATGATCCTGCCAAAAACACCCTCACAATCAATCAGACCCTCAGAAAACACATGTAGAACACCCTAGCAACCAGTGTGTGTGTGTGTGTGTGTATGTGTGTGTGTGTGTGTGTGTGTGTGTGTGTGTGTGTGTGTGTGTGTGTGTGTGTGTGTGTGTGTGTGTGTGTGTGTGTGTGTGTGTGTGTGTGTGTTTCACTCACTGTTTCCGGTTTTCAAACTCTGACTGATAAACGCTGTAACCAAAGAAATCTTCTGCCGCGCCGTTAAATCTCAGGGGATGTTCAGTGTCGATATTGAAGGCCTCTGAAAGAGACGCTGGAGAAGCGAGAGAGACTGTTGAGACATCAGGAGACGCTTGTGAGACTGTTTCTAAAAGATTCACTGAGTTTCTCTTCCTGTTTGCTGGTGTTTCATAAGACGCTGAAACAGCCAAAACTAGAACCACCAACTGAATGACCAGCTTCACCAGCACTAACCAGAGCCATAGAAACTCACTGTAGCTCTGAGCGTTCAGTCTGTCTGTCTAACGGACACACACACACACACACACACACACACACACACACACACACATCAGCATCATTCATCTGAGTCTGACATTAATTAAAGACACAATTACCATTAATGTGCAGCAACATCAGGAGAAAAGAGCAGTGTGTGTGTGTGTGTGTGTGTGTGTGTGTGTGTGTGTGTGTGTGTGTGTATGTGTGTGTGTGCATGTACATGTGTGAGTTCCTGGCAACATATGTATAGCCACACCACAAAACCACCACACCCTGTTCCCACAGACACACACACACACACACACATCACCTCAACTTAATATAAAAGTTAATGTAAATTTAAAGAAGGCATTCCACAAACACACACCTCTCACACACACTCATATACACACACACTCTCTGATCTAAATGAACACATCAGTCTTGTGTTGTTTATAAAGTTCATTATAAGGATTACAGACTAATGAATTGGGTCGGTTCATTATAAGGATTACAGACTAAAACTTGTTAACTGAACAAATTATATATTTAATATATGGGTAATGTATGTCCCTTTTTCTCAGTATTACTAAATGATAAAGCAGTTTCTGGTTGTCTGAGACTCTTACCCCACATGAGCAGAATCCAGCTGAGCGTCTTCATCGCTGCTCGCCTGTGACACACATCTTCCTGTTCATTTCTTCATGACAAACTCATTTCCTCATTAACACAGTTTTCTCACCCTCGCAGGGCGTGTGTGTGTGTGTGTGTGTTTCTCACAGGTCGAACAGCAACACTTTAGATTAAGTCATGATGTTTGCAATCGTACTCATCACTGAGAAACACACATCTGAGCTGAAGATCATGTAGAACAAGTGCACATCACAGGAAGGGTGTAGTTAACACACACTCCCTCTCTCTCTCTCTCTCTCTCACACACACACACACACACTCGGATGTTATTTAGCAAGTTCTCAAACTCAAACTTGTATGTTGTGCAACTAAGATCCACACAAACCTTAATACACACACTTACACAGAAATAAAGATGAAGGACAACAACTACAAAAACATGTTCCCATAATGAAAACATTATTTCTGAATGTTCCCTGAAAACTTCTTTTCTTGGTTAAGCAAACATTAAGGGAACACTTTCTTCAATCATTATGGGAATGTTTCTTTTGAATGTTCTCTGAACGTTCTGGAACATTTAAAAATGTTTGTGAACATCCAACTTACATTTAATCATTTAGCAGACGCTTTAGCCAATAACGTGTATGTCTCCAGTAATCTGAACATTATTATCCGATCAGTTTTATGATGATGCTGTTGCCACGGAATTTCCCAGAATAAAACCATGTACATCATGTACAGTAACTTGTTTAGCAGACACTTTTGTATAAAGCCACATAAAAATGAAGAAATACACAAACATTGTAACAAACGAGCCACTATATCAACCGTGAAGTTACATTAAACATTTTTATTGAAAAAAGTGTAGTGAAAAAAAATAAACGTTTCTTTCTTTCGGCTGTCGCTTTTCCTGTAGAATAACATTTTCATTGCTTTAAACAATTATTAATTATAGAATCGAGTAAACTAATTATAAGAAATATGCAGCAGGGGAAAAATACAATAAATAAAAAGCAATATTTAAGGAACTGTGACTCAAAAGATGAAAGTTCAGTCATCACTGACTCACCCGTAAGACTGTCTTCCTCCCATGTAAAACTGGTGAGATTGGCCTCTGTGAGCATCAAGCTCCTATAAGCCTTTATAAGCACATTAATACGGCCATAACAGCGGCCCTTATGACTCCAGTGCTGTTTTTCAAGTCGTCTGCAGTCGCCGTATGATGCTTTGTGTAAGGAACAGACAGCTATTCACACTGAAAATGTGTTCAAAGCAGCTTTACAGTGATAACAGGAGATTACAGTAACAGAGAGTGTTAGGCTTTACAGCAGATCTAGAATAAAGTTATTGTCCAGATAAAGTTAGTTTTGCAGGCACAGGTATGTATAGTGTGTGTGTGTGTGTGTGTGTGTGTGTGTGTGTGTGTGTGTGTGTGTGTGTGTGTGTGTGTGTGTCTTCCAACTAAATCCAGACCATGCTACACTTCCAGAGCAACAGATAAAGAGATAAAACTCTTGCACACTTTGTTAGTTTGCATGTGTACCATCAGCAAGGCAGATTTGAGGAACATTATGTGAGAACTAGTGCAGTCCTGAACTTAAAGATCACAGTGTAGCACATAAATATATATATATGCATGTACAGTGTGTGTGTGTGTGTGTGTGTATGTCTTCCAACTGAATCTAGACCATGCTACACCTCCAGGGCCCGGTTGCATAAACATAGCCATTATGTCAAGACTGTGTCTGAAGAACTTGTACGAACAGCGAGCAGTTAGTTGCTTTTCTTGGGGACATTTCATTTAATATTCAGCAATATTATTGATCTCCTGCACTGACACCATTATATGAGAACTGAGCTGGACGATGACATCACGGTTTTCTCCAGAACGGCTATATATATATATATATTTATTACATGGCCTGGCTGAATTCTAGTGAAGAATGCGGTGTATTATTTCTTGATATCAGACGCTGCTGAGTATAACACACCGTTGCCATGATAAACAGAGCGTTGCTATGGACGCAGGATTCTAACCGTAGAGACGGAACAAACTATTTTCTTTAGCGGAAGCAATACAATCGTTTTTAAATCAATATTTTGTGTCAAATTATTGATGTATTTGGTGGGTAGCCATGTAATAAGCGGGATAATGTAGAGAGAGGCGGTTGTTATAGCGAATAGGATTCAAGCTCCGCCTGTCGGTGTCCTGATCAGCCTGTCGGGGGTGTACTCGCGATAACAGCCGCCTCGCTCTACATTATCCCTTACATAAATTAACTAAATTAATAACTTTTTTACAACAGAAATGAACCATCACTGAACTTAAGCTGGACTGTGACACTATTTTCTTCTGGAAACAAACTTTGTTGCATTATTTTCCTCAGTAAAGCTGTTTTATATGATCTGTGTTGTAAAAAGCGCTAGATAAATGTGACTTGACTTTTGGAATCAAATTAGATCAATCTACGTTTTCTATGTAACTGACGTGTAAAAGATATGAACAGTCTGGATGACTGACGTGTAAGACTAGTCCTGTGATCTCAGCAGCATCTCACAAGTCTTACTGGCCAGAAGCTGGCGGATCTTCTTCAGGCGTCGATGGGACACGGGTCTGACGTAGCTGTGCGGCAGAACCAGCGCCGTGCCGTCCCGCACCTCTCCCATGACCAGCAGGGGGCGCTGGTGGTGCTGTGTGATGTTGGGGCAGGGGCAGCTCCAGTCCATGCGGGTGAGCAGCACCTCCAGGTGTTGCGTCCTGAAGATCTCCAGGCCCATCTTCTCGTCACGCAGGACCTGCTGCAGGTGGAACCGCGCGATCCCCGAGTCCAGCTCCTCGATTAGCTCCGTGAGCCGCCCCACGATGGCGAAGTCACTGCGGCAAAGACTCGCGAATATCTTTCCTCTCGGCCGGCAGGTTTTACACGGACGGCGCTTCGGCTGCGGACACTCGGCGTCGCATTCGTTGCGCGTGCGGAAGTTGTTCTTGTTTCCGCGGCAGCCGCCGTAGACGAACGGCGTGCACTGCTTCACGAGGCGGTTGTAGGCCCAGCGAGCCTCCCAGTGTTTGCAGGGGCCCTGGACGGCGGGCAGCGAGCACACGGCTAGCCCTGAGCGCTGGCACGACGCGCGGCACTCCTCGAACGTCTCGAAGCGGTTCCGGCCGCCCTCGCAGCCTCCGTGCGCAAACGCGTGACACTCCCTGCGGGCCGCGTCGTAGAACCAGTCGACCCGCTTCTCTCCGCACTCGCCCCGCTCCACATCCGCCACGCAGTCAGCCGGCGAGAACGGGCGTCCCAACGCCAAACCCGCCTCAGCATCGTCCAAGAACTCCTCAGGGTCACGCCTAACGACGGAGAGCGGGTAATCGGCTCGTAGCGCTCCTGAGGAGCTCCGCGCGATACAGGTGTAGATCCCCGTGTCCCACATCTGTGCGTTGTACACCACTAGCTGAGCGATGTTGGTGATGACGACGTTCCCGTACATCTGGTCCGGGCGCATCACGATCCGCTCGTGCGCTTCGGTCTGCTTCTCCCAGGTGACGTGTGGCTTCGGGTGGCCGACCACGTCACAGTGGAAGCTAGCCGTGCCGCCCTGGTAAACGACCTGCTGCTGCGGGCTGGAGTAGAGAGCGGGCGGGAGCGGCTCGGAGTCGGCGGCGGTGGGTGTGGGTTGAGCTGTGGTGAGAGGGTTGGCGTTCAGGTGGAAGCGGCAGGTGACCTCGGCGAGAGCGACGCCCTGAGCGCAGGCCTCCGCGTCCATGTAGCAGCGGTTGAAGTACGTGAGGCCGTCCGAGGCGCAGGTGAAGCCGGGCTCGCTCTCGCAGCGGTCCTGGCACTTGCACACCGGCTGGCCCTCCCACACGTCACACACCGCCCCCTGCTGGCTGCACTCGAACCCGTCACAGCTGGCCACGCCCCCTGCTGGAAGCCCCGCCCCCGACTGGCCCTCATCTCCGTCAGAGAAGCGGGACGCCACGCAGCTCAACAGGCCACACACGTTAGTGCAGCACTTCTCAAAGCCCGCGCAGTCCTGCAGAAACACAGACACCAGTTAGTACAGCTATTCTATTGTGTGGAAACACACACACTAACCCTACCCCTAAACTTACCCATCACACACACACACACACACACACACACACACACACTAACCCTACCCCTAAACTTACCCATCACACACACACACACACACACACTAACCCTAAACTTACCCATGACAGACACACACACACACACACACACACACACACACACACACACACACTAACCCTAAACTTACCCATGACAGACACACACACACACACACACACACACACACACACACATTAACCCTAACCCTAAACTTACCCATCACACACACACACACACACACACACACTAACCCTAAACTTACCCATGACAGACACACACACACACACACACACACACAAACACACACTAACCCTAAACTTACCCATCACACACACACACACACACACACACACACACTAACCCTAAACTTACCCATCACACACACACACACACACACACACACACTAACCCTAAACTTACCCATGACAGACACACACACACACACACACACACACACACACACACACACATTAACCCTAACCCTAAACTTACCCATCACAGACATACACACACACACACACACACACACACACACATTAACCCTAACCCTAAACTTACCCATCACAGACATACACACACACACACACACACACACATTAACCCTAACCCTAAACTTACCCATCACAGACATACACACACACACACACACACACATTAACCCTAACCCTAAACTTACCCATCACAGACATACACACACACACACACACACAGTCTCTCTCTCTCTCTCTCTTTCTCACACACACACACATACATACACACACAGTCTCTCTCTCTCTCTCTCTCTCTCTCTCTCTCTCCCAGATAGCAACATTGTTTCGGCCCGGATACGGCCCACATCTGGCACTTGTGGAATACGGATCTGGCCCACATGCGGCGTGGAATGACGGCCCTTGGGTGGGCCGCTCCTGTTTGCCAGATCTGGGCCACAAGCAGGCCATAGCAATGCCACATCTCAGCCAAGAGCAAAGAAATAAACCAGAACTGGACCTTATCTGAGCCACAAAGTCTGTGTATATTAAATATGGAGTCATCTCAGCCTTAATAAGCCTGTTAACAAGCAGAATCACTGAAAGAAAGAAGAGAACAGAAAAAGAGACGAGCAGAAACACAAGAACTACAACTGACTTCAGACACAGCCTAAGATGAAATCAGCTGAAGAGAAAAGAAGACATTAAATCTGTGAAGATCTCAGCAGAGGAGGATTAAACAACTCCACAAACAGCATTACCAGCTTCACTATTACTAACCAGACTGACTCTATTTCTGTCACACGCCTACAGAAGTTTTTATTGAGAATTAACAGAGGTTTAACTCTAATGTGTTTCATTTGAAGTCACCATACCAGTGATTAGTGTTTCCATTAGTTGGGCTCTTAACTCTTAGTATAACTTATGTTTTTTTTGTCGGCTGTGACAGTGTGTTAGTCAAACACATTTGCAGCAGCAAAGAAAGCTAAAGTGAAATGAGTTCAGGTGATGATGGTTACCTGGTGATGGTTTTATATTCATCATGAAATAACCTGATTCACTGATGTTTTTGGAATCTAACAATTGTGTTGATC
>CM040796.1:44879737-44944737 GCA_022829025.1 Squalius cephalus | reverse complement strand
TGGCGGTTACCAGTCCATTAAGAGGAGAAGGCTATTGATGCACTAAAGTCAATGTGAGCCGTATATCGCTGTGTTAGCTCGCATGACTCGATGATATCCCAGTACAACGACGACACATTGCCTAGAAGCACCTGGAGAGATTAAAAAGGAAATTCAAAAGATATCCTGATTTTAACAAGGAATATAACAACTTTCCTCCTGAAGTTTTTAAAGGATTTGTTGAAATGGTGGTGGAAAAGGTATACCAGTCCAGGAAGAAAAAGTGGAGCAGTTTTTGACTGGAGCAGTTCAGCAGGTCGAGCCACTAAGGTGGACACACTTCTCAAGTCAGAATTACTACAGCTGGATTTATAAACATAAATATTTTGGACTGACAGTGAATTAGTACTGAAGTATTTATCCAATGAGCATGCAAGGCTGATAAACGAATGTTATCTTTGCTGAACATCTTTCAGTGTACGGCCTCACACCTCAGAGTGTCTCATATCTTCACAGATAAACCGTGTCAGTTTGTCTGTTATCGCCTGTTAAGCCCTGAGGAGGAGAGAGGGAGAAAAGAAGCAATTCTTGCCTGTTTAGCGGCGGTTCCTCGGACAGATCGCCTGGCTTGTCAGGGTGTAGCGTTGTCAGGTGTGTCCTCAGGTTGCTGGTTGAGGAGTGATATTTCATTCGGATTTTGCATAATTCTGCAGATTGCCACTTCTTTATTTGTAATTTTTCCATTTATGGTTTGAAATCCAAACACCTTCCACACATCGCTTCTCAGATTGTCAGGAGTGGTGATCTCCGTTTCCGTGGAGACATTGCTCTCCGCCATTTTTGACAGTATTGTTATGATGATACAGCGTGGAATTGTGTAACGATTCAAAAACTTTATTGTTCTGTACAGGTCAGTCTATACCTTGCTCCAGACCTTGATCATCCAAGGCATCACCAAGCCTACAGACAAGCTGATGTCTTGTTTTTCAGTCTGGACTAAAGGCGGGCATATGCTATGTGATTTTCATCAGATTTTGAGCCGAAATCTGACTCGTGCGACTCTTTTTCGGGTCGATTTCCATCTTTATCGTGCGTCATTTGTCGTGTGGTGTTCGTGCCGTGTACAGGGGTAACGAGAGGCGATTAAGCTCTCCCGACCGGCAGTCGCTAGCCTGGCGTCGTCATACTCAGACTCTAGTCAGAATGTGAGTCTGATCTGCTCCATTGGGCTGTGATTATGGGGTGTGTTTCAACCGAACCAGGAAGGAAAATGCCTCTGAACTCAATTGGATAGACCTACAACCAATCAGAGCAACGGAGTAAGTGACGTGTGTTCTTCATTCATCTTTCCGATCAATAAATGCCTTGAATGCCTTTTCAAATTAATGCGCGGTCGATATCTTCTATAACATGAAGAGGGCAGAATCTACACATGATGTTTCATAAACAAAGTTCGGGAGGAGCACGTTCAAATAATCAATCCAATCAACTTGTCATCAAACAATTACCATGTCTACCCTATCAGCATGAGAGGAAGCATATATTTACATCCCTCCACTCACTCTCGGCCTGTTCTTCCACAGCCTGGAATACGGGTGGATCGAGTACTCTGGGTTCGGGCCGAATACCGAGCCGGAGCCTCTCCTCGGACAGCACGCCAAATATGCTTTTATTCTCTCTGACTTATTTGTAAGTGTGAACTCGTGAAATCTCGATTCTCCAGCGGCAGTCATCTTTGTTGTAAATGAATTCAACCCAAGCGCTCGTTGGTGACGTGGATGATTATGTTCCTGTTGATCATCTGTCCATCATCGTATAAAGCCCGCCCTGACCATCTGATTGGTCCGAACATCTTTTGTTCGGGCATAACAGCTCCACAACGGATCAAGTCCAGACAGAACTTCCCGACCTCAAATGTTGTGGGCGGGGCTCAGTTCGGCTGGCATCCAGGCTAGGCAACCGGATGGTCGGATGAATTTCTGGCATGTCAGAAATGTTGGTCGCTCCTCGTGACTATATCGCACAGTCAAAGCAAAGATATGAACCGATTGCCCTAAACTAAAAAAATAAATAAAACGAAAAGAGGGAGATCTTTAAGTTCTGTAGTTCAAATTACAAATTACTGTTGCTTACCTCCAGTTCGTGTTGCAGAATGGATTAACCATTACCCACGTCTTCCAAGCCACCTGTGATGTACACCGTGCCTCTTTTATTAATTTGTTAAACAATGTTTTTGAAATAGAGCTGTTTTTATTTTTCATTGATGACTAATTTTTGCAGTGTTCGGACATATTATAGACTGTTAATAATAAATTATTTGCCTATAATTCATTGTAATCACCTAAATGTTTTAGACAATATTCAGTAAAGAGGAAGCTTCTATGTAATATTTTATTATCCTCACAGCGCGTTGGTTATGAAATTATTGCGTGGCAAATTAATTATAATAGCCTATCAGTTTAATAATAAAAATAGCCTAGGCCTTCCCTAATAATAATAATAATAATAATAATAATAATATAACAAAAATACAAAAAATAATTGAATACATAAATTGGAAATGCTAAATCATCTTGATATTGATAGCTGATGCTTGTTTTGACAATATCTTTGGATATATGATATTGTCTATTGGCGCTAGCAGGCAGAGCGGTTTATCACACATATATTTCATGATGACTAAACATCAGTAGCATTTTAGAGTCTAATCAAAATAAAGTCACATGACATGATCTTGAAAAACATTTAACTAAATACAGAGTTTTAGACTTATTATCTTCAGATTTTACATATAACATGGTCAGACATGTGGCTTTAGCTGCAGTGCATTTCTAGATTGCTACAGTGCCAACTTCTTATTTTCATGAAGATATTTCATAAAAATACATTTCTAATAACTTTACAAAACTTGCTATTATATAAAAGCTATTTATATATATATATACATCATTATGACAAGTGTCATAAGTGTCAGTTTTCAAATGAGATCATACTTGTGCTTTTAGTGCAAAGGTTTCATGAACTGTATCTGTTTTAGTTTGGGTATGTCATTTCAGGGGATTTTTCAAAAGTGGGGTTGCAGCTTAACAGGTTAAATACTGTGTTTGTGGATATCTGCTCAAACTTAGACATGTATAATATGGTAACAAAAATGTTTCATAGTTTAGAGCGGCTCGATTGCTTCAGTAAATGTTCTCTGCACGCGCTGTGCGATTGAAAAGCAAAACGCACCAAACATTAGGCTTCATGTGTTTACTCCAATCTCATTTCATAACGTCATAACGAATGGAAACATTTGAAGTCACATATGATAGTAAATATATTTTTCTATATACAGAGGAGGCAGAGGATCATCGAAGAGCTAGAACGGTACTTCAGAGAGCCTGTCATTGACAGGAAGAGTGGAAATCCTAATGATTGGTGGAAACACAACACCAATCATATGAACACCATTTATTTATTTTTATAAATAAGCCTATATAGCCTATGTTACATGATCATATATTCTGACACATAAACAGCATAGAAACCATAAAATAATTAGACCAAAATTTACTTGCATCAAGCAACTCTGTTGGTATTTTTATAATTTGTGTTAATATTTGTACATTTAATAATTGTTACATTTATTTTTTTGCCACACTTTAATATGTGAACTATATTATCAGAAAACTGAATATTTAGCGTCGTCAGGCTTTTATTGTGCTTACTGGATAAAACAACAGCGCTGCTCATAAACATGGCTGCTGTAAATCTGACCTGCCACAAGATGGCGCTGTTTTCGACACTCTTGATGCTTTGAATCTTTTCCCGAAACATTCAGGGGAAAGCCTCAGTGCTTCATGAGGCTTCATTTGCCCATCCCTAACTCCACGTCCTTCTACAAATGAAATAAATCACATTAGAAAATAACTATACATAAATTAAATTGGATTGGAATCCACTGCTGCTTCAATGTATATGTAATGAGTGATTACAATCAAGGTATTAATCAATATTTGTCCTTCTAAATATCACGAGTTGAATGACTTCTCTAAGCTTGTGAGATTTTACTTTGTTATAGAAGTTACCAGTGTGATCACTGAAATGTTCTTTTCATGCATTCTCTAATGTCTGTGTTTGATATGAATGCAGTAACAGTGCTTGCTCATTTAGCCCGGCTTCCAGAAATGAAATATGGAAAGATGTTTTGTTTGAGAAAGGTTTTCAACATGTGTTAATACATACATCTGTTTTACTAGGGTACTCTGACAACTATGGTTGCAGGGGTCAATGAAGTCTATAGCTTATAAGGGACCATTTCTCAGTTAAAGCCTTACTTTCCAGTTAGACTAAAGTGTAGCTCTACTTGAGAGAAAGAACGCATTATCTTGATGTTTTGAGACAACTCTCCAGTTTATAGTTAGAGCCTGGCCAAATCCAACCTTGGAAAAGCTGTGTGTCAGTGTGTGTGTTAGTCTTCTTGGTTACAGGTTAAGGAACCACTGGCATTATTGGACTGAGTTGTTGTCCGGGACACGATGGCCCCCGGCAACCCAAATCTGTGACCTGGAAGGTCACGTTTGCCATTATAATTCCTAAACAGTCTCACGTGCCCACACTCATTCTTAGGCACATATCTCAATGCCTATTCTGCTGCATGCAAAGTTATAACTGACTGCATTTTATGCAGGAATAACAGACCCAAAGTAGGAGAGTCTGGGAGCGACTGATTAGATAAAGTATGTCTCTCTGTTTTAAAGCAACAAAAGTTAATTGAAGGACTTCATACGCTGTTATGCGAAGTAGAAGCTATTTTGAACAGTTGCCCATTAACCACAGTCTTCAATGATCATTTAGACCAGGAGCTCACCCCAAACCCCATTCTACTTTTGAAATCACTCCTGGGTTATTCAATAAATCTGATCTGTACGTAAGATGACACTGGAGGCAGGTGCAGTCCCTTGCCGACATTTTTGGATGCGTTGGATCCATGAATACTTGCTCATAATGCAGAAGAAAGGCAAAATGGGACAAAAGAAGGAACTTTGCAGTTAGTGATTTAGATTACACTGCCCCACGTGGCTCTTGGATCTTAGGACGAATTGCAGAAGTCATTCATGATCATAATGGATTAATAGAATCATCAAAGTTAAGACTCAAACTAGTGTCCTAGAGAGACCTGTAACTAAGATATGTTTACTATTGGAGAATACAGAGTGATACCTTCATCCTAACAATACCTTCATCCCTCCAATATCAATAACATACTTTTGACATAATTGTGACGTAACGAGCCGAGGTGGAGTGACAGGATCAGCGGCTGGAAGCAGAGCTGGGGATGCACTTGCTTGGGCGAAGCTGGCTACCGTAAGACCAGAGGCTTGTCCACAAGGGGAGGACTGGCTGAATCTTGATGATGCTGGAGAGGGAGGCTGGGCGGGATCAATGAAGACAACCCAGACTCTGTTCAGGGTGATGATACAGGCTCTAAGCTGGGAAGGAGCAGCGGCGAAGAAGGCACAGAAGATTCAAGGCTGGGCAGGACCAGAATGTTGTTGTTAACACAGAAGATACTGGTTAGAGTTGGAGTAGGGTGGGGGTGGGGACCACTAGCTCTGTTTCCCAATCCATAAGCCCTTCCTCCTCAGTTTCCAGCTCCACCAAATCCCCCACTGGTACGCATGTAGCCGGCTCACATACCTGGTCAGACTTTCTTTGGGGTTTAGTCTCGGTCAGGATGGCCTCCCTCCATGTCCCGTCCGTTATGTCTGGTAAGTCACGGGGTTGGTGAGAGTTCAATCGAATAAAATCCAATCTCGGCCCAATCCAATAAAATCATATTTAAGGTCCACAGGGTGTCCACAGAAACAAAGATGATTAGATAAACACAGGTGTTACAAACGAGTGAACTGATGAGTAACCAAAGTGACAAACTAGAACGTAATGTAACCTAGGATACAAACAAGTGGTGGGAAACTGAGAACAAATTAGACAGGTGACTGAAGATTAATGAAACCGAAACTAACTGAACATAACCGTGACAGCGGGAGCTCACAAGTCATTTCTTTCTCCTGTTACCTGTGCACATATCAGTATCTTCCCTTCCACATCCGCACTCAGCAATTCAAAACTTGTCCTGTAAAGTAGAGGATTGCAGACCTCTACCTTCTTTCTCCTTTTTAGCGCATTTAGTGCTCTTATAATGTACCGTTTGAATTGATTTGTATTTTTATTTTAAATATTTATTTACATCAGTTTATTTTGATGATTGTAACATTCAAGATTAATAAACAAACCATGATCAACTTCATGTTCTTGGATTTTAATGGGTATAACAAAGGAATCAACAAAGAAGTGTCTAAAACGTAGGTGTCTTTAATAGGAACCTGTTGAAGCTTATAAAAGTCACTAAAATCACATTTTAATCATAATTTATTTGTTCTCTGATTGATTATTCATTGCTCTTCTTTTAAAAATATTAATATTCCAAATAACAAGATGAGGACCAGTTATTACAACACAAGTTGAAGATTATTAAACTAAACATACTAAACACCCAATGAGCCTCAAGCAAACATTATCATACAACAGAGCATACATCGTTAACAATGAAAGAATCTTCAGCTCCTTCCAAACAAACATCTTTATTTTCAGCACAACAAAAGTAAATGATCAAAAGTAAGTGTTTGGAAGTTCAGGTCTGGGATTCGTCTCTCTCACTCCATTCTCACTGACTCCTCCGTTTCGTTAGCATTCATGCTCATGAGAAGAAAGTGTGTTTTCAACTGCAGTTTATCCTCTTCGAAAAAATCTTTGGGACGCATTCGCTTATAAAACCCGCACTAAACACAAACACAGATGAACAGATTAGCTTGAGACTTTGAGAGGTGAATGATGACATCAGGTGTGAGGTGATCTGATTGGTTCTTACCTTCAGCAGCAGGATCAATATGATAATGAGCAGGATGACCCCGCCCCCTACGATAGAGCCGACAATATGCATTTCACTGGGTGGAACGACAAACTCCGACTTCACTGCAATCTGAGAGGAACAGAGAGAAACTCAGAACAGTGTCTGTATCTGTAATACTGTAAGAGTGCCGTCAGTCATGGACTCCTGCAGGTCTGTGGTGTGAGTTCAGGCCGACACTGACAATCACGCGCTGATCAGCACAAGCACAACATCAGTTATGGCAAAGGTACAGATGTCTTTCACTCATCACCTTCAGGCCGGTGGACGTCTGGTTGTAGCGGCTTCTGTTGTATTGGAGCTCGGCGCTCATGTCCAAGACAGAATCCTCTCTGAACTCGTAGAAGGAGTGTTTCTACAGCAGAAGAAACAGAGTCTGATTTCAGAGTTAGTCCATCTTAAACTGGTATTTGTCTGTGTTCGTCACTCACGCTCTCGTATTCCTCCACGTTCTGGAGAGCTGCGTCTGCCCTCAGGATGAAGTGAACTACTGAAGCTTTCTGCAGATCAAACTGACCACACTCGAACTTCCCGCAGTGACCGTCCTGAAACATCGACACAACACTGAGAACTGAAACACTGACACCAATGAACCAGAGAATCAACTGAACTAAACAGAGATGAATCCAGCAGACAGAAGATGCGTTTACTGTGACTCATGTTGTTTGAAACCTTTCTTTCTTTCTTTCTTCAGTGGAACATAGAAGATATTTTAAGAAATGTGTTTTTGGGCTGCACTGTTGTTTAAACACCAGTTCAAAACATCCCATTTGTGCTCAACAAAAGAAAGAAAGTCATACAGGTTTGAATGACATGAGAGTGAGTAAATGATGACAGAACGGTCATGTTTTGGGTGAACGATCACTTCAACAGCAGCTGTAAAAGGGTCTATGATCTCTTACCTGCGGTTTGATGAATCCACACGGCACTGGGTTCTGTAGAGAAGAACAGAAGATGTTTTATTCAGCAGAACACATGCTGGTCTGATGGTATGAGCTGATGAACGAGTGACGTACCTCCTGCATGCTGAAGCTCTGAGGAGTTAAAATCACATGTGTAGTTTGACAGGGCAGGGTGAGCTCGAGCGACACCGGCAGACCTTTAAGACCCAGATTCTCCACCTGTGGACACAAACACACAGACACACAGCAATCTGATCACGAGAAGCCCAGAAACAACACGATGAAGCTGTAGATGTGTGTTTGACTCTCTGACCTTGTAGGAGATGTTGAGAGGTTTTGGACCTCTGTCCTCCAGAGAGAAGTTCAGATACGTCACAGATTCTTCAGCCGCTCTGACAAACACACAATAACTCAATAACTTCTCAGTCAATCATATGGTTTTCTTTCATTTTAATTTATTGTTACTGTCTTAGGGCCCTATCATACACCCGGCGCAATGCAGCGCCAAGCACGACGCAAGTGTGTTTTGCTAGTTTCAGCCCGACGCAGTTTTCATTTTCACGTCCTGCGCTACGTTGTTTAAATAGCAAATGCATTTGCATTTTTTTTTTTATGTGGCGGGTCCACAACGCGCGTACACAACGCGCGTACACTCTGCTTATTACACACACACTCTGCCTATTAAACACACACTCTGCTTATTACACACACACTCTGCCTATTAAACACACACTCTGCTTATTACACACACACTCTGCCTATTAAACACACACTCTGCTTATTACACACACACTCTGCCTATTAAACACACACTCTGCTTATTACACACACACTCTGCCTATTAAACACACACTCTGCTTATTACACACACAGGGACGTGCAGCAGCACACAACCATGCCAAATATTTTAAATAAAAGGATTACAGTGTAAAAGATTATTATTGTGTCCATAAAGATATGGTGAACCCGTAGATGGTCTGCTTGCGCACGAGCAGATCTGTTTGCGCTCTGGAGACGGCTTCGGTCTTTCCACTATCAAATTCCGTCATGTAAATAGCAAATCCGCCATGACACGAGCGCAACTGGCATTTAAAGAGAATGGGAGTTGAGACTCTGATTGGTTTATTTCAAGTTATGCCCAAAACACACCCATGACTCATTAAGAGAATAGGGACACCCCTTTTTAGACCATGCGCCGGGAGCGCCGACCATTTTTCCTGTCATTAAACTAGCAAAAGAAGATTCGGACACACCCTAAGTGAACTTGCGCCGTGCGCTTTAGACCATGCACTTAGATCGTTATAATAGGGCCCTTAGTGTGTTAAGTAAGGGATAATGTACATCCAGACGGTTATCTCAGAATAAACCCCTGACAGGGTGATCAGGGGTTTATAGTAATATTTTCAAAACCACTAAGAAATCAAGTTTTAAATATAATTCTTTTGAAGCGTTGGTGCTTAATGTAAAAATATATAGTATAAACGATAAATCACGTTTGAGATTTGTGCTGGCTACTGTATACAGGCCACCAGGGCACCATACAGACTTTATCAAAGAATTTGCTGACTTTCTATCAGAGTTAGTATTGGCTGCAGATAAAGTACTAATTGTTGGTGATTTTAATATACACATCGATAAGGCAAGGCAAGGCAAGTTTATTTATATAGCACATTTCATACACAATGGCAATTCAAAGTGCTTTACATAGAAGAAATTAAAATAATAACAAGAAATAAGAATAATTAAAACAGTTAAGAAGAATTAAAAATAAAATACAGTACAGTACAAACAGTCGGACGAGCAGTGGCACAGTGCTCATTCAGTAAATGCACAGCTAAACAGATGTGTTTTGAGTCTGGATTTGAATGTGACTACAGTAGGAGCACGTCTGATCTCCTCTGGAAGCTGGTTCCAGCATAATAGCTAAAAGCGGACTCGCCATGCTTAGAGTGAACCCTTGGTATTTCTAGCTGATATGATCCTAGTGACCTGAGTGATCTGTTGGGTTTATATTCAGTGAGCATATCTGCAATGTATTGAGGTCCTAGGCCATTGAATGATTTATATACCAGTAATAATACTTTAAAATCAATCCTAAATGTAACTGGGAGCCAGTGTAAAGACCTGAGGACTGGTGTGATGTGTTCATATGTTCTGGTTCTGCTCAGCGTTCTGTATGAGCTGCAACTGTCTTATGGTCTTTTTGGGAAGGCCAGTGAGGAGTCCATTACAATAATCCACCCTGCTGGTGATGAAAGCATGCACAAGTTTCTCTAAGTCTTGTCTGGAAACAAAGCATCTAATTCTTGCAATATTTTTCAGATGATAGTATGCTGATTTAGTTATTGCTTTGACATGACTACTGAAACTAAGGTCTGACTCTAGTGTCACACCGAGATTCCTGACTTGATGTTTAGTTGTTTGACCCCTAGAGTGAAGGTATGCGTTTACCTTGAGAACTTCATCTTTGTTTCCAAATGCAATGACTTCAGTTTTGTCTTTGTTTAACTGAAGAAAGTTTTGACACATCCAACTGTTGACTTCATCAATGCATTGGCACAGGGAGTCAGTGGGGCTGTAGTCGTTAGGCGATAGGGCTAAGTAGAGCTGTGTGTCGTCTGCATAGCTGTGGTAAGAGATTTGGTTCTTTCTCATTATTTGGCTCATTGGGAGCATATACAGGTTGAACAGGAGTGGCGCAAGAATTGAGCCTTGAGGGACTCCGCATGTCATGGATGTCCACTCAGACTTATGATCTCCTATACTCACATAATAACCTCACCCATTTAAGTATGACCTGAACCATTTTAGGACTATCCCAGAAAGCCCCACCCAGTTTTCCAGCCTGTCAAGAAGTATGTTATGATCGACAGTGTCAAATGCAGCACTGAGGTCGAGTAGCACCAGCACTGATAATTTGCCTGAATCAGTATTTAAGCGAATATCGTTTAATATCTTTATGAGCGCTGTCTCTGTGCTGTGGTGCGGTCGGAAACCAGATTGAAAATTGTCAAAGTATCCATTCAAGCTCAAGAATTTGTTCAGCTGATTGAAGACAACTTTTTCAATGATCTTGCCTATGAAAGGAAGATTTGAGATCGGTCTATAGTTGCTTAATATGGTCTTATCCAGATTGTTCTTTTTCAGGAGGGGCTTGACAACTTTGGAAAACTCCCAGAGAGAAGTGAGGCATTTACCACTTCTAGAAGATCTGCTTCTAAACTGTTTAACACACTTTTGAAAAAGATGTGGGAAGTGTGTCAAGAGCGCAGGTTGATGTTTTAAGGTGCTGTACGGTTTCTTCCAAAATGTTGCCATCAATTTCTTTGAAATCAGACATAGTAACTACTGTCTCAGGTGGTTTGATCTGTCTGACCTCAGTGCAACTCAAGGATGTGCTGATCACCTTGACATTGACAATAAAATAAAATAAAGACATTGTAAACTCAATTGGAGTTAGACAACACGTGTCAGGACCTACTCATTGTCGTAATCATACTCTAGATCTAATATTATCGCACGGAATAGATGTTGATGCCGTGGAAATTCTGCAGCAGAGCGATGACATCTCAGATCATTATCTAGTCTCGTGCAAACTTCATTTAGCCAAGGCTGCAAAGCCGACTCCGTGTTACAAATATGTTAGAACTATCACTTCTGCCACTAAAGATTGCTTTATTAATAATCTTCCTGATCAGTTTCATCATCTCAGCATCCCAGATAGCTTAGAAGAACTAGATATTGCAACAGAAACTTTTAACTCTCTCTTTTCCAGCACTTTAGACACAGTTGCTCCGTTGCGCTTAAAGAAGATTAAAGAAAATAGTCCAACGCCGTGGTACAACGAGCACACTCGGGCCCTTAAGAGAGCAGCCGGAGAGATGGAGCGCAACTGGAAGAAAACAAAACTAGAGGTATTTCGCATTTCATGGAAGGAGGCCATGATTAAACTGCTTGTTAAAAAAACGCAACTTGATCCTACAGAATTAGTCAATTACAGGCCGATCTCGAATCTACCTTTTCTGTCAAAGATACTAGAAAAGGCAGTATCTTCACAACTGTGTTCCTTTCTTGAAAGAAATGATATCTGCGAGGATTTCCAGTCAGGATTAAGACCGTACCATAGTACCGAGACTGCTCTCGTTAGAGTCACAAATGATTTGCTCTTATCATCCGATCGTGGTTGTGTCTCTCTATTAGTGTTACTCGATCTTAGTGCTGCATTTGACACCATTGACCACAACATTCTTTTAAATAGACTAGAAAACTATGTTGGCATTAGTGGAATTGCACTAGCATGGTTTAAATCATACTTATCTGACCGTTATCAGTTTGTAGCAGTAAATGAAGAGATGTCTCATCGATCACAAGTTCAGTATGGCGTACCACAAGGCTCAGTACTAGGACCGCTGCTGTTCACTCTGTACATGCTACCATTAGGAGATATCATTAGGAAACATGGAATTAGCTTCCACTGTTATGCTGACGATACTCAGCTGTATATTTCTTCACAACCTAACAAAACTAGAATACTGTCTAACACTTGATGGCTGCTCTGTAAAGTCTTCGTCGTCGGTTAGGAACCTGTGTGTGTGTGTGTGTGGGGGGGGGGGGGGGGTGTGCTCTTTGATACCAATCTTTCATTTGAAAGTCACGTGTCCAGTATCTGTAAAACCGCATTTTTCCATCTTAAAAATATATCTAAATTACGCCATATGCTCTCATTGACAAATGCAGAACAGTTAGTTCATGCGTTCATGACCTCAAGGCTAGATTATTGTAATGCTCTACTGGGTGGTTGCCCTGCACGCTTAATAAACAAACTATAGCTGGTCCAAAACGCAGCAGCTCGAGTTCTTACCAGAACCAGGAAGTATGACCATATTAGCTCGGTTCTGTCAACACTGCACTGGCTCCCTATTAAACATCGCATCAATTTTAAAATATTGCTGATTACTTACAAAGCACTAAATGGTTTAGCTCCGCAGTACTTGAGCGAGCTCTTAACGCATTATAGTCCTTCACGTCTATTGCGATCTCAAAATTCCGGCCAGTTAGTAATACCTAGAATATCAAAATCGACTGCTGGCGGAAGATCCTTCTCCTATTTAGCACCAAAACTTTGGAACAGTCTTCCTACCATTGTCCGGGAAGCAGACACACTCTGTCAGTTCAAATCTAGATTAAAGACACATCTCTTTGACCTAGCATTCACATAATACATTATAGACTTCTATAATTCAATGTTAGGCTGCATAGATTAGGTCAGCTGGAACCGGGAACACTTCCCATGAATCCTGATGTACTTGTTACATCATGAGAAGAATGGCATCTAATTTCAGTGTCTTTGTTTATCCCGAGGTTTTCCCGCAGCCTGCCGGATCCAGGCCGTATCCAGATCTGATGAAGGACCTGCGCCTGGACCCGATGACAACGCAGTGCTGAAGTGACAACTAGTCTCTCCCTATGGAGGATCCCACTACCACTCTACAGATAAAGCGTTGTCGGGAAAATTCGTTTCGCGTACCTAACCCGAATTGATAAAATAAAATAAAATTCTGTATCAAAATTTATAAGGAAACACCAGTACTTTGTTTAGGCTTGGCTTGTAGGGAATTACAAACCTGCGTGCATATATTCAAACGCACATAACTATAGAACCAGTTCTTAATGCGCATGTGAACGCCATCAGCGTTTCTCACAGGATCGCGTTTAAAGTCTGTGTAGAGAGAATGGTGTCGTCTTAGCGGCCCCTAATTTAATAATAAATGATCGTTGCGACGGAAGCGAATCAATCAAAACTAACTTTAGCTGGAAAATAACTTTATTAAAGAACCGCTATAAAGCCAAAACAATCTTACCTTACCTTAAATTACCTTAAGTTACCTTAAATTATACGTTTGTCTCTGTAAAGCTGCTTTGAAACAATCTACATTGTTAAAAGCGCTATATAAATGAAGATGACTTGACTTGATCAGTCTTGCATCCACCTGAAGGGGTTTATTCTGCGATAACAACCGGCTGAATGTACATTATCCCACTTTTTACACGGCTACTTGCCACATAAGTAAATAATTAGACACGAAATTTTATCTGAGTCTTAATATTTTATTAGGTCTTTAAACGCAAAGCTTCTGTGGAGAGAGCAGTTTCAGCAGGAAGTTCAAACTAGACGGACATTTAAGAGATACGGTATACAGTCATAACACTTATTACACTGCGTTTGTTTGAAACAAGAGAGAGCGAGTCCACGATACTGGATGGCATAATTAAATAACTGTACACAAAATATTGATTCGACTGAGTTTTAATATTTTATTAGCTCACCAAAAGCAAAACTTGCGTATAGCGCTACTGACTTCAGTGACCCGAATGAGCCTGTGTTTCTGTTTTCAGCGGTTGTTATCGAGGAATAAGATACTGCTGGATGTGTGATTGACCCATCAGAAACAAGTATTCCACAGAGCCGCGTAATAACTGCTGATAATACAACCGGTTTCTGGTAATTACATTGTTTGTCTTTACAATAAAGCCATTAAAACAGAAAACGAGTGAGAGAAAAAATGAACAGACAAAGCCAAAAAAATTTTATTAAATGTCCTTTGTTGAGTTCTGTGAACAGAAGAAAAGAAGTTAAATAAATGCCACTCACAGACTGATGGCCAGATCAACAGCGAACAGAACCGGGACGCTCCTCCTCACCTCCGCACCGTTGATGTTTCCATTGTTATCACTGTGAACAAACATACAGGATTTACTCATGATTGAACATTAAAATCATTCTTCATAACCTGGATCGTGAGCACACATCTCTGCTGAACATTACTGATATGAAACAGCCCTGAAAACAAACAAATCTGTCAAATTCATCCTCATTCACCTGTTAGCGGTGATCATCATCTCCATCCTGTCGGACCAGTCGTAATCCCATTTCGCCATACGAAAGGTTGCCAGAAACTGAGTCTAGAAGACACAGATGTTGGTAGCATTGGCAAGAGAATGATTGAGAAAATTCATTATATATACACTGAACAAAATGATTTGTTCATTTGCACATTATAGAGTGGCCTTTTATAGTGGACAGCCTAAGGCACACCCGTGCAATAATCATGCTGTCTAATCCGCATCTTGATATGCCACACCTGTGAGGTGGATGGATTATCTCGGCAAAGGAGAAGTGCTCACTAACACAGATTTAGACAGATTTGTGAACAATATTTGAGAGAAATAGGCCTTTTGTACACATAGAAAAAGTCTTGGATCTTTGAGTTCAGCTCATGAAAAATAGGAGCAAAAACAAAAGTGTTGCGTTTATAATTTTGTTCAGTGTATATGTAAACACTGTATAAAGACATCTGTAGATGTACACGTTACATTGGCAGTTGGTTGGACATTGTAAACAGACTGGTCACAATGATGAATATGGGACTACTGAAACAAACTTCTTGTATTTTATATGTACAATGAGCTTGTCTGTGTGTCAGTTTGTTTGTCTGTTAGTGTGTCTATCTGTCTTTTCAGTGTGTCTGTCTGACTCTGTGTGTGTGTGTGTGTGTGTGTGTGTGTGTGTGTGTGTGTGTGTGTGTGTGTGTGTGTGTGTGTGTGTGTGTGTGTTTTACCGTGGTGCCGCTGCGGTACACTGGTAGATTGATACTGCAGGTGGTTCTGTTCATAGCACCGCTGTCACGATCACCACAGCTGCTTCGAGTCCGGCTGGGCTGAACACACACACATTTATAAAATCCTTAAAACAACATAAGATATTCAGAGAAGTCTCTTTAGAGTCTCTATATTTCATATTTTTATTCTTTGACAAATATCTTAATAATAGATTTGAACTGGCCACATCTCACAGGAATTAGAAAAGACAGTGTAGTGGGGAAACGGTGCATTGAGCGTGGTGTTTGCTCTCTAACAAGCAAAAGGTGCGCAAGTTGTCCAATCACATGTCTTTAGTGGGAATAACTAGGGGAATTTTAAGGCACCGTTTGTGCGTCACTGCCTGTGGACCGCCCGTCCCGGTTTTTGCCTCCCTTCCGCCTTGCAGGTATGTGTTGTTTGTTTGGCTTGCTGGTTAACCCTCTGGGGTCTGAGGTGTTTTTGGGGTCCTTGAGATGTTCTGAAATGCCCTGATATTTGTACTTTTTTCAGTTGCTTATAAACATATTAATGGCAAAGGTGTAATTATACTCTATTTAGCACAAACATGACTACCATAATATGTGAGCAACATGTATGTACATGTTTGTATTTTTGAGAGAATAATGTTTATGCATGGTTATTGAAAAAAATAAAAATTAAAGTTTCTGAAATAAGGCCACAAAACACATACTAAATATGTGTCAATAAGACTTTTGACTAATGGATGTTGTCGCCTCAAAATGTTTTTGCTTCAAAATTATCTGAAAATCATCCTGCCTTATCATTCACATAAAACAATACATTGATTTAAATTTTGTAAGACACTTTTTGTTTGGAAAGGCAATATGTGTGGGGGCGTGAATGATCATGAATAATGATGTGATTCACACCTGAGAAGACAATGACCCGCATCATGTTTATTTTTCTTTATTTGGCGAAAAGCACAACACTTTGTTTTTATTGTGAGTATACACAAAGAAAAAATAGACACTTAACAGGATTGAATGATGTACAACACTTATATGTAAGATCAAAATCAACAGAGTATTTTGAGTCTCTTTTGCACTGATAAGTGGTCAGTACATGGATACGGCAAGAGCATGCAAGTGTTTTTTTCTTAATATCCAGTTTTCCTGTGGTTCAGTTCACTATCTGACTAAAGGTAAGGCTATTTCCGATTCTCTGCTTATTTTAAATTTTTACATTCACACAAATCTGTATTTTATTTATACGCGTTCCTACTTTAAATAACAGCCGTGTCATTTGTAACGTTTGATGACCAGCTGACCTTCACAGATCACATTTCAAAGACAGCTCGATCATGTAGGTTTGCACTGCACAACATCAGGAAGATCAGGTCTTTCCTAACTGAGCATGCAACACAACTTCTCGTCCAGGCCCTGGTCATCTCTAGGCTCGACTACTGTAATGCTCTTCTGGCTGGACTTCCAGCATGTGCAACCAAACCTCTACAAATGATCCAGAACGCTGCAGCTCGTCTTGTCTTCAACGAGCCAAAGAGGGCCCACGTCACTCCTCTGTTCATCTCTCTGCACTGGCTACCTCTCGCTGCTCGCATCAAGTTCAAGGCATTGACGCTTGCTTACAGATCTATCACAGGCTCAGCTCCCTCCTACTTTCACTCACTACTACGAGTCTACATCCCTACCAGAAGCCTACGATCGGTCAACGAGCGACGTCTCGTGGTTCCATCACAGAGAGCCACAAAATCACTCTCCAGAACATTCTCATTCACAGTTCCGTGCTGGTGGAATGCACTCCCCACCCTCATCCGGAATGCAGAATCCCTGACAACATTCAAAAGACAGCTGAAAACTCATCTCTTCCGTGAGCACTTAACCTCATAAAAATAAAAAAAATAAACAAAATCTTTCCTTTTCCTTTAATCCTCCATTATCGGGCTTATGCTACTCTGAGCAATGCCTGAACTTCGTATTTTGAGCACTTCTTGTGTTGTTTTTCCCTCTTCACGATGACTCACTTAATTTAGTCCTAAATATTAAGTTGCTTTGGACAAAAGCGTCTGCTAAATGACTAAATGTAAAAATGTAAATGTGATTAAAAAAAAGCGAGCTGGTATAGCCGGCGCGACCGCCGACCCCAGGGGGTTAACCTTGAGATGCGTGGCTTGATGTAAGAAGTTTATTAATTTGGTTTATAGCTTCCTTGTGGACAATCGTTGCTGTGGTTGGTTGGCGGCTGCCTTCAATGCTCCTGCTAGTCTGGCTATCACCAGACCAAACTCAATCTTCTAAGATTGAACATTAGTCTGGGGAGTCTGCTCTGTGTTTTCTACTTCACAAGAGGCGTGATCAACGGGCAGAGGTCAAATGACTCTGTACGCAATGGGATAGTCATTCAAACAATCAGACCAACGATCCAGAAGATGTACTTTGCAGCGGAAACTCCAGGCAGGAAACGTGTCAACAAACGTGTTGGTTTGCAGCATTGATCAGCGGTTTGCAGAAGCAGCAATGGCATCTAGTGATTTTTGCAGGTTGTGCAAAAAAAAAACATGAAAGATAGTGGTATTTACACCCATTCGAGCGATCTGTTTGCTAAAAAGAAGCCATTGAGCATCGTCGAGAGGTTAAAAGGAATTGGATTGGATTAAACTTGCCAATAGCGTGCCAGGTGGTTAAGCCAGTTTGTGATTGGTCCCCGCAGATTTGTAACGGAAGCAGGACAGAAGAATGTACAGGTTTCCAGCCAGAGCTGCAGGGAGAAATCAAACCGCCGGCAGACGGGGCTGGGTTTACCCAGTCTGTGCTCCTGAATCTTTCTCCTGTAATCCCGTGCCTTATGAGCGTGTTTACGTTTCTGTGTGTGTGTGTGTGTGTGTGCGACAACATGAAGGTATGTGCCTTCTACTACTAATATATAACTACTACTATTGATGCATATTCTTTTATGTGGTAAATAATTCTGTTAATTGGTCTAGGAGGAATGGTCTAAATGTGTTCATGAAGCCGGCGGGCAACATTCTCTGATGCTGCTGCTTTGTCTACATTTGTTTCCCGTGATCTAAACCTGCTCTTCAGCGTGTATCCGCACTGTTTACTGGTTTTCTCTGTCAGACCAGTTATCCAGCGTGTATTTTTATTTCATTTATTGTTGTTTATTTGCATTTGCTCTTTAACTTGTATTTGGTTTGTCCTATTGCCGTACAGTATTTACGGTAGTGCTGTTTGGTAGGGTGAGTACGGTAGTTTCCGGTCCCATGTCCCCTTTATGAATGGAGTGGCGTTAGTTCAGTAGTAATGGCGGCGTGCACGCTGAATAGACGACGCCACACTGGTTGCTAAGATTGCTTTCTTCGAGGTAAATCAAACTTTCACTGGTTTGATGTATTTGTTTTTAACTATGTGATATTTTGTATAATCATGTGTATCAAAATATTTTGTGCAGGTTGTAATGATGGTTTGTGCCTGGTTTGGAAAACAGTTGTAAGCTGTAGCCAGGTACGTGATATATGGTTGAAGTGTATGTTTGTTCTAGGAGTTGGTTCTAGTTCTCTGTTCTAGGAGCTGGCTTTGTCACTGTTTTGAATTATTTAAGTTTGAGTCAAATTATTGAACGTTTGCCCTGATATACTTGGGTGTATGATAAAGCAATAAGCCCCGCAATGCCGTGTTTTACAGTGAATTTAGAACAGGTGTCGTTAGGCATCTTTTATAAAACGGTTACTCCATAAAAATTACTATAAAATTACTAATGTAATGCAGTCACAGGTGTGTGTTTGTGGAGTAATTTACAACGGCTTCAAACGTGGCCCAACCAATCAGAATCAAGGACCGGAACTATCCGTTTTATAAACCCTTTTAACTCGCTATCAACTTGCTACCATCTAAGCCTATTCATGTGATTGTTTTGGTGTTTTTCTGAGTTGTCAATAAATCAAATTGAAAAGACAACTGGGTTGGAAAATCTTAAAGGGGCTATATGCAACTTTTTCCCCAAAATAAACGTAACAATAGCCTTTTTATTTTACCATTTATGACTCAAACATCTCCTGATGAGCATACTGACACCTTGTCCGCTCACAGTGGGTGCACCTATAAGCCTGTATCCTATTTTTCCTATTTTCTGTCGGGTCGGATTTTCTGTCGGATCACTCTGCCACCACCGCTAGTCAGCAAACAAACTTTTCTCAAACAATATATGTATTTGACTGTTCTTACCTCTGTAAACATAATGTTGACTTCTTTGCAGCGGATGACTTGTGAAGTGTGCACGTACGAGAGGGAGCAGAAAGGAAGAGCAGTTCCGTTTTTTGGCCACAGGTGTCAGTCGCGAGTTTAAATTTCAGAAAAAAGCATATAGCCCCTTTAATGTGCACCATTGATAGGCTTTACACTATTCATTTGTTTTGGTCTGTTATATATTATTATTTTTTCTTTAAGCAGTACGCATTAGTATAATTTGTCATTATTTGTTTCTGTTGTTTGGAGACTACCTTGTGTAGCAGGGTGAAGTGTACCCGTGTTGATCATTGGCCAGTGTCATGTGAAAACATTGAATCTATCAGCAGTCTGGTGTCATGGTATAAAATGGGGAGGTTTTTGTCACTTGGGATGCGCTGACACCCGTACCGCCCCTTTACGGAGGCCGCCATTTATGAATGGGAGAGTAGCTGAAGTGCCGTCTCGGCTCTGTGCGGCCGTGCACAGGCTGCCCCGGGCTTTGAGGTTGGTGACCTACGTCTGTTTTGAGGATTTTCGTCAATGGAATGTGTATTTACTATTTTGAGTCTGTGTAGTTCATTGACGAGCAACCGGCGGCATGTTGAGGCCAGCGAACACGCATAGTGCTGCGCTGAGAACGTTTCCGGTATGTATGTATGAGAGCCATTCGCGTGGTTTGTCTCTTTTATAGTTTTATTGGTAACTTTTCTGTTTCATGTTCGACAGATTGAGTGACGAGAGCAAGGGTTTCACCTCTATATTGCGGGACGCACTGCTGCCTTGCCTGGGCTTATTCCGGTTGACTTTTGCTATAGTAAACTTTGTGTGTGTTTACAACTTTGGGCGCAGAGAATTGCTCGCCGAGGAGTGAGAGCAACGTGAGAAGCGTGGCTGTTTCTGGCCGGCTCGCTCGTCACGTGTGTGGGCGATGTGACCCTGTCTGTTGGTTTTATGTTCTTTGGTTTAATGTTTTTGGTTTGTGTATTGTAATGTTGTTATCTTTCTTTTTGCTTTATTTCGTGCCTGTTTTCGTGTGCACGGGATGTGATGTCATTTATTTTGTAGGTTTAAAATTTAATTTGAGTTACAAGACGAGACTGATTTGAATATTGTCTTCGTTTATTATTTTTTTTATGTTTGTGAACTGACTGTGTCTTTATTTTGGGACGGAGTGAGGGAGAAAGTGTACAGAGGAGGGGTTTAGCCGCTGTTTAACGGGGTTCACGTTGAGTGCCGTGCTTATTTGAGTGACCTCACCAGAGTGGATGTGTGTGTGTGTGTGTGTGTGTGTGTGTGTGGGTATTAAGCGTGGTGTGTGAATTGAGGGTCACAGCAGTCCATCTCCCTCCCTTAAGCTTTCTTGTGTATTTGTATTTTTTTTTTTTTTTTATGGAAGTTTTGCAAAGTGTTTCTTTTCTTTATTTTTGACATGTGAATATTGAGCCCTTGAGATGTTAATGTATTGATGGTTTTAAATTTTGTATTTGAATAAAGCTGCTTCATCTTTTGTACTCCCTGGCCTCCCATGTCTCTCTGCTCACCCATTTCTTTTGGTAACGAACCTGTGCGTGCCCTGTCCTGGGGCTGAGTTCCCGGTATATACCGGGTGGCGTAGTCGAACGTTAGTTTAATTGTGTTGCTTCGTACAGTTCCCTCCAGTACCTGACGCCTCTGGCTACACTTGGTTAACTGTGTCTCTTGTTGCAGGAGCCGAGGCTTCAGGGCAGTCTGCTAGTTGTGGTGGTGGTGGGACTGTCACGGAGTGTGTTCATGCTTGATCTTGTGTGCACGTGTGTGTGGTGTAGTGAGATCTGTGCACCTGGTGATTATAAGAGCCTTGTGCTCATTAAACTTGTTTACCTGCCATAGGTAATCCTCACTCTCCTTTTTCATGTTTTCTAGTGTTTTCAATGTTTGCATGTTCTTGCCCCAGTCCTACCGTCTTTTAATAATCTTGTAAGATTCATGCTTGATTATTGTGAAATAAAGCTTTTGTACTTTTGTATCCATGTCTCAGGAACTCCTTACGTTCCTGTGTGTCCTTTTTGTATTAACCCCTTAAGCCCTGAAGGCATTTTTAGAGTTGTTTTGTCTGAGTGACACACACAATACTAAAGACTCATAACTCCAAAACTATAACAAGGTGTCACACCACTGTATGAACGAGGACACAGAGTAAAGGATAACAAAGGTTTATTTAGACACTGTATGCAGCTCCGGATAACTGGGAAGCACAAAGGGTCAAACTCAGGGAATATAACGTAGAACTAGAGTCTTTTAGAATGCATGAAACATAGGAAGTCACTCGGGGCGTGGAACTGGATAAATGAAGCTTAGCTGGTTGAGACAAACAGGACGGGTCTGGATCTTGAGGGATTCCAGGAGAACACCGGATACTGAGGCTGGCAGGGAACACACAGAGAGAGTAATGAGAGTCTTGAACTTGAGATATACTTGCAAATGTGGAGCATGGAGAATAGCGCTGAAGAGTCACGGGTGTCAGAAGACGAGACCGGACAGTGAGCTGTGGTGTGACTGGGGTTTATATCCAGAGTGAAGTGATGAGTTGCAGGTGCAGACAATCAGAATTCGGGTGAGTGAGATCGCGACCAGGTGTGTTGAGTTGACGCTGGCTGAGGTGTGCTGAGTGGATCCGTGACAGTACCCCCTCCTCCACGGCCAGCTCCTGAGGGCCGTATGCCCCGACGACGAGGGCGACCCCTAGGACGAGGGGCTGGACGATCCGGGTGTTCACAGTGAAAGTCCTGGAGGAGCGTGGGGTCTAAGATGTCGTCCCGGTGTACCCAACAGCGCTCCTCTGGTCCGAACCCCTCCCAGTCCACGAGATACTGCAGTTGGGCCCCCCGTCGTCGGGAATCTAGAATGGCGTGGACCTGATACACGGCTTCGTCAGTGGGGTCCACTGGAGGAGGAGGGGGTACCTCACCAGCGTCAGCTTCTGTGGAAGGGGAAGAGAGAGGTGCAATGTAAGGTTTCAGCAGTGATACGTGGAAAGTGGGTGCAATCCTGTAGTGACGGGGTAGTGCGAGTCGATACGTGACTTCATTGACCTGCCTCAGTATCGCAAACGGACCTATGAACCTGGGACTCAGCTTACGAGAGGGCAGCCGGAGGCGAATGTCCCGGGTGGAGAGCCACACCAGCTGGCCAGGAGTATAATGGGGTGTGGCTCTACGACGTGCGTCGGCCTGCTGTTGGAACCTCCGGACTGCCCCCTGAAGATGGACATGGGCTGAGTCCCAGACCCTCTCACTCTCGGTGAACCAGTGTTGGACCGCTGGAACGTCCGAACGTTCACCTGTCCAAGGGAAAAGAGGTGGTTGATACCCTAGAACGCACTGGAACGGTGTCAATCCGGTGGATGTCTGGCGTAGGGAGTTCTGGGCATACTCTGCCCATGGGAGGTACTGGTTCCAGCGGTCCTGAGCTTCATGGCAGTAGGTCCTCAGGTACCTCCCGATCTCCTGGATTTTACGTTCTGCTTGGCCGTTAGACTGTGGATGGTACCCCGACGTCAAGCTGACCGATACCCCCAGAAGTTTGAAGAAGGATTTCCAGACTCTTGATATGAACTGTGGTCCCCGATCCGAGACAATATCCTCTGGTATACCGAAATGGCGGAAGATTTCGGAAAACAACATTTCTGCTGTCTTGAAGGCTGTGGGAAGACCAGATAGGGAAATCAATTTGCAGGACTTGGAAAATCTGTCCACGACCACTAGAATGCAGGTCTTGGAGTCGGATGATGGTAGATCGGTGACGAAATCCACGGCCAGATGGGACCAGGGTCGATTCGGAAGAGGCAGTGGCAGGAGCTTTCCTTCGGGTAGACGTCGGGGTACTTTGGCCATAGCACAAGCAGTGCATCCCTGCACGTATCGGGAGGTATCCTGAGCCATGCTGGGCCACCAGTACCGTTGTTGAAGGAGTGAGAGGGTCTGCTGGCTGCCTGGGTGTCCAGAGCCCGGAGAGGTGTGTACAGAGTCCATGAGGGGAAGACGGAGATTGGTGGGTACGAAAACCTTCCCCTCAGGACCTCCCGGCGGAGCAGGTTCGGCAAGGGTGGCGTCGGCTATGAGTTCGTCGATGTTCCACTGGATGGGGCTGACAATCATAGTTGGAGGGAGGATGGTTTCGTTGCTCTCTGTGGTGGATTCAGGCTGATATAAACGTGACAGGGCGTCTGCTTTGAGATTCTTGGAACCAGGGCGGTAAGTAACCGTGAAGTTAAAGCGTGTGAAGAAGAGAGCCCACCTAGCCTGGCGAGGATTTAATCTCTTGGCCTCCCGGAGATACTCAAGGTTGCGGTGATCTGCGATCACTTGGAACGGATGATTGGCTCCCTCCAACCAGTGTCTCCATTCCTCTAGCGCCAACTTAATAGCCAGGAGTTCTCGGTTACCGACATCGTAATTCTGCTCCGCCGGGGACATCTTACGTGAAAAGAAGGCGCATGGATGAAGTCGTGGAGGGGTCCCCTGCCGCTGGGATAGAACTGCTCCAACTCCGTTGGTGGAGGCGTCCACTTCCACTAGAAATGGTAGTTCTGGATCTGGATGACTTAGCATAGGAGCAGAACAGAAGGCTTCTTTGAGGTTTACAAAGGCTTGACTCGCCTCTGTAGACCAGGTTAGCTGCTTGGTGCCCTTCTTCACCATGGACGGAGCTTCCTCAAAAAAAAGAGGTGCTGCTGACACTTGGAGTAAATGTTTTCACTGTTTAGTTGGAAGGTAAGTTTGTGATTTTGTGATCAAGTATTGTCCCAAGGTATCTATATGATTCAACCCTTTCTATTGGTTGTTGACTAACAAAGTGGGAATGATGGAAACATCCTTACGGAAGTCAACAACCAGTTCCTTTGTTTTAGAGGCATTGAGGTCAAGACAGCTCTGCTTGCACCACTCCGCAAAAATGTCCATCTCAGTCTGTAACTCTCGTAGTGAATTAGTGGTGTCCATGATCACAGTGTCGTCGGAATATTTAGTATATATTATACCTGGGTTATTGCTCCTACAGTCATTAGTGTATAGTGTATACAGAACCGGTGAGATTACAGAGCCTTGTGGGGCTCCAGTGGATACTGTCCTAGACGAACTGAGGTGACCATTGACTCGGACCCTCTGGTGTCTATCTGTCAGAAAAGACAGGATCCATAGAATAAGGTGCGGGTTCACGTCCATTTGGAGCAATTTTTGTCCCATCAGGTGAGGCTGCACTGTATTAGATCCAAGATGGCGCCGCGGATGGCTGCCTCGGTGTTGAGCTCTCCAGTTGTTACACTGTTTTTGTTAGTTTGTCCTGTTTTATGTTTGTCATACGCTATCAGTTATTCCAGGGACGAACTGCTGAACATTCGGCAGCGCACACCAACTGATCACCAACCAGTTTTTGATTCTTCTGGCGTTTTGCGGAACATTGTCGTCGGTTGCGCCGCTGCACTGTGGAAACAGTATAAGACGCGCAGGCGTGGGAAGCGAGCCGGCGCACTCGTTAAGCTCAGGCAGCGCGAATTCAGAACGGCGCTGCCTAGCATCCATCTGGCGAATGTCCGCTCTCTCCCTAACAAAATGGACGAACTACTTCTGCTCTCACGCAAAAACAAGGACTTTACCAACTCTGCTGCTCTGTGTTTCACGGAAACCTGGCTGAACGAAGCCATTCCGGACAGCGCGTTACATCTACCGGACTTTCAGCTGTTCAGAGCGGATCGCGATATGGAGTCAACGGGGAAAACGCGCGGTGGTGGGACATGCTTTTACATCAACAGAAGGTGGTGTACTGATGTAACTGTGTTAAGGAAGATGTGCTGTCCTGATGTGGAAGTGCTTTTCATTAACTGTAAGCCGTTCTACTCGCCGCGGGAGTTTTCCTCGCTCGTTCTCATCAGTGTTTACATTCCACCGCATGCACACGTGAGTACGGCGCTGCAACAGCTGGCTGATCTGATCACAGAAACAGAACAACAACACCCGGACTCTGTTCTTATCATTCTCGGAGACTTTAATCAGGCAAAACTCACATGTGAGCTGCCTAAATTCAAACAGCACATTACATGCCCCACCAGAGACAATAATATTTTGGACCATTGCTACACCACAACAAAGGATGCATATCGCTCCGTCGCCAGAGCAGCTCTAGGACTTTCCGATCACTGCCTGGTTCATCTTCTACCAACTTACAGGCAAAAACTTAAAACTGCTAAGCCAGTAATAAGGACTGTAAAGAGATGGACCAACGACACAGAGCAGGTCTTACAAGCCTGTTTTGAATGCACTGACTGGAGTGTTTTTGAAGCTGCTGCCAGCGATCTGGACGAGCTCACAGAGACTGTAACATCATACA
This sequence comes from Squalius cephalus, assembly GCA_022829025.1. Taxonomy (NCBI): domain Eukaryota; kingdom Metazoa; phylum Chordata; class Actinopteri; order Cypriniformes; family Leuciscidae; genus Squalius; species Squalius cephalus. The sequence goes on along the minus strand of CM040796.1, from coordinate 44,918,695 downwards.
TCAGTTTCTGTGAGGATTTATGCATCCCTACCAGGACTTACTTATCATTCAACAATGATAAACCATGGTTCACACCAAAACTCAGACAGCTTCGTCAGGTCAAAGAAGATGCCTACAGGAGTGGGGATAGGATCTTGTTTAATCAGGCCAGGAACACACTGACAAAGGAGATTGAAGTGGCTAAGAAGAGCTATGCCAAAAAGCTGGAAAACCAGTTTTCCTCCAACGACCCTGCATCAGTGTGGAAAGGCCTGAAAGACATTACCAACTACAAGACATCATCCCCCAGCACCGACAGCAACAAGCATCTTGCGAACGAGCTGAATGTCTTTTACTGTAGATTTGAGACCCCCGATCAGACACCCCACACCCGCCCTGACCATCTCTCTACACAGCCATCAACACCTCCAGTCATCCCCCTCCCCTCTCCCCCTGCACTTCAGATCAGTGAGGATAATGTGCGTCAGATCTTCAGGAAACAGAAGAGAAGGAAAGCACCAGGCCCAGACGGTGTTTCACCAGCCTGTCTGAAAACCTGCGCTGACCAGCTGGCCTCTATCTTCTCACTGATCTTCAACAGATCACTGGAGCAGTGCAAAGTCCCTTTCTGCTTTAAACGCTCCACCATCATCCCAATCCCGAAGAAACCAAAGATCACAGGACTCAATGACTACAGACCTGTTGCCTTAACATCTGTGGCCATGAAGTCATTCGAAAGACTGGTGTTAGCATATCTGAAGGACATCACTGGACCCTTGCTGGACCCCCTGCAGTTTGCCTACAGAGCAAACCGGTCTGTGGATGATGCGGTCAGTATGGGACTGCATTACACCCTGCAACATCTGGACAAACCAGGGACCTATGCAAGGATTCTGTTCGTGGACTTTAGTTCTGCCTTCAACACCATTGTCCCATCACTGCTCCAGACCAAACTGACCCAGCTCTCTGTCCCTAGCTCCGTCTGTCAATGGATCACCAGCTTTCTGACAGACAGACAACAGCTAGTCAGAATGGGCAAAATCACGTCCGACAGCCGCATCATCAGCACCGGTGCTCCACAGGGATGTGTTCTCTCACCACTGCTCTTCTCCCTGTACACAAATGACTGCACCTCTAAAGACCCCTCTGTCAAGCTCCTGAAGTTTGCGGACGACACTACTGTTATCGGACTCATCCGGAACGGTGACGAGTCTGCGTACAGACAGGAGGTGGAGCAGCTGGCTCTTTGGTGCAGTTATAACAACCTGGAGCTGAACACGCTCAAAACAGTGGAGATGATCGTGGACTTCAGGAGAAACCCCCCTGCACTCCCTTCACTCACCATCATGGACAGCACTGTGACTGCAGTAGAGTCATTCAGGTTCCTGGGCACCACCATCTCTCAGGATCTGAAGTGGGACACTCACATAGACTCTATTGTTAAGAAAGGCCAACAGAGACTGTACTTCCTGCGTCAGCTGAGGAAATTCAACCTGCCACAGGAGCTGCTCGTACAGTTCTACTCAGCTGTCATCCAGTCCATCCTCTGCACTTCCATCACCGTCTGGTTCGGCTCTGCAACCAAAACCGACCTCCGTAGACTACAGCGGATAGTTCGGACTGCTGAGCGAATCACTGGCACTACCCTTCCCACACTCAAAGAACTGTACTCATCCAGAGTGAGTAAAAGGGCTCGCAAAATCACTCTGGACCCGTCACACCCAGCACACTTTCTGTTTGAACTGTTACCGTCTGGTCGACGCTACAGAGCACCGAGCACAAAAACAACCAGACACAGGAAAAGTTTCTTTCCCCAGGCCATCTACCTCATGAACACTTAAATGTTCCCCTACTGTGGAACAAACATGTGCAATACTTCCCTCAGACATTTCATTATAGCACCTTATAACTTTACTTTATATATATTTATAATTTATAATCTTTTATTTTAATTTTTTTATTTATACCTATGTTACTTGTCACTTGTCTTGTCACTTTATATTGTATGTGTACTGGAAGCTACTGTCACCAAGACAAATTCCTTGTATGCGCAAGCATACTTGGCAATAAAGCTCTTTCTGATTCTGATTCTGATTCTGATTAAAAGCACTCGAGAAATCCACAAAGACCAGTCTAATGAATGACCTGGGCTTTTCAAGATGGGAATAAGTGCCATGTAGCAGTGTTAATATGGCATCATCCACACCTCTGTGCCGTTTATATGCAAACTGAAGGGGGTCAACATGCAAACCGACCTCCTCCTGAAGCTGGGAAAGAATAAGCCTTTCAAAGCCTTTCATCACCAGAGATGTTCATGCCACAGGCCGGTAATCATTGTTGCAAGTGGGGTTGCTCTTTTTGGCTATTGGGCAGATGACTGAAGATTTCCAGGTTGATGGAATTGAATGTTCTGAGAGAGAGCGGTTGAACAGATAACAGAAAACACCTGCCAGCTGGCTGCAACAGGCCTTTAGCAACCGGCCACAGATCTGATCAGGTCCTGGTGCTCTGTTAGGTTTCATCCTCTTCAGCATGAGTTCCACTTCCTCCTGCCGCAACTCCAGATTTGCTTGGGCAGATATCATAGGAGTGAGCTCATCTATTAGCTCCTTCCTCTCTTGTGAATAATCAAACTGGTCAAACCTGGAGTAGAATTGGTTAAGGTCCTCTGCCATGTTGACAGAGTCTCTTGTCCCGGATAATGCTGAGTTGTTAATGGGGAGGCCAGCCAGTGTTTTAACGCCTCGCCAGGCACCCCTAGCTTTGCCTTCCCGAAAGAGTTTCTCCACTCTCTCCTTATATCCTTTCTTTGCTGATTTTATTTCCTTGTTCAGTCTATTTTGGATGAATTTGGACTCAATTCTGTTTCCTGAGTTGAATGCTATTTTCTTTTCATTAAGAGTGCATCATGCATCACTTTGTGAGAAATATCTCGTGATTAACGCAATGGATTATGTTGTGTTTGGGCTCTTTGTAATTGTGCGACTCTGCTGTCAATAAAAATGTTCGACTTTCCACAATTCATGCATGAACCTGCACTGCACGTCACACCAAAGCATCACTTAAATGCATCTATACTTCATTGGATGTGCGCCTGTGCAGGTTCATATGTTAGAAGTCCATGAGGAATATCTTTAGGGATGTGTTCTATCCCTAACACATAGAGCAATGTCCAAAAACAATTTAGATTTAATTAAGATCATCATTTAAGTGATTTTTTCATAAAAAAAAAATGAATGAGCCAATTTATGGCGTAGTTAAGTAATTGTGCAGCAAATAGATAAGAAACTACCAAATATCCACAAAAACTATATTGAACCCCAGGGGACTTAAACGTAAACCCTACTTGAGGACCGATTAAGGGTTAAAGTAAAAAACAAAACAAAAACATTCAAAGTCTGTCTTTGTAATAAAAAAAATTATAATTAACTTTATAATTAATTTAAAAAAAAAACTTTTTTCATTTTATTTTACTTCCTAACATTAACATTTTTAATATATCATTGTTGCTTCACAAGTAAACTGATCTTGTTTTAAGGATGTTTATATGTTTTTACTTTAAGAGTCCTTAGTTTGATGTGTGGACAGCGGTACCTTAACGGTGTCAAATTTTGAGAGCGAGAGGCCTTCTGGGTAGTGCAGCACTATGCTGGTGTTGAAGGAGTCGTCGCCTGGGTTGGCCAGCGATACGAGGACAGTGAGATGAGCTTGATTCACCACCACTAATGTGTCGTTCCTGAAGAACAAACCAAACGCAGAACCTTCATCACATTCTCATGTTTATTTCAAATCAAGAAGAATGAAAATATTCAGAAGCATTTACAGACATTTAACATTAGTCATTATTTATCGGTTGTTACTCACGTAAAACTGAAGTTCAGCTTCAGATCGGCCACACAGCGGTTGTTTGAATCACAGTTCCTTTGAAACGGCACCTAGTCACATACAAAACAGAAACTTTCATAGAGCTTTTGAATGTTGCAGAAACTTTATACAGTAAAGCTGAAGCATCTTATATCATTAAAGGCAGTGAACAGTGGAATTATTTTTTGCTTTTATTTGAATAAACCCCAAACAGCAGAAAACTATTCAGTAGTAACTATTAGTCCTCAAATGGTGTTGAAAGCGCTGGAGAAATCAAAGAACATGATCCTCACAGCACTTTGAGTGTCCTCCAGATGTTAAGTTTAGTTCATTTTAAAGTTCAAATTAAAGTTAATTTCGAGCCCTGATGAGGCTCTGAATTACTGACAGAATTTTCATTTTTGGGTGAACTAACCCTTGAAGTCCAGCTCACCTCGACATACTCCTCTGTCCTGCTGTGGATGTCAAGGATAGCCATGGAGTTTCCAGAAAGCATCTCGGTTTGTGAGAAATTCATTTGTATCTTTAGCGGAGACACGGTGTCTCTAATGCAGCTCTAAAACAAACACAACATTTGCTGTTAAACTGAAGCTGCTGGGATTGGCTGAAGCTGTGATAGATGAAGCGTACCGGCATGAAGATGGGGAATCCAAAACAGGAGATCCCAGAATCCAGCAGGACGAACTTCTGCAGAGTCCTGGATGACGGATCACTCTGATGGAAGAATCCTCGATTGATTGTTCTCATCACATCCACATTCAGGTTCAGAGAAACATTCAGGTTCTTCTTGAGAGATCCTGAGAGAGATGAGAGGGTTAGACATACAGAGGCCATGCTCTTCATGTGACAGAGACTCTGAGATGTATTTGACATTACCAATGCTACTGGTCTGCTCGTTCACTGTGAAACACGAAGTGAGATTAAACGCATTAAACGCTTTGTCACTCGGACATTCAAAGTCGATCAGACTGATTTCATTGGGACTGAAACTGAGCTGCGCAGATACAGACATCACAGGCCGAGCCCTGAGAAGAGAGAGAAAAGAGTAAATAGCTAATGATACAGTGAGACTAACTGGGCCTACAACAACTTGACCAACTCAAACTGATAGTTAGTTTCTTCAAATCATTGCATTAATTCTCCAAACTAAAGGTTAAATTACAAACTGGCCACTGAAGTGACTGTACTCAAGCAGAGCCAGAGGTCATAACTGAGACCTCATGTTTAGTTTGTCAGAGAATCTTTCCATTATTTTGTGAATGTGTTGTGAAATGTCCTACTTGAGCAGCACGATCCCTCCTTTAGCTCCGATCACGACATCTGTCAGATTATCATCGCTCATGTCCATCTGACCGGACAGAGACACTCCAAACTGCTGCAGACCGGGCAGAACCGAGCGCGCTGGGATCCGCTAAACACACACACACACACACACAGTGAGTGCACTCATACTTAAAGCCAAGCATACTTTAGTTTTTGCATGTACTCTAGGGCTGTGATTCCCAACCCGTCTCCTGAAGTATCCCCAGCACTGCTCGTTTTAGATCTCTCCCTAATCAAACACACCTGATTCAACTCTTTATTAAAGACTCCCAAGACCTCAGATGACAGAGACATCAAAAATGTGCAGTGTTGTGGGTACTCTAGGAACAGGGTTGGGAACCACTAGGGGTGTCCAAACTCACCCTTACAAAAAATAAGTTTATTGCAGAGTGCTATTAGTATACTTCTTTTAAACTAAAAATAAGAAAGTATATTTTCAGTCTATTTTTTATGTACTTCTCAAAAATATACTTAAAATTGCACTTAAGTATACTTGATTTATACTGACAGAAAAGTCTTAGTATATTTGGCATATACTGTACTTATACTCAATCTTTTGATCTAGATAGATTTAAAAGTATAATTAATATTCTAAGTATACTTGGCTTTGTCACTTTGGAACGGGGGAATCAAAGACGGCAGGCAGAGATGAGGAATCCAAATGCAGGGAGATTTGAATGAAAATAATCATAAATTAGGAACAAAAGAAAACTGAGAAAAACAAAGAAAACACAGGGAACCGCAGACACCTGCATGACATGAAACAACGACCGACAGAGAACCAGAGAATACAAGGGCTATTTAAACAGAGGGGTAAACGAGCTAAACAAGGGAAACTGACACAGCTGATGAAAATGGAAAAAAACTACAAATCTACAAGCTGGCCACAGGACACAGAAAAAAAAAACACAAAGGCACAAAGAAACTTCAACATAAAAGTCCAACAGAGCACAAGACACAGAGGCAGATCTGACAGACTTGTGGTAGTGTTTACTTTTGATTGAGTAGCCTATTAAATACTTAGCCTATTAAATACATGGTTTTACATACTGTCTTTAGATTGAACATTTAGATTGTTTGAAAATATGTATTTAGAAAGAAAACAGATATGTTCCTAATTCTGAATTTTTGTGTAGGCTAGTACACTGGTAGTGTGCATAGGAATTTACTTCAAATATACTTAACTCTTTCCCTGCCACTGACTGCATTTTCAGGCTTTCCCTATTTTCACTGTTATACTGTTATAAGTGCTATAAATAGTAAACTATTAGTATGATGTTAAGTTCACTTAAAGAAAACTTACAAGTATACATGCAGTATAAAACTACTAGTAGTTTACTTAAAAGTGTACTTTCATAAACTAAAAAATGTGCTACAAGTATTTGACTTGTAAACTATCAGTATACTTATAAGTTCACTTGTAGTATAGCAGTACAAGCGAAAAATTTAAGTTAAATTAAAGTTTACTACTGTTACAGTTAAAGTGTACTTAAAAATATACTTTTATACACTAGAAAGTGGGCCAGTTTAGTGCCAAGTAGTACTGAAATAGTACACTTACAAGTATACTTCTAGTACACTGAAATTAGTATACTTACTACACAAATTATTCTTAAAAATATACTTGAACTTTACTTAAGTATACTTAATAAAATGAACTTGAGGTATATTTAGCCTATTTTTTGTAAGGGCAATAGTAGACTGTAGAGTAGTCCTGTAGAGTTTGTCCTGTAGAGTTTAGCTCCATCTTGCCGTAACACACCTGCCTGGAGGTTTCTAGTATGTCAAGCAAGACCTTGATTAGCTGATTAAGGTGTGTTTATCTTGGGTAGGAGCTAAACTCTGCAGGACAGTGACCCTTCCAGGAGCAGGATGTGACTACATTTCACCAATCAGCCCAGGTTTTCTATCTGTGTGTACTCTCTACATCAGTTCACATATGCACTTTGAATTTAGTTTGTCCACAAGGTTGGCAACACTGACCTGTAATATTGTTTTACAGTCGAAAAATGAAAGAGCTGCGACAAAAACAAACTGCAAGGTGATGAGCCCTTGAAATGATCTAGTGCGCCTGTGTCGAGTGTCTGTGTTTGGAGTTTACTTTGAAAGGATATGCATTTGGCTATACGAATACTGTACTATATATACTATACTTATAGAATGAAGAAAAACTGAAGAGATCTACTGTGCTAAAGAGGTTCATCATTGTACACGTTTATCCTGCCATGTTTGTCTGTTCATCTGAGAACATTGGGCTCATCTGGGATTCTGGGTTAAACTGGGCACAAACACAGTGTTTGGGATTGAGGGAACTAAAGCAGACTCTCACCTGAGGAGCGTGTTCGGTGTTTATTCCATGTGTCCTGTCGCCCAGGTAGATGTAGACGACTCCCTCCCCTTCGTTCTCAAGCGGCGCCCCGACTGCCACATCTGACAGGCCGTCCCCATTCAGGTCCTTTAGTGAAGCCAGAGATCCAGCAAATCTGCCGGTGTTTGACTCGGTCAGTGTCTTCTGAAAATACTACAGAGAGAGAAAGAGGACATAATCTTTATTCCTCTGCAGAGGACCCGCGCCAAGACTTTAATGCGATAGTCCATCACCGGGAACCTATTACAATGGCAATAGCTTATTTATTTAGAAATTATATATGTTAGAAAAAGAAACAATTGTCCTATCAAGAACAAAAGATAAAAGAAAATACAAAGACTTCCCTAACTCCTTAACTAAACATAAACAGGAGGAAAAACTAGGTCAAAAATAAATGCCACCTTGCCCCTACCCCTTTCGTAATGCAGACGTGATTCATTTCTCAATGTACATAAGTGTCCAAAACATGCCACTAGAAGAAATAACAATGAGGGGGAGAAATGAAAACGCTCAACCTTTACAAATCTCACAATCATAGAAGCTACGATAACACACAGCATTCAACAACTTGGAAAACACGTGATTTGCTCTCTCGCTGTCTCTCTCTTTCACTGGGGATGCCGCTCTTCCAGTCCTCATTTAAAGGGCACCGATTATGCCCCTTTTTACAAGATGTAAAATAAGTCTCTGATGTCCCCAGAGTGTGTGTGTGTGAAGGTTTAGCTCAAAATACCCCACAGATATTTTTTACAGCATGTTAAAATTGCCACTTTTTGGGGGGTGAGCAAAAACGCACCGTTTTTGTGCGTCCCTTTAAATGCAAATGAACTGGTGCTCCCGGCACAGAGGGCAGAGCTTCAAGAGCTCTCCTCTGGTGTCAGGACAATCTCATCTCACGGAATGATAATATCAGAACAGAAACTGTTAACAGTGGTGTTCTTTTTGACCCAGAGTCGTACAATATTTGACCAGAGTCGCAAGCTTGTTCCATGTTGCATATGTGACATTTTTCAGTTTTATGCCAGTTTAGTTGATTTTATTAGCCAATTTCTATAAAAATGCTCTCTGTTGCAGTGACATACATGTGTGTTTGTGTGTGTTTGTGTGTGTGTGTGTATGAGATAGAAAGTTCGTTCCACTTTGGGTTTATGCTCTAGGACCAGACCTTGATTTAAATGTAAATTTTTTTAGATTTATGCCAGTTTTGGTTATTTTATTTGCCAATTTCTGTAAAAATGCTCTCTGTTGCAGTCACATACATGTGTGTGTGTGTGTGTGTGTGTGTGTGTGTGTGTGTGTGTGTGTGTGTGTGTGTATGAGATAGAAAGTTCGTCCTACTTTTTATTTATGCTCTAGGACCAGACCTTGGTTTATTTGTACAAATTTTCAGATTTATAATGGATTTACTTTTATTTTTTTGACAAACAAAATTAAAAAAAGTCATTTTTTTCATTTTCCCATTCATTTTCAATGTGGGGTCATTTTGACCCCAAACACCTTAAATGGTAAAAAAAAAAATTACACACCTTTAGAACAACCAAATCAAGCCCAGTTTTTTTGTGCATGTTTAGATAGATTATTTAGGAAAAGTCACAGAGTTTCATGCCCCTGAGATGAAGGTAACACTTAAAAAATGAAGGAAAAGTCCATTGGGGTCATTTTGACCCCAAACAGTGATTAAGGGTTAAAAAAATCATTATAGGGTGGTTGTGTACACACACTGCCAACACACATTTATGCTCAAACACCATGTAAAAATGAATTTTGCATAATAGGTGCCCTTTACGCTCCCCATCACCAACCAGCGCGCTGGCGGAACGTCCAGTTAGGGTGGAGCGACCTGTGAGAAACAGGACAGGAGAGAGAACCAAAGGAAGAGAAAGCAGAAAAAACTTTGGGAGAGAGAGAGAGAGATACACACATATGCACTGGCACAATACAGCCTCAGGCATACCATAGTTAATAAGGGACTGTTAGTTTTTTATTTAAGGGGCTACCGGAGGAGTTTTGAGATCTGTAGTCAAAAAAGACTTGACCCTCCCTTCGCCAGCAATACATTTTTCTATGACCCTCCAAAAGGATTGGGAAAAAAGGCATGACCCTCCCAACAATTTATTGATTACTTCTGTACTGGTTTGTGCTTGGCAAAGATGTTCAGATAGCCATTGTTTTTTTTACAACCATGACAAACAACTAAACCTCTTTCTCATCTTACTAGGGCTTTAACAATAGACCTAACCCATGATTCGGTTCGTATCTCGATTTTTGATTTTAGATTTGAAAAGAAATCAGTTTTCAGTGCTGATGCGGTGGTGACGTGTTCATGTAACATAAGGGTGGCGCTGCCAATAAAGCACCTAAAAGCTGTCACAAAGAACCGGCAAAGTAATGATTATGAATACCGGTATGTCAAATATAGCAGTGTCAGTGTCGGCTGCAAAGATGAAGTTGGTGATGCTGACTCGCGATCTTCGCTGTAAACGCACCAGAGAGAAATGTGCACATTTCATACAGATGACATAAGCAGAGAACAGTCTGTTTTCTTTCGTTTTGAATTGTTCTGTTTAAAAGTAGACATTTCAAGCTTTCTATATATTTCTCAGGTCTGTCATGCAAGTAGGCTACCTCATACGTTGAGTTTCAGGTTCATTTATGAGACGAGCTCCAGTTCACGCGCCGGCGCCTCCGTGTCCTGATTATCTATTTTCTGCTATATTTACTTCTTATTTATTAAATCCTACCTGTGGCCTCGGTAGCCTCGAGCCCACAGCCCTCTCCTCAGACAGCACGTCATATACGCATATCTGACTTATTTGTGTGAACTCGTGAAATCTCATATACGCATTTATTCTATCTGACTTATTTGTAAGTGTGAACTCGTGAAATCTCAATTCTTGTGAGAGAACAAGACAAGAGTGAGGATTCGGGGTGGTGGAGGGATGCTGAAAAACTGTCAAGGAGTGTTAGGTAAGTTGACTGAATATGAGTGAATATGTTTCCTCATGCTGATATAGGGTAACGTTAGACATGGTATTGTTTGATGACAAGTTGATATTGGATTGATTATTTGTACGTGCTCCTCCCGAACTTTCACGTCTGTTATAGAAGATATCCACAGCGCATTCATTTTAAAAGAGGAACAGAGAGCCGCAAAATTTTGTTGGTTGAAAATATGAATGAAGAACATGCGTCATTTATTGGTTGTAGGTCTATCCAATTGAGTGCAGAGTTTTTTTTTTTCCTGGTTCGGTTGAGACACGCCCCATAATCAAATCTCTATGGAGCAGTATCAGACTCACATTCTGACTAGAATATGAGTATGACGAAGTCAGGCTACACTAACATTGTTGTGGAAACACAATAGAGCTGGTAAGTCCCGCCCCTTCCGCTAACCCCACTGGACCTCTAGGTTGAAAAATCGTCAATGCAAGTGAATGGGAGAAAATAATTATTTTCTGGTCCCGTTTGAATTTTGCCATGAATGTAAACATATGTTGTCTGTGAATTTTTTATATAACTTTTCGTGTAAAGAATGCTACAATTTAGCGTGTAGAAGTTTGATACGGTTAGACTTTGTGTGAGAGCACTTTGTGGACTACAACTCCTCGCTGCTTTCGACGCGTTTGAAACGTCAACACCACTCGCACACGGACACTAGCTCACGGATCCCGCTAAACATGGCTGTGTCTTCCGTGCGCTTCACCGCCTTCTTTCAGGGAGAGGACAAAATCGTTGAGGTTGGTGAAAACCACGGGTAAGTCAACTTTATGGGGTGACGTCACATAGGCGACATGTAGTCTTTCTCGTTATGTCTTTTCCACAACTGCTAGCTGAAGAATCATACCATATACTGTCAAACTCGTAACATGAAAAGTTTTATAAAAAATTCACAGACAACATATGTTCACATTCATGGCACAATTCAAACGGGACCAGAAAATAATTATTTTCTCCCATTCACTTGCATTGACGATTTTTCAACCTAGAGGTCCAGCGGGGTTTTACGGAAGGGGCGGGACTTACCAGCTCTATAAGCATGCAAACTCAAATATGGTAGTATCGCACTACAGCGCACACTCTATCAGCTGCAGTTCTGGCGCCTCAGTCCCAATACTGTAAAACTCAACGTACATTCACATCACATGTTAATGCAGCGGTAGAGTTACACTCACAGGACGCTGCACTTATTCACAATCACAAAAGTTCATTATTTGCTCATGCTTTAAAGCTTTGCCGGGTAAACATTTCATTTGCATTCTGTTCTGACATGATACACTTTTTCTGAGCGTGTACGCCCGAGGTGCGCGCGCACTGTCAAACAGCGCCAAACTGTTTCAATCAGGGGATACTATCACTAATCTGAATAGTTGTGAATCTTTCCATACCTCCTCAGATAAAGCGTAGACGTACAGCCTCCCTTCTGCCCTCGGCCAAGACTGGTGAAATAACGGAGCTCCGACTAGAAGGAAATCTGACTCTCCATCCGAGTCCACATCCAACAGACTCAGAGACGCGCCAAAATACGAGCCAATCTGATGCCAGAAATTAATCAAAATGAATGTAATTGCATTCTAGCATATGATCTTTATAGCCTGATGTTCACAAATTGCAGTTGCTAGGGGGTGGTTACTAGGGTGTTGCTAGGCAGACACTGAGTGGTTGGTAGATGGCTGGCGAGGTTTTCGAGATGGTTTCAGTGGTTTTGCAAGACTGTTTCTAAGTGGTTGCTTCTTCCGTAGGATTTGGGAAGCCCTGCTCTTGCTGATGGAGAGTGTTAATATCGTGTCAGAGGGTTCTTCTTCACTAACTTGTTCTCCGGTGATGTTCCTCGTCACTGTCCATGTGCTTTCATTCTTGGTGAAGAGGGTCACCAGACCCCTGTGTTCGGCCCGCGGCGCCCCAGAGAACAGAAGAGAGACGCCGCCTCTCATTCCCAGAACAGAAGAGTAACCTGAACATCATCAGCATCATTAAAACATGCACAGACACTTCACATCAGACAAGGAAGGACCAACAGCTTCAACACACCCATGTACGAGTCTTTACTGACAGATGGATCCTTAATCTCGGTCTCTTTAAATCCAGATCCTGATCCCGTCACTTCATACAGAGATCCACGCCAGTCATTAGATCCAACCGAACCCACAATCACAGAGTCCTGAAACAAACGCAGCAGTCTCCGCTTCAGTCTCAGCATATTGACTCATTACATACAATTATCACCAGAGATTCTTAAAAACAGCTCTTCTGATCTGACGAGTTGCTTTACGCAAGTTCTTAGAGTCCGTGTGTGTTTTTATTGTGACATTAAGCAGCAAATAAACCCAATTGGTTTCCCTTTTCAAACTGGTTTTACTTCAGTACCCACATTTAACATCAATTGGCGACCCAAAAATTATTATCATATCACATCATAAAAGTAAACAGAAATGTCCTTAAATATTTCATATTTTTGAATGTTTTATTTATTTTAATTTGACATTTTTATGAATGCAGTTCCCTCACAAACTCCCAAGGGATCAAGAGCCTAGTTTGGGAAACCCTGCCTTAATATAAATCATAAAAAGTGACATAAACCATATATGTATATATGTCATATTTCTGACCTTGTGGTAGAGGACACTGAATCCACTCTGCGATAACTCTTTCTGTCTGTCTTTGCTGTGTGTGTCCTTTGACCCTGAAACCACAGAAGAAGAACTCTTAAATCATCAGTGGATTCTTCATTAGCTGCTTTTATTTATAACATTATACAGTATGTCCATTTTCTTTACGCTTGCATTTTACCTCCAATGTTGTAGATCGTTTTTTGCAGGTTGTCAAGAAGTCCTTGGAGTCCATCGTAGTTTTGAATGTAGAAGGTGTTGTCTATTTTGGGTTCTGAAGCCAGTTGGTAGAATTTGGCTAAGCTAACTTTTCCCACCTGACAAACAAAACTGTCATTAAGTCTGTCTGTGCAAAACCACTTTTAACTATGCGAGTTGAAACAGGACTTTAGGGCTTTTCACACTGCTTTTCTCAATTGCTAACAGAATTCATTAAACAATTCAATTTTCTCACAACTATAAACACACACAATCTCATAACTACACACCAACCTCAAGCTTCCAGGTCAAAAATATTTTAATCACCAATCAGTCAATTAGCCTAACACAGTTATAACACAGTAAACCTAACAAATACTCAGACAGCTAGTCCAGCACAGTACACGTGAGGAGAGGAGTGACGTGCGTGTCCTCGGCTCGATAAACACACTCTGGCTGCAGCTTCTGGATCAGTTGCAGAGGTTTGACTGATGCTGGAAGGAGAGAGCATTACTATAGTCCAGTCTGGAGAGAACAAGAGCTTGGAGAAGGAGTTGTGTAGCTCTGATAGGAAGAGCCTGATCCTCCTAATGCTGTATAAGGCAAATCTGCAGGACCGGGCAGTTCTAGCAACATGTTTGTGTTTTATTAATGAGAACATGGTTAATCCTGTGTAAAATGAGAGTATTTTTGTGTAGAGTTTTGTGACTGAGCCATTACATGGGAAAAGTCATTCAGCTTCGGTTGCAAGAGTGCAAGCCAGAATTCACTGCATTTAGAGTTTCAAACATTAAACAGGTCATAAGGAAACTCACCCCAATGACGTAGCGGAGGATATTTTGCTCATCGCATCTCCTGAGGGCATTTTCATCATCAAAATCAGTGGGTTCTCCATCTGTGATGATCACCAGGGCTTTCTGAGCGCTGAGATCGGCTCCAGACGACACGCTATTCAGGAAATTCTTTCTGGTGATGTGATAAATAATGACACAAACATCAGTCTCAACCAGGCACGGCGCCAGGATTCCAGTTTTGGATGGGCCTTAAATTAAAAATGTTAAATTAAAAACGTTATCCAATCACTGTTTAACCTAATACAAATTACTGACTAATATACTGTTAAATTATCTGTGTGTATACATAATATAGATTTTAATAGCCTGTTGCTCTTTAAATATTTTGTTGCATTGTAAAAAGTGTCGGTGCATAGGACGGACCTCTCCGCGATCGCTCTCCATGGTTCTGACCAAAGAAGAGCGCTTTGGAATCTCCATTACGCATCATACCTGGGCTGCGTTTCCTGATAACGGTGTCTCTTAGCGCGCTACGAAGACTCTTAAGGTATAACTTAACTAAAGGTATACTACCACTAAAGGTATACCATTGCTAGGCGTCTTCAGGGCTATCATCCACTCGCGAGGTATGTAATCAGTCGATGTAATAAGGCGCCGACACGATCACTTGCATTGCAGATGAACTGGAGGGCGCCGAAACTCAGCTTGTGCCTCACAGATGTGAGAAATATAGGCTATCTATTATAGAAAGCTTGAAATGTCTACTTTTAAACGAAAATATTCAAAACCAAAATAAATAGGCTACTCTCTGATTATGGAATCCATATGAAATGTGCATTTCTCTCTGGCGTTCATGGCGAGTCCGCATCATCAACTTCATCTTTGCAGCGACACAGAAAGCACCAGTTTATTAATAAATAATTAAATGTCTCCTTGCTATTTTAGACACATTCATAATCATTACTTTTACCGGTTCTTTGTGGCAAGCTTTATGCGTGCGGTCGTGCGCTTGAGTGCGGCTATATTACGTAAACGCTCATTATCCTGTGTAGGCTATAGCCTATTTAAGTAATTAAAATAATATACAGGGGCGATTTGTCCACTAATGGCTTAAATGAACAAGAATAAGGCAGCCCTTATTCCACATATTTTCGAACCTGCAGGCCATTCTGGGTTGAGCGAGCGACCCTGCGGAATGAGTGAGCGTAGCGGAATATCCAGAGATGCGCTCTCCACTCACGAGCTCTGATCGGAACAAACTCGAACCACTGTCTGCTGAACATGCACAGAAACATCAAAATAGACATAGCCAGCTTTTTAAAACAGTTTTTAAAACTAAACATTTAGACTATTTTAGCACAAATTATTAGCTTATTGACGATTTTTTATAATTCTTGACAAAATTAGAATATATTAAAAGTTTTTTTTTTTTGTTTTTTTTTAAGAAAAGTTTTGGGTGACCCAATATATTCTAATTTTGTTAGATATGTTTGTGTTATAACACCGTGCCTGGTCTCAACATGCCTCTTTTGTTTCTACTAGGGCTACATCTATTGATTATTCTAGTAATCGAGTATTCTACCGATTATTCCATCAATTAATTGAGTAATCGGATAAAAATTGTGGTAATAAAAATAGCCTTTAAAATGACTTAAAATACAAATATATAATAACAAGCAATAATAATTGGTTCAAATAAAGTATGAAAGTAATCATATGGGTTTTATTGAACAACACTGTTTAAATACACCATGTAAAATAAATGATATAAACTAATATAAACATAACTAACTGTACATTGCGTGTTATAACCAATGCCTGCAGAGGGCGCCAAAGGCCTGGTGTTAGTTGTTGTTACACAACGGCATTATCAAATCCTTGTTTAATATTGGCCAAACAACATTTACTTCAAATGTCCACTTAATCTTTAATATTTGGTCACTTCTGTGCGATAGAAATGCAACAGCCGCTGTAATTTCTTGATAAATAACATGTTCATCAAAACATGCAAACTCAGAGCGAGGGTTTAAACTTTTATTTTGAGATCGCGATGAACAAGAATTTGCATATTTAGAAACATATTAATGTATTCTCCTGTGCTGGCATAGATTTACAGATGAGTGACGTTACAAATCTTGTGAAACAGCGCACACTGCGTTCCCAGATGAACGTTATAAACAACACAAACTCACAGCATGCAGAGATGGAGACTGAGAAACAAGAGACGCTCCACGCTTATAAATGATAATAACAGTGCAACTAAGAAACACAAACCATGCCCGACTTTTTGCATTCCCAAATGCCCGTTATTGGAACCCTAAACAAACAGCAGAGACTGAGTTTGCATGGGGCAGCGTTTACTGTGAACAGAGCTGAGGCCATTTTAACATGTAAAGAACTCAATACTGAGTACTCGACTTTAATCGAGGAATGGTTGCAGCCCCAGTTTCTACACCAATGTGTTTTACATTTAGCCTGGCAAGCCAGACCTACATCAAGACGTTAGGTCTGGCAACTCACCACAGACACGGCTCAATCCGAGGGGCGGGATAAACGGCCGTCTTTCAAATTCCCTCTGCACGCAATAGGACAGTGCTTCAACCAACCAGAGCATTTGCCCAACAGCGGAGCTAACGTTAGTTGATAGATTCAACTTTTGAATCTGGCCGGCAAAACTACGAACACATCTTCCTTTTTTAAGAATGACCGTGCCGTTCTTTGCTCTTTTCTCAAAGAAAAACTTAACTCCAAGTCCTCCAGAGTCGCGGCCAAAGCCGATTCGAAAGACTGTTCGCCAGCAGCCGCCATTCTTTGTTTTCAAGTAGCAGGGAACCGTCGCAACTCTGTCGTCATTATGTTAAGCCCGCCCCGCCTACTCTATACATGACGTGATTGGCCTGACCCAATTTAGGTTTTTACAGCTCCGAAAGTCAACGGAGAGTTGCTAGACTACCCTGACTGCAAAATACATTTTGCTGCCGCTAGGGTGCGTCTAGATTTCTAGGCTATTTTACATTTTTATTCAAAGAATGAGATAAAAGAAAAGAGCAAATCTACAGAAAGAGCCATCTTTAATTTTCATTTATGTGCATTTCAAGACTTTTTCTCTAGAAGTGTAAATTCAGTGAACATTCATAAGCATATGAAGGTTTCACTCACAAGACATAGTCGATTGCTCCATGTGTGTTTGTGAGTTTCTGCATGTGTGGCTCTTTCTTGAGTTTGTCTTCAGCCGAGCCGTCCTTATACGCGTTGAAGTCAAACACAGTTCTGAATGCAGTTGCAAACTGGACAGCAGCAAACTGACCCACAGAAGACAAACAACAAGCACACGTGCCGTTAACATCATTAGCAGACCAGAGACCATTACATGTCTATATTTCCACATTAATAGTGCTGGGCTGATTTACCTTTATGGATGAGTTTGAAAGTTTTTTCATAACATCTAAAATGAATTTTTTGTTCATTTCAAACTCGTCTAATTTCAAACTTTTAGATCCGTCAAAGAGAAACACCAGATTGACTTCTCTCTTCGTGCATTCTGCAGAAATACCACAAGATATGGAAATCTGTTACGCCAACTTCTTTTAGCAATCAAACCATAAATTATTGACAAGATGGCCAATAAATCCATATTTTTCCCAAGTATTTAACATAATGTCTTTAATCATGTCTTTAGTCTTTAATTGAGTTGTCAATAAACACCAACTGGAATGTTACTAAGAACCCAACACATGGTGTACAGTATTAAAGCCTGAAATAGTTAAACTGCATTCAGTGCTAAAAGTGTGGTTATCGGCTGGTTTCTGTGTCAGACTCGTCAGACCTTGGTAAGCGGCGGTAAAGTTTGAGACGGCCTGTAAACGGCTGTTGAACTGGACGCAGACGCCGTTCAGATACGGGTTTCCGTCACACTCATGAGGAAGATACGGACTGCAGCTCTGAGAAAGAGACACAATATCTGAGACAACAGCAGGATCAAATCACACACAAGATGAAGCAAAGACTCCAGTGCTAAAATGAGGAGGCAGAGAACATTCCTTCTTCAATGGACACAAGTACAGCAGAGACAGTGATGAGAAGTAAAACACTGAAGTGACTAATGAAGGAAGCAGTTGAACTTACAGTCAAGCGTCCGACAGCATCAGACGACACAGCAGAAGACATGCCGAAGAACCGAACGCTCTCTGAGCCTGTCAATCAACACCAGAGAGAGAGAGAGAGAGAGAGAGAGAGAGAGAGAGAGAGAGAGAGAGAGAGAGAGAGAGAGAGAGAGAGAGAGAGAGAGAGAGAGAGAGAGGGAGAGAGAGAGAGAGAGAGAGAGAGAGAGAGAGAGAGAGAGAGAGAGAGAGAGAGAGAGAGAGAGAGAGAGAGAGAGAGAGAGTGTTAGACTTTTAAAACACTTTAATTTACAAAACACAAAGAAATCAAAATGGGAAAAAAAACAATAAACAATAACAATTCTTATTGACAATTAAATACCAGATTCCCTGATTCACTTATAGTCACCAAAACCGCCCCAACACCCCATCTCCATTCAAAATAAGAGACATTATTAATGTGGCGATAATAGGTATATTCAATGACCACTCTTGACTTCACCAAAGACTTAAAAAGAGGCACAATGCTTACATCCTCTCCAGCATTTTTACATATCAAATGCCTTTTCTTGGTCTAGTGAAAGAAAACCAATGTCCAAGTTGTGCATTTTTGCAACAGTAATACTATTTCTCAACAAAAAGAGATTGTCAAAAAATATACTTTTACAAAATGTTTGATCTTTGTGAATGACTGATGCCATACATTTTTTAAGTCTATTAGTCAATGCTTTTGACAATATCTTAAAATCAGCACAGATCAATGATACCGGACGCCAGTTCTTTAGACACCCAAGATCCCTTTTTTGGGATTAGTGTTAAAATTGCCCTTCGACAACTCAAAGGAAGAGTTCCTTGCTCAATACATTCAAGAAAAACACCATATAGGTCTTGTCCAATTAAATTCCAGAAAAACTTGAAAAACTAGGTTAGGGTTAGGCCTACTCTGCTGAAAGTCCATCTAACCCAGGTGATTTCCCAGAACACATCTCCTGAACAGCTTGAGAAAGTTCTCCAAATGATAAAGGACTGTCCAAGTCATCATGTTCCTCTTCAGATTGCTTAGATAAATTATATAAAAATTAATCAGCTACAGCTCCATCACAGTATTTGAAAAAACATGATACGTTCTTGACCAATATTTGGAGCATACACATTAAAAAAGGAAAAGTGTGTATCTCCCAAGGCAATATCAGCTCTCAAAATCCGACCAGGCACAACCTCAACCATATCTGGCTGACTACTAACAGAAAAGAACTAAAAAAAAATGGTAACACCTGAACTGAGGTTTGTTCCATGGCTTAACAAAACATTGCCTTTCCAATCACCAGTCCACTGTGTCTGATTCTGCTGATCTGAATGCGTTTCCAGCAAGCGGCAACATTCTGATCTGAAAAATGAAGCCTACCCGGAAGTGCGAAAAACTGCAATACATCGATAATCCGCCAGGGCGAGGTCCCAAAAGGGAGCAAATGTCCATAGCCCCCATGTTAAAATATCCGTTTTCACAGCATAAATTCATGTTTTTACAAGTTGGTCCCATGGACTTTTATTGTATTTTTCGATAGCTTCAGAGTCCCTGACAACTGTGAGGGGGGTGAATTTTTTTCTAACTTGTTAGTTTAGATCGTATTTAGATATAAAATGTATGACAAATTAGGGCGTGGTTAACTTTGAGTGACAGCTTGATTGACAGCTGACAAGGCAGCGCCACGGAGAATGACAACATAAGAAGCGCCATTTTCGAAGTTTTATAGTTGACATATAATACTACTGTTTCTGTATCATGAAATGTAGTTTTAAGAGTTTTTCAGGCGAGAATGTAGTTGTTTAAAGCTCAAATCTGTGGTTTATTTAAAGATTTATGAAAATTGTATCCAGTTGTGAGATCCAGCGATGACCGGGCGCTCGGTGCTCATGTCCCCGCCTGGAGCAGCTTTTCCTCGGCTAGACGTTCTGACGTTTGCCGCGGACTCTGGCGTCTCTGTAGTGGTTAAACATGAGATATAATTCGTCTTGTGTGTATCTAACGGGCGATCTTTGGTCTCGTAAATCTATAATTTGTTCCCTGGGCAATCGTTTTGGCTGAGGGGAAGTTTCATACCTTTATAAGCTATTTAACTTTACCGTTGTATGGTTAGACTAGATCGAGCGCTGACTTTGTATGTTTGACTGAATTGTTTGCTTTATTTGTATAGCTTCTTGTACCTTTACCTTTTACTTTTATAATGGCTAATGTTGATAAAAGTGAAATTTAACAAAAAGAGACTGGGTTGAGTTTTGTTATTTTAAATTTTAATACAAAGAAGATGATCTGTAATGTTGTTTACTGCAATATCTGTTGTTTAGTACAAATGCACATATTGCCTGGACCATATTAAAATGTTTAATATTTTTATATTATATTTAAAACGAAAAGAGGCAGGTTTGTGTTTTATATTTTGTTTTTTTATAAATAGGCAAACGTTATGTGCAGTTGAATATAATCAATACGCGTTGCGTGAATCACATTTGTGTGGCTATAATGTTTAAGATTTCTTTAAATGAAAACGAAAAGAGTTAGTATGGTGTTTTATAACATATTTCGTTGCCTAAAATATACACTCCAATAATAGCGAGCTGAGTGAGAAGTAACATATGAACTCTGCAGCTTCTCCTCCGCCCGGAGAGCAGGCCCTACTTGAGTTACCTGACCTGGTTGATCCGGAATGGCGAACTCTCCCTCACAGCCAGCGAGCCCGAGGCGCCCACTGAGGTCGTTCATGGACCACCCCGGAGTCGACGCAGGCGGGTCTGTCCATCGCAGAGCCAGGAGCGGACTACAACCTAATAGACCTGTGGTCCGCGGATCCTATTCCCACCCAATTCCCCACCCTCACATCATCTTCTTCGCCGGTCCTGTCCAGAAGTCTTCCATCTTCATCCCTGCCTGTCATCCTTATTCCGTCTCCATCGCTGGTCACGACCAGTCCCCTGGATCCGTCGGCACCACTGGTGTCATGTAGCTCCTCGGCTCTGCCACCGCCGTTCACTCCGTGTGGCTCATCCTCTGCGCCTCGGGCTCCCCTGCTACCAGCTCGACTAGAGGTCGAGTTCCCGGCTGCACCTCGGGCCTCCAGGCGCACACTACCACCTCGTCCTGGCTCACTCCGTGCGGCTCATCCTCCACGCCTCGGGCTCCTCTGCCACCAGCTCGACTAGAGGTCGAGTTCCCGGCTGCACCTCGGGCCTCCAGGCGCACACTACCACCTCGTCCTGGCTCACTCCGTGCGGCTCATCCTCCACGCCTCGGGCTCCTCTGCCACCAGCTCGACTAGAGGTCGAGTTCCCGGCTGCACCTCGGGCCTCCAGGCGCACACTACCACCTCGTCCTGGCTCACTCCGTGCGGCTCATCCTCCACGCCTCGGGCTCCCCTGCCACCAGCTCGACTAGAGGTAGAGTTCCCGGCTGCACCTCGGGCCTTCAGGCGCACACTACCACCTCGTCCTGGCTCACTCCGTGCGGCTCATCCTCCGCGCCTCGGGCTCCCCTGCCACCAGCTCGACTAGAGGCTGAGTTCCCGGCTGCACCTCGGGCCTCTAGGCGCACACTACCACCTCGTCCTGGCTCACTCCGTGCGGCTCATCCTCCGCGCCTCGGGCTCCCCTGCCACCAGCTCGACTAGAGGCTGAGTTCCCGGCTGCACCTCGGGCCTCTAGGCGCACACTACCACCTCGTCTTGTCAGCCCGTCGCCTTCACCTCGACCCACCACTCCTTCATCGCCTCCGCGGTCCGTCTGCCCGGAAGCTCTGCTGGGCTCGATCGCCACTCCAGGTCGGCCTCCACGGTCGACGTCCAGCTACAGCCACGGACTTCCGGGATTCGGGCTGCACCCTCACCCTGCACCCCTTCAGCACCCCTGGACTCCTCCCTTCCTCTGACCTCCCTGTCGGCCACATCGTCACCCCGATCATCCATCCCCAGGTCACCGCCTCAGATCAGCGGCTCAACTCCTGTCTTCCGGGTCTACAGTGTCGCCATGGTCCGTCGGCCACTCAGCTCTGCAGGATCCTCAGCCACCTACGGTTCCGCCGCCGTTGATCGGCTTCTGGGTGTCATCCTGTCTGTCAGCTCAGACCACCACCCTGGCTCCTCTCCCCGTCTGTGCCACCATGGTGTCCATGGCCAACGTCCCCATGTTCCAGTCCGTCCCCAGCTCCACGCCCTCCGCCGAAGCCTCCGCCCTTTTTTTTTCTTTTTTTTTGTCATCACGTTGCGAGGACGCGCCTTTCCGAGGGGGGTGTAATGTCACAATTATGTTCTGTCTTGTCTCCACCTGTTCTCGTTAGTCTCTATGGTTTCCAATCAGTTAAGTCTTGTCAGCTGTTCCTTGTTTAGTCTGCTTGTGTATTTATACTCCCTGTTCTGTTCTATCCCTTGTCGGTTATTATTTGTGTGAACGTGATGTTACTCCTGAGTTTACTATTAACGTGGAGATTTGCATGTCAATCTCTTTTGCGCGCGTGGGCGTGGTCACACTAAAACTAATGAGCAAGGGTTTGAGAAACTGGATTACTTAATCAGAGAATATTTGTTTTCAGTTTGAATTCAATCATTTAAAAGTACACACTTAAATGTTTATAAAGGTATATGGCTCATAAATGTGTGACAAGTATTCGCTGAGTTTTGTTTCAGTTTATAGACGTGCTCAAGAAAAAAAAGTTCACCGCGACGGAGAGGCAGAACGCACACCCTGTTTATTTTCTTTATTTTACAAAAGCACAATGTTTTGATTCGATTGTAAGTGGACACATACAAAAGTAGAAATATCACAGATTCTTTTTTTATATTTCTTTTTTCTGTATGACCATAAATGACGAAGTAATTTAAGTTTATTGTGCTACTATGTGAAGAAAATCCAGCAAAACGTGCCGGCGTGTTTGCCGACCTCAGAGGGTTAAATATCTTGTTTTTCTGAATATCCTTCGTCGTGCGCTTTCTACAGCCCAGAAATGTAACAGAATCACATGTTTCAAATTTGGATTTTTAACACAGAGGGGGGATCATTTTAATCGGCATTACTATTTTGCCATAGCGGCCAAGTAAACGCTCAAGTGAATCATTAGAAATAAAAGGCGGCACATTGGAAAGAGTTACCTTTTTAAAAGGGCTCGACAGCGGTAAAACAGGCAGAAAAACATCACCAACAGATCAGCCAACTTCTACTAAATGATGAACCATAGACTCTTCTTTCACAAACACAACGACAGCTTTATTCATTCTAGATGCTGACAGAATGTTCCGAGCACCTATTTCACTACCAACAGCCGTCAAGCAGTCTTCGACCGTGATCGAGTCATCTGGTATACATTTACAGCCGTTCCAGGCTGTTAAGGTAGCAAACCCGTCAGAATCTGCCGACATTCCACAACCCCTAACAGCTAACTACAAAATAAACTAAACTAAATTATTAAAGAAATGGGAAAAATGGGAAAAAAACTCATTCAAACACGCCGCCACTCGCTCAAACACTCACACGCTCCTCCCAGTCACTCCGCACATGCGCTCAGAGAGAGGGAGAGAGGGAGAGAGGGAGACCACAGTATGACAGCACAAACTCAAACCACACACAGTCAGATGCAGATGAACAATCAAAGTCCATGACAGATAGTGTGTGTGACAGTGAAAGTGACAGATAGTGTGTGTGTGTGTGACGGTGGTGATCATGACAGATAGTGTGTGTGACAGTGAAAGTGACAGATAGTGTGTGTCGTGACAGATAGTGTGTGTGACGGTGATCGTGACAGATAGTGTGTGTGTGTGTGACGGTGGTGATCATGACAGATAGTGTGTGTGACAGTGAAAGTGACAGATAGTGTGTGTCGTGACAGATAGTGTGTGTGACGGTGATCGTGACAGATAGTGTGTGTGACGGTGATCACGACAGATAGTAGTGTGTGT
This sequence comes from Squalius cephalus, assembly GCA_022829025.1. Taxonomy (NCBI): domain Eukaryota; kingdom Metazoa; phylum Chordata; class Actinopteri; order Cypriniformes; family Leuciscidae; genus Squalius; species Squalius cephalus. The sequence goes on along the minus strand of CM040796.1, from coordinate 44,894,524 downwards.
GACGGTGATCACGACAGATAGTGTGTGTGACGGTGGTGATCGTGACAGATAGTGTGTGTGACGGTGATCGTGACAGATAGTGTGTGTGACGGTGATCACGACAGATAGTGTGTGTGACGGTGATCACGACAGATAGTGTGTGTGAGGGTGATCACGACAGATAGTAGTGTGTGTGACGGTGGTGATCATGACAGTTAGTAGTGTGTGTGACGGTGGTCGTGACAGATAGTGTGTGTGAGACGGTGGTCGTGACAGATAGTGTGTGTGACGGTGGTGATCATGACAGACAGTGTGTGTGACGGTGATCGTGACAGATAGTGTGTGTGACGGTGATCGTGACAGATAGTGTGTGTGACGGTGATCATGACAGATAGTGTGTGTGAGTGATCGTGACAGATAGTGTGTGTGACGGTGGTGATCATGACAGATAGTGTGTGTGACGTGATCATGACAGATAGTGTGTGTGACGGTGGTCATGACAGATAGTGTGTGTGACGGTGGTGGTCATGACAGATAGTGTGTGTGACGGTGATCATGACAGATAGTGTGTGTGTGACGGTGGTGATCATGACAGATAGTGTGTGTGACGGTGGTCATGACAGATAGTGTGTGTGACGGTGGTGGTCATGACAGATAGTGTGTGTGACGGTGATCATGAAAGATAGTGTGTGTGTGACGGTGGTGATCGTGATAGATAGTGTGTGTGACGGTGGTCATGACAGATAGTGTGTGTGACGGTGGTGATCGTGATAGATAGTGTGTGTGACGGTGGTCATGACAGATAGTGTGTGTGACGGTGGTGGTCATGACAGATAGTGTGTGTGACGGTGGTGGTCATGACAGATAGTGTGTGTGACGGTGGTCATGACAGATAGTGTGTGTGACGGTGGTGGTCATGACAGATAGTGTGTGACGGTGGTGATCATGACAGATAGTGTGTGTGTGATGGTGATCGTGACAGATAGTGTGTGTGACGGTGGTGGTCATGACAGATAGTGTGTGTGACGGTGGTGGTCATGACAGATAGTGTGTGTGACGGTGGTGGTCATGACAGATAGTGTGTGTGACGGTGGTCATGACAGATAGTGTGTGTGACGGTGGTGATCGTGATAGATAGTGTGTGTGACGGTGGTCATGACAGATAGTGTGTGTGACGGTGGTGGTCATGACAGATAGTGTGTGTGACGGTGATCATGACAGATAGTGTGTGTGTGACGGTGGTGATCATGACAGATAGTGTGTGTGTGACGGTGGTCATGACAGATAGTGTGTGTGACGGTGGTGATCATGACAGATAGTGTGTGACGGTGGTGATCATGACAGATAGTGTGTGTGTGATGGTGATCGTGACAGATAGTGTGTGTGACGGTGGTGGTCATGACAGATAGTGTGTGTGACGGTGGTGGTCATGACAGATAGTGTGTGTGACGGTGGTGGTCATGACAGATAGTGTGTGTGACGGTGGTGGTCATGACAGATAGTGTGTGTGACGGTGATCATGACAGATAGTGTGTGTGTGACGGTGGTGATCATGACAGATAGTGTGTGTGACGGTGGTCATGACAGATAGTGTGTGTGACGGTGATCATGACAGATAGTGTGTGTGTGACGGTGGTGATCATGACAGATAGTGTGTGTGACGGTGGTGATCGTGACAGATAGTGTGTGTGACGGTGGTCATGACAGATAGTGTGTGTGACGGTGGTGGTCATGACAGATAGTGTGTGTGACGGTGATCATGACAGATAGTGTGTGTGTGACGGTGGTGATCATGACAGATAGTGTGTGTGACGGTGGTCATGACAGATAGTGTGTGTGTGACGGTGGTGATCATGACAGATAGTGTGTGTGATGGTGATCATGACAGATAGTGTGTGTGACGGTGATCGATAGTGTGTGTGACGGTGATCATGACAGATAGTGTGTGTGTGTGACGGTGGTGATCATGACAGATAGTGTGTGTGACGGTGGTCATGACAGATAGTGTGTGTGACGGTGGTGGTCATGACAGATAGTGTGTGTGACGGTGGTCATGACAGATAGTGTGTGTGACGGTGGTGGTCATGACAGATAGTGTGTGTGACGGTGGTCATGACAGATAGTGTGTGTGACGGTGATCGTGACAGATAGTGTGTGTGATGGTGGTCATGACAGATAGTGTGTGTGACAGTGGTCATGACAGATAGTGTGTGTGACGGTGATCGTGACAGATAGTGTGTGTGACGGTGATCGTGACAGATAGTGTGTGTGACGGTGATCATGACAGATAGTGTGTGTGACAGTGATCGTGACAGATAGTGTGTGTGACGGTGGTCATGACAGATAGTGTGTGTGACGGTGGTCATGACAGATAGTGTGTGTGACGGTGGTCATGACAGATAGTGTGTGTGACGGTGATCATGACAGATAGTGTGTGTGTGTGACATGATCGTGACAGATAGTGTGTGTGACGGTGGTGATCATGACAGATAGTGTGTGTGATGGTGATCGTGACAGATAGTGTGTGTGACGGTGATCATGACAGATAGTGTGTGTGTGACGTGATCGTGACAGATAGTGTGTGTGATGGTGGTGATCATGACAGATAGTGTGTGTGACGGTGATCATGACAGATAGTGTGTGTGTGACAGTGATCGTGACAGATAGTGTGTGCGACAGTGATCGTGATAGATAGTGTGTGTGTGACGTGATCGTGACAGATAGTGTGTGTGACGGTGGTGATCATGACAGATAGTGTGTGTGTGACAGTGATTGTGACAGATAGTGTGACGGTGGTGATCATGACAGATAGTGTGTGTGACAGTGATCGTGACAGATAGTGTGTGTGACGGTGGTGATCATGACAGATAATGTGTGTGATGGTGGTCATGACAGATAGTGTGTGTGACGTGATCATGACAGATAGTGTGTGTGTGTGACATGATCGTGACAGATAGTGTGTGTGACGGTGGTCATGACAGATAGTGTGTGATGGTGGTGGTCATGACAGATAGTGTGTGTGACGGTGGTCATGACAGATAGTGTGTGTGTGACAGTGATTGTGACAGATAGTGTGTGTGACGGTGGTGATCATGACAGATAGTGTGTGTGACAGTGATCGTGACAGATAGTGTGTGTGACGGTGGTGATCGTGATAGATAGTGTGTGTGATGGTGGTCGTGACAGATAGTGTGTGTGACGGTGGTGATCATGACAGATAGTGTGTGTGACGGTGGTGATCATGACAGATGGTGTGTGTGACGTGATCATGACAGATAGTGTGTGTGTGACAGTGATTGTGACAGATAGTGTGTGTGACGGTGGGGATCATGACAGATAGTGTGTGTGACAGTGATCGTGACAGATAGTGTGTGTGATGGTGGTGATAGTGACAGATAGTGTGTGTGACGGTGATCATGACAGATAGTGTGTGTGTGACGGTGGTGATCATGACAGATAGTGTGTGTGACGGTGGTCATGACAGATAGTGTGTGTGTGACGGTGGTGATCATGACAGATAGTGTGTGTGATGGTGATCATGACAGATAGTGTGTGTGACGGTGATCGATAGTGTGTGTGACGGTGATCATGACAGATAGTGTGTGTGTGTGACGGTGGTGATCATGACAGATAGTGTGTGTGACGGTGGTCATGACAGATAGTGTGTGTGACGGTGGTGGTCATGACAGATAGTGTGTGTGACGGTGGTCATGACAGATAGTGTGTGTGACGGTGGTGGTCATGACAGATAGTGTGTGTGACGGTGATCATGACAGATAGTGTGTGTGACGGTGATCGTGACAGATAGTGTGTGTGATGGTGGTCATGACAGATAGTGTGTGTGACAGTGGTCATGACAGATAGTGTGTGTGACGGTGATCGTGACAGATAGTGTGTGTGACGGTGATCGTGACAGATAGTGTGTGTGACGGTGATCATGACAGATAGTGTGTGTGACAGTGATCGTGACAGATAGTGTGTGTGACGGTGGTCATGACAGATAGTGTGTGTGACGGTGGTCATGACAGATAGTGTGTGTGACGGTGGTCATGACAGATAGTGTGTGTGACGGTGATCATGACAGATAGTGTGTGTGTGTGACATGATCGTGACAGATAGTGTGTGTGACGGTGGTGATCATGACAGATAGTGTGTGTGATGGTGATCGTGACAGATAGTGTGTGTGACGGTGATCATGACAGATAGTGTGTGTGTGACGTGATCGTGACAGATAGTGTGTGTGATGGTGGTGATCATGACAGATAGTGTGTGTGACGGTGATCATGACAGATAGTGTGTGTGTGACAGTGATCGTGACAGATAGTGTGTGCGACAGTGATCGTGATAGATAGTGTGTGTGTGACGTGATCGTGACAGATAGTGTGTGTGACGGTGGTGATCATGACAGATAGTGTGTGTGTGACAGTGATTGTGACAGATAGTGTGACGGTGGTGATCATGACAGATAGTGTGTGTGACAGTGATCGTGACAGATAGTGTGTGTGACGGTGGTGATCATGACAGATAATGTGTGTGATGGTGGTCATGACAGATAGTGTGTGTGACGTGATCATGACAGATAGTGTGTGTGTGTGACATGATCGTGACAGATAGTGTGTGTGACGGTGGTCATGACAGATAGTGTGTGATGGTGGTGGTCATGACAGATAGTGTGTGTGACGGTGGTCATGACAGATAGTGTGTGTGTGACAGTGATTGTGACAGATAGTGTGTGTGACGGTGGTGATCATGACAGATAGTGTGTGTGACAGTGATCGTGACAGATAGTGTGTGTGACGGTGGTGATCGTGATAGATAGTGTGTGTGATGGTGGTCGTGACAGATAGTGTGTGTGACGGTGGTGATCATGACAGATAGTGTGTGTGACGGTGGTGATCATGACAGATGGTGTGTGTGACGTGATCATGACAGATAGTGTGTGTGTGACAGTGATTGTGACAGATAGTGTGTGTGACGGTGGGGATCATGACAGATAGTGTGTGTGACAGTGATCGTGACAGATAGTGTGTGTGATGGTGGTGATCGTGACAGATAGTGTGTGTGATGGTGGTCGTGACAGATAGTGTGTATGACGGTGGTGATCATGACAGATAGTGTGTGTGACGGTGGTCATGACAGATAGTGTGTGTGACGGTGGTCATGACAGATAGTGTGTGTGACGGTGGTCATGACAGATAGTGTGTATGACGGTGGTGATCATGACAGATAGTGTGTGTGACGGTGGTGATCATGACAGATAGTGTGTGTGACAGTGATCGTGACAGATAGTGTGTGTGTGACGGTGGTCATGACAGATAGTGTGTGTGTGACAGTGATTGTGACAGATAGTGTGTGTGACGGTGGGGATCATGACAGATAGTGTGTGTGACAGTGATCGTGACAGATAGTGTGTGTGATGGTGGTGATCGTGACAGATAGTGTGTGTGATGGTGGTCGTGACAGATAGTGTGTATGACGGTGGTGATCATGACAGATAGTGTGTGTGACGGTGGTCATGACAGATAGTGTGTGTGACGGTGGTCATGACAGATAGTGTGTGTGACGGTGGTCATGACAGATAGTGTGTATGACGGTGGTGATCATGACAGATAGTGTGTGTGACGGTGGTGATCATGACAGATAGTGTGTGTGACAGTGATCGTGACAGATAGTGTGTGTGATGGTGGTGATCGTGACAGATAGTGTGTGTGATGGTGGTCGTGACAGATAGTGTGTGTGACGGTGGTGATCGTGATAGATAGTGTGTGTGATGGTGGTCGTGACAGATAGTGTGTGTGACGGTGGTGATCATGACAGATAGTGTGTGTGACGGTGGTGATCATGACAGATGGTGTGTGTGACGTGATCATGACAGATAGTGTGTGTGTGACAGTGATTGTGACAGATAGTGTGTGTGACGGTGGGGATCATGACAGATAGTGTGTGTGACAGTGATCGTGACAGATAGTGTGTGTGATGGTGGTGATCGTGACAGATAGTGTGTGTGATGGTGGTCGTGACAGATAGTGTGTATGACGGTGGTGATCATGACAGATAGTGTGTGTGACGGTGGTCATGACAGATAGTGTGTGTGACGGTGGTCATGACAGATAGTGTGTGTGACGGTGGTCATGACAGATAGTGTGTATGACGGTGGTGATCATGACAGATAGTGTGTGTGACGGTGGTGATCATGACAGATAGTGTGTGTGACAGTGATCGTGACAGATAGTGTGTGTGATGGTGGTGATCGTGACAGATAGTGTGTGTGATGGTGGTCGTGACAGATAGTGTGTATGACGGTGGTGATCATGACAGATAGTGTGTGTGACGTGATCATGACAGATAGTGTGTGTGATGGTGGTCATGACAGATAGTGTGTGTGACGGTGATCATGACAGATAGTGTGTGTGTGTGACATGATCGTGACAGATAGTGTGTGTGACGGTGATCGTGACAGATAGTGTGTGTGATGGTGGTCATGACAGATAGTGTGTGTGACGGTGATCGTGACAGATAGTGTGTGTGACGGTGATCATGACATATAGTGTGTGTGACGGTGGTGATCATGACAGATAGTGTGTGTGACGGTGGTGATTGTGACAGATAGTGTGTGTGACGGAGATCATGACAGATAGTGTGTGTGACGGTGGTGATTGTGACAGATAGTGTGTGTGACGGAGATCATGACAGATAGTGTGTGTGACGTGATCATGACAGATAGTGTGTGTGACGGTGGTGATCATGACAGATAGTGTGTGTGACGGTGGTGATCATGACAGATAGTGTGTGTGACGTGATCATGACAGATAGTGTGTGTGACGGTGGTCATGACAGATAGTGTGTGTGACGGTGGTCATGACAGATAGTGTGTGTGACGTGATCATGACAGATAGTGTGTGTGACGGTGGTCATGACAGATAGTGTGTGTGACGTGATCATGACAGATAGTGTGTGTGACGGTGGTCATGACAGATAGTGTGTGTGACGTGATCATGACAGATAGTGTGTGTGACGGTGGTCATGACAGATAGTGTGTGTGACGGTGGTCATGACAGATAGTGTGTGTGACGGTGGTCATATGACAGATAGTGTGTGTGACGGTGGTGATCATGACAGATAGTGTGTGTGACGGTGATCATGACAGACAGTGTGTGTGACGGTGGTTATGACAGATAGTGTGTGTGACGGTGGTCATGACAGACAGTGTGTGTGACGGTGGTGATGACAGATAGTGTGTGTGACGGTGGTCATGACAGATAGTGTGTGTGACGGTGATCATGACAGATAGTGTGTGTGACGGTGATCATGACAGATAGTGTGTGATGGTGATCATGACAGATAGTGTGTGTGACGGTGGTGGTCATGACAGATAGTGTGTGTGACGGTGATCGTGACAGATAGTGTGTGTGACGGTGGTCATGGCAGATAGTGTGTGATGGTGATCATGACAGATAGTGTGTGTGACGGTGGTGGTCATGACAGATAGTGTGTGTGACGGTGATCGTGACAGATAGTGTGTGTGACGGTGGTCATGGCAGATAGTGTGTGTGTGTGTGATGGTGATCGTGACAGATAGTGTGTGTGACGGTGATCGTGACAGATAGTGTGTGTGACGGTGGTCATGGCAGATAGTGTGTGTGTGTGTGATGGTGATCGTGACAGATAGTGTGTGTGTGACGGTGATACCTGTCCAGAGCAGTGGTGTGCAGGACTGCAGATCTTCTGTGCAACTGTACATTTCACCCGCTGAGTTTCCTTTTAATGGGGCTCCAACGATGATCCTGCCAAAAACACCCTCACAATCAATCAGACCCTCAGAAAACACCTGTAGAACACCCTAGCAACCATGTAGAACACCCTAGCAACCAGTGTGTGTATGTATGTGTGTGTGTGTTTCACTCACTGTTTCCTGTTTTCAAACTCCGACTGGTAAACGCTGTAACCAAAGAAATCTTCTGCCGTGCCGTTAAATCTCAGGGGATGTTCAGTGTCGATATTGAAGGCCTCTGAAAGAGACGCTGGAGAAGCGAGAGAGACTGTTGAGTGCTCTGGGAGACATCAGGAGAGCTTTCTGAGACTTAAGAATCAGTCTTTATTAAGGCAAAAAATAAATAAATTAATTAATAGGTTAAAAAACATAATGAACCGATATCAGCATAATTTCCCAGTTGATTGATTAAGAATTGCAATGTTTTTGTATTACAAGTTTTCTAAAATGTTATCTAATTAATAATCCCCGTCAAACGGATTGGCTTGATCACGCTTTCTCCTCTCCACCTATAGCTGGTGTGTGGCGAGTGAGAGTACTGTGTACATTGTACTGTGACTGCCGTCGCATCATCTAAGAGGATGCTGCACACTTGTAATGATTTGGTTGTGGTAAGACAGCATTCAACAGAGTAAGAATCCAAACGCAGTTTATTATCAAATATAATCCAAGGTCATAGTCCATACCAGGCAGAGGGTCAAGCACATGTAATCAGTCCGAACACAAATACGATCCACTGAGGCAGACGGGAACAAGGAATCCAAAACTCAGGAACAGATAAATATAAAGAAACCAGGGACTGCTCAAAATGCTGACAGAGAGAGTGAACCAAATCAAACAATCAAACAAACAAGACTTCATACTGAATGATAGTGATGTGACATTTGAACCGAGGCGTCGGAGCGTGTGTCGAGAAAAAATGGGCATGCCAGATGAAGCCGCGATTCGAGGCTTGTGTTGTTAACGTGAAAATCACGTGACTAATGACAAACAAGGCCTCGGTTGGTGTAGATACGGTTCGGTCTGAGTGTCGCTTCTGGATAAAGGGGGTGATAAATAGAATGAATCAAATGAAACAAGACAGCTGAAACAGATAAACTAATAATGAGCAGAGGATTCTGGGAAATAAACAGTCTGGGAATTACAGAGTCTATTGAAACATTGATAGACTAGGCTGCCATCTGTTGGTACATTATGGCACCTGCAGCTAACCGATGTAACAACACTGGTGGTGGTGGTTGAGGAGAGACCCCTGATATGATTGTACAGCGCTTTGGGTGTACGACAGTACATAGGAAGCACGCTATATAAATATCTATTCATTCATTCAAATTGCATTCATTTGCATAGATTTCCAAAACAGAAATCTGAAAATTGTATAAAGCAAAGATTCAAATTCTTGTTTGATTTGGTTGACATATTAAAGGTTGGTTTTTGGATTTCTCTTTTTATCAATCCATAAATAAGAAAATCTATACATTTAACAGTATTTTACTGTAAAATTACACGAAATGTCCCATGAGATCTATTAGTTTTTCACCGTATATGATAAGGTTAAATACCGTTAACCAATTAACATGTCTTTTATTATTAAAATTATGATTCATTTTTTTTTTTCATTAATATATGGCATTACGAACCAGTTTGTCACATTAGTGTACAAAAGTTGTTATTGAGAATTAACATAGGTTTAGATGATTTATTGAAAATAATAACGTTTGATGCCACCATTATGGTGATCAGTGTTTGCTTTAGTTGGGTTCTTGACCCTTGATTTTCTAACATTATATTTTCTCTGGCTGATTTAACTGTGTGTTTATAAAACCAGGGGGAAGGTTTTGCCTCTTTTCGACCTCGCTTTTAAATCACTTATGAATGCCCATGGGGCCGTGCGCATTTTACTTTTGCTTTCGAAATAGCTTCAATTTGGGGGTGGCAATTACTTGAATGGTGGGTTCATTATTATTCTAAATGAAAAACACAACAACAAAACAGTACAATGACAAACTCGCTCAAATAAAAACAAATAAGCATACACCATGCTATTGTTACGTAACGTGAGCCGGCAGCTCGGGATACCAGGGCGGATCGGCCTTCATGGCCATGCCAATGTGAACAGGCTCAGCCACTATGAGAACACAGGCAATATATACATGAGACAAACAAAGGACCTTGACAAGATAATTAATGACACACAGCTGAACCAAATGAACTAATGAAGACAGTAACCATAGAAACAAACGAGTGGCGGGAAACTGAACAAATGAACACAGTGTCACGAAACAGAAACTCAAGATCCAATTGCGAGTCAAATAACAGTCTTTATTAGACAACTCCAAACACACAGTCTCGGTAGAAGTGCAGAATAAATCTGGCCGTGCAACGTCTTCAGTTAAGACAAGGAAGAACTTCATCCAGTCCTCACCATCCAGAGATTGAGAGAACAGCAAGCAGAAGTATACAGACTCGAGTCACTAGAAGAGCTGACAGAGAGCAAGACAAGACATGAGCAACAACGATCCAATAACACACACAGAACGCCAGCCAGATAAAGACAGTGCAGATGAGTTACACCTGTGCCCACTCTGATTAACTCATCAGGTGCGCAGTGATTAATTAACCCTAACAAGCCCAACGAGTGGACCTACACACAGACATACACACACACACAGAAATGAGCATACAGATCCATGAACCGTGACACACAGGAACTGATCAAATGCAAACAGTAAGGTCTAACACAAACTGGAATGTAACAGCTATAGGCCTAATATAAAATAACAAATAACTTACACAAAGTTTAAATAAAAACAACTGTGGAACCAAATAAATGCGAAACTAATATAAACTTGCTTATATTAAACACAGAACGTTTATTAAGGTGTAAAGGTGTGTGAATTAGAAGTGTGTAAATTAGTAGTGTTAGCTCCGGATGCTGCCACCTTCATCAGGAAAAGTTTACAGATAGCCTTTACAGATTACAGATTAATGTTTGTGGGTTCCCTATTAGCATTGGGTTCAAATCCAAAATATTGCCAAATAGTTGCTTTTACATTTTACATTACATTTCGCTTTGAAACCAAATGTACCATCATCAGTACATTACTGGCAACCCAGATTACCGTTATTTTACAGCACAATGTTTTACACTCCCCATCTGTTGTAAGTGATTTGCGACGACAATGCACCCCCAACACTGGACCTTGGGACCAGAACCAAGGCTTCTTCCACATCACCAGGGTACGAAGACTGTATACTCCCTCGTTTTATGAGTACAGAACCTTATTTGTACTACTGTAGAAGTTTGGTACCATTCTGGGCATTATTATTAGGGTAATTTACGAGATCCAACTTTTGGATCCATTAGCGCCTGCACTAAACCATCCGGCTGATAGCTCTAACTTTAATAATGTTCGACTAAGTCTGGATCGAGGTCATGGTGCAAAGGCCCCTAGGTTGATTTTACTCCGAACCATCCCTTTAAGATGGCCTGTGACGCTATTTTCTTCTGGAAACAAACTTTGTTGCATTATTTCCCTTTATCTCTGTAAAGCTGCTCTGAAACACTCTGTATTGTAAAAAGTGCTATATAAATAAATGTGACTTGACTTGACGGCCTGCCAATGCTTGATTTTGTCTTTGGCTAAAAGAACTGCCTCAGTACAAGCCAGAGACAGATCCACTGAATTGGCTCTATCACTCTCTCTCCTCTTCAACTATAGCTGGTGTGTGTATGTGTGTGTGTGTGTGTGTGTGTGTGTGTGTGTGTGTGTGTGGTGAGCGCACTGGCACTGTTGTACTGTGGCTGCCGTCACATCATCCCAGTGGATGCTCACACTGGTGCTGGTTGAGGAGAGACCCCTGATATGAGTGTGAAGCGCTTTGGGCTCAATCAAAACTAACTTTAGCTGGAAAATAACTATATTAAAGAACCGCTATAAAGCCAAAACAATCTCTGTTACCTTAAATTATACGTTTATCTCTGTAAAGCTGCTTTGAAACAATCTACATTGTTAAAAGCGCTATATAAATGAAGATGACTTGACTTGACTTGGGCGTACAGTAGTACATGTGAAAGCGCTATATAAATGAAGATGACTTGACTTGACTTGGGCGTACAGTAGTACATATGAAAGCGCTATATAAATGCCTCATTCATTCATTCATGTGCCTGCATCGTAGTCAAGTCCCATTCTACCCTAAGAAAAGTGGTTCTCTGTAATGGAGAAAAAGTATTCTTGGCGTTCTATCTTAATTCCAGACTCTTCATATGAACGAAGGACAACATCTCGATACCATCCCGGCATCTGCTCTGACTGAGCTAGCATCAGCCAATCGACAGTGTAAAGGAGTATGTAGATGCCCTGGAGTCTGGAGTTGCATCAACACACTTCATCAAGGTGCGGAGTGACAACACCAGGTCGAAGGTAAAAACCCTATTCTGGTGAGCTATAGCCCCAAAAGTGAACCTGAGGAACTTCCTGTGATGAGGAAGGACAGATATGTAAGTATGCATCTCTGAGATCTATTGTAACACACCAGTTCTTGGATCTGATTGAGTTACGATTAACTTCAGATTTAACATGTTTAATCTGTACCTCAGAGAATGATTCAGAATTGAAAGAATCAAGTTCCCAGAAAGTCATTTCAGACCCTGCTTGTGTCCTTCACCCTGAGGACCAGCTTCTTCCCTCAGAGCCTCTCAGTCGCTCTACCACTTTGAGAATGCCTTCGTCCCTCTGTCCTTTAAGGCATTAAATGGCAAGGTACCCATTTAGGTAAAAATGTTTTCTTTTTTTCTTTATTGTAATGATCATAGGTGAATGATCTGCACGATGGGCAGTGTGTAATTTAGTTGGTTTAGAACTTATGTATGTATTGTATATTGTGATAGGATGTTGTATGTATTGTATGTATGTCGTATGTCATTTGTATTTAAAGGTCCCATATTGTCAAAACTGATGACATTGTTCATGATAGCAGAGGTCTAGGGGCTGTGAAACTGCCATATAAGTTTCAAAACAGTCGATCCACAGACAAATGCACACAGCCCGCATAAAGTAGCGGTGCCTTTTCACAAGACGCTGTGACTTACGTATAAATGTGATGTCAGAACTACTCAGTCCCACCCCCACCAATGGTGGGTCACTCGGAAAACAACAGGCCAATCAGAAGAGAGGCTCATGAATATTAAGTAGACAGGCCTATTTCCTTTGGGACAATAAAGCCAATCTTATCTCATAGCATTAGTGATGGCCTTTACTTCCACCACAGAGCGTGCCTCCAGATCCCGAGAGATCCCGAGAGATCCCGAGAGAAAGACTTGATCTAGTGGCTGAGAGATCTTTACAAGCTGTTTCATGAGAACCAAATATGTCCCCACTAGGTCAAAAACTAGATGTACCGCATGGCGGTACAAAATATGACCGCCGCTCAGGCCTGCACCGGCTTTCCACAAAAATAAATGACGTGGAGCAATTTGGCTGTATTGCGTGTTTATGTATATAAGTTGTATATTTTAAAAGACTGTCTGGAGTATTGCTGTGGATCATGGATAATTTAGAGTTTTGTAATTATTTGCCATTACTATTTAAGTTTTATATCAAAAGTCATTAGTTTAGACACTTAACATCCATAATGTGAAAACGTCACATCCATAACAGTGGTTTTCCCTACATAATGTATTACAAAAATGAGTTTCAAAAACACACTTATTGTGTTCAAGCAAGTCTTTTTCATGCTACATCGGCAGTTTGTTTAATAATTTACAGAGTTTGTAGGACACTTGTAAAGTGTGTGTATTTCATGTTATGTCCATAACGCTGATAAAATGTATTCATAGTGTGTGTCTCTGTGTGTGTGTGTGTGTGTGTGTGTGTGTCTGTGCGTGTATGTATGCGTGCGTACATGTGTGTGCGCGTGTGTGTTTGTGTGTGTGTGTCTGTGCATGTGGATTTGTATGTGTGTGTGCATGCTTGCGTTTGTTTGTATTCCTGCATGTGTGTGTGTGACAGTATCATCCTAAACCAGCAACCCTTCGCTCAACACCACCATCTACAGGCCGATGAGTGTACAGTCACTAAATGTGCACATAAATGAATTTATTTTATACCCCCCCATGGATGAAATTCTACGAAACTTAGCATACCCCCAGAGGATGTCAAGTTAATCATACACATGAAATATGGGGCAGTTCTGAACATCTCAACTGAAGATAGGGGTGATTAAAGCAGAATAATATTGCATTTTCATTTTTTATGGGAGGGGCGCAAATCACAAATGAGTGATTATGGGCTAGGTTGATGTGGGCCCTTAAGAGCAACATACCATAAAAATTTCTTCATCCTCGGTGCCACGGTTCAGGTAGTTATTTAGGAAAAACTGCATTTTTTGGTTTTGGGGGGGCCCAGCGCGGGGGGGGAGTGGCCCCCGGGGACCAAACGAAATTTTTCCGTAAAAGTCTAGTGGGGCTACATGCCCACCAAATTTCATGTTCCCCGGTGTTTCGGTGTCCCTGGTATCATTGACGAAAAATTCAGTAGATGACAAAAAAAAAAAAAAAAAACGTTGACAATCCCTATATGACCGCTTTTGCTAGCTATGCTAGCGGCGCTCATAATAATGCTGGTATAATACTGGTATTACTATCTTTGTGGGGACATTAGGTTTTCAGAACGTAGAAAGTACCAGGTACACACACACACACATTTTATATTTTACTTCTTTTTCTCAGTCTTTACTAAATGATAATGCAGTTTCTGGTTGTCTGAGACTCTTACCCCACATGAGCCGAGCGTCCTCATCGCTGCTCGTATGTGACACACAAAACTAGAACCAGCAACTGAATGACTAGCTTCACCAGCACTAACCAGAGCCATAGAAACTCACTGTAGCTCTGAGCGTTCAGTCTGTCTGTCTAACGGACAGAAGCGTGCACACACACACACACACACACACACACACACACACACACACACACAGACATGAGCATCATTCATCTGAATTACATTTTTTTACAATCACTTTGCTACTATTTT